>JAWWLV010000011.1:7763129-7810837 GCA_035041135.1 Platyrinchus mystaceus
ACAGTGAACAAAATGGGAGTGAAATTCCCACTTATGGATTTCCAACCTTTGTTTTAACTACTTTCCTTGTCATTTGGTCCTTATGCTCACATTTAATGCCTTATATTATATGTTTGAGTAACAATTTTGAGATAGAGAACCAAAGGCTCTATAGTGAGTTTGTAATGAAAACAATTTGCTCTGTGATTCAGACCGAGGGGCACATTCTATTCTGTCAAGTGGAGAAACTTTCCTTTTTCTAACAGCAATTTGCTTTTGTAGTTGATTAACACTTCCACTTGTGATGTGTCCTTAAGATTGTTACTTTCTTATTCTCACCTCTGAAATTCTCTTTCACTTGGGTGATGTAAACATTTGATGGGTGTTCATATAGAAAAGGGCTTGGTCTTATGCACAGAGGGGATGAAGGGCATGAAGCACCTCAAGGTAGCTGCCTAATACTTCGGAAAATCAGACACACAATGTATTAGCAATTTCTCCTTGCAGCTGGGAAATAAATTTGTAGCTTGGTATTTCTAAAAGAAAAAAAATCACTGGTTCTCATTGAAGTGCCTAGCAGTGTAAATAATTAAAGCAAACGTTTCCATACACTTCCATAATTTTCATCTGTTGTATTTTGAACTTCAGGAAAATGGTATTTCCAACAATGTGGAAGGATAACATTTGTTCTTTTATTTATTCCAATCAACACCTAGAAAATGCATGAAAAATAATAAACTGACATTCAGGAAGTGGAAAAAAACTAAATTCAGGTCATGTAGTAAGTTCTAACATGCCTTGAGACAAGGCAGCTACTGACAATGTATCAGAGGAAGACTAATGAGTTGTCACTTTACCTGTGGGGAGGAATCTCCCAACACCCCCTTTTTGGTGTAAACTTGCTTCTGTGAAAGGGAAGGGTTGTTCTGATTGCCTTGAATATGGTATAAACCATATGTTTATCCAAAACATGTGAGTTGAAATGTGAATAAGCCTATTTCTTTTCTCTGTCATACTTTCACTGTGTTAGTACCTCATTTCTTACTCCAGCTTGCTCTAGATTTAGACCTGTGCTACTGAGTTGAGGCAATAGGTAACATATAGATTTCAAACTTACTTTATAAAGAATGCAGTGAAAGACTATATTGAAGACGAGCTTGGGGTCTTGTTGTTGTAATTCTATATTTTTGGTTCATATTTAGGAGAGGTGAATTGAGCGTGGCAATTAAATCAGTTTCAAGAAGATGCAACATATTAACATGCTTTAGTTGCTTATTGATATGACAACTATTGTTCACAAGAGGCTTATTTCATTACTACCCTTGACTGCAATTTTTTAATTTTTCTACTAGATGAGAACTACTTTTTGTGGAGGGGATGTATAAAATGCAAAGGAAATAGGGATTTAGCAGTGTCCAATCAGCAGTTAATTAGTTATGTATGTGACAGCCTCAGTGTAGCCCTACTAATCCCCTCTTTGTGACTTGAGTATAGAGTAAGGCTCAGACCTGGGTAAAAGTCAGTAACGCTGGCAGAGTTCTGTGAAATGTACACAAAGCTGCATTTGCTAAGTATCTCTTCATGGGAATATTCCACAAAGCTCCAAAAACCCACATGTGTTCCTAGCTTGCATCCACTGTCATTAGGTTGCAGTATGATGAAATTCTTTTCAATATCAAAATTTAGCAATGGGACTTTCTGTTAAAATAGGAATTGGTCTTAAAAAATAAATTCAACATGCTGAAAGGGAAAGAGCTGCTTGGGTTGTTTTTGCAAAACCAGCAATTGCCTCATGAAACAGTGTAATCCTTGAGAGGAAAGTTACTCTGTCCTCAGGACGCTTACCTGGAATTGAGGAAGGCACAGCCTTATTTATTGATGGGACTTTTGGCAGCTCTCTTGGTCTCTCTATATTTTGGTTTCCCTGCTATAAACTGGTAATTAAAACCTTTTTTTCTCTGTTGGGTTGTTGGGGTGTGCTCAGATACATGCTAGTGTCCATATAAACCAGACGTGCAGTACTGAATTTCCTAAAATCTGATATGAAAATGCCCCCTTGTGCAATATTTCCTAAGCCCTCTGTTTTACTGATATCAATCAAACATCTAATTTGGGGGTGTAAAGGCAGGTAAAAGTAACGCTGGAGCTGAACACGCTGTTTAGGTGTCTGGTTTAGATGTTTGTTTCAGTTCCTTTCCTGCATCTTCCATGATCCTCTTGGCCAGGCAGCCCTTAATTTGTTCTTCCTTCTCGGCCTCTCTTCCTCCCAGGATGGGTGTGCAGGGCTCAGGCTCCTGTAAAGGGCTGTCACAGGACATGACAACTCTGGTGTGAAACGTTTTCATCCCACTGCAGGAGCAGCTCCATGTTCCGGTCAGCCGAACTCAAGCCTGTAATGTTTGGACTTGGTCCAGTGAACTGAAGCAAGTTGGTTTCAAGCAGCTTCACATATTTTCCCAAAGAGTTTTCTCAAGCGTATTATCTACTGGTGCATTGTGTGTAGTGGTTAGCCTCAAAGAAATGGGTTACTAATGTATTCAGGTCATTCTTTTCTTTACAATAAGACCTGTGCCATTAAGTAGGTTCATATGACCTACAAATGAGACAATAAAGACCTGAACCCAGTCACGGCCATAACTTCAAACACACCTTCTGTGCAGCAGTGCTGGCTTCTCTGGGTGACTGGGCAAAATGGTGAAGTTGTCCAGCTCTGCACTGAATCTCAAGCTATTTTTGGGTAAATAGGTGTCCACACTGCCAAATCATCACTAGGACAAGTATGTTATAGTTAGAGACTCCAGGAAAAGGATCGAGACATGGAGCCAGTCTAATGGTCTCTTCAGACTCAGAACTTGCCTGGGATAAGCCAAGAGTTTCTCTGGGAGGTACTGAGGTTTTTTGTTTTCCCAGCAATAGCTGGAAGGCCGAGTTGTGGAACTGGGAGAGTTTGGTGCTGTATAAGTATAGATCACTTTGGTTTCTTATATTCCATGACTTATGCAAAGCTTGATAAAAAGATTGATCTGTGTAAAAGGCAGAAGACATCCCTTTTTCGTGAAATATCTAAGAACTGAAACTTCTTGCAAATATAATTCAGTCTTAGCCTAATTATTTTTAAATGCTGCCTGTACAGGAAAAAAAAGGTGTGAGCTTTTACAATCTTATTCATTCCATCAATGTAAAAGCTTTTTATTTGGCTTCAAAGTGAGCCTGCTACTTCACAACAAAATTTCATTATGTCCCAGCTGAGTTCTGTTTAATGGAATTAAATTTCACCTTTTCTAATTATCTTTTGGAACAGACAATCTTTACAGAATAATTAGTAATAGAAGTACACAATGGATCATTGTCTTTATAACTTGCAAAGAAATTCTAGATGCTGTACTAAATCTCAAGGTATGATCTCACAAAATGTAAAATATCTCACCCCCTTCCTCCTAAATTATACAACATTCAACATAGTCAACATAATTTTGGCACAATGGGTAGTAATTTTGCTTCTTTGAGATGACCAGCTTTAAGTTACTTTTACAGAATAACTTTCTCGATCCCAGTCTAATTAAGCAAGACTAGAGATAGGTGATCTTTTTGTCTTCAATTCATTTTCAAGATTTCTAAATGAATGACTTAACATTCTTTTATGAAGGAGATAAAAACAACTGTATGTTTCCTTATCAAGCCTCCAGTTTTCCTTCACGGGTCATTTATATTGTGGCGTTGTTTTAAAATGCTGCCTTCCAGTTCTGCTAAAATGAAGTTAGTAGCCAGCCAAGTACAGGATTTAAAAAGGTAGCTACCCCTGCACAGAATGAACACTTACATTCATAAATTAAAACAAATAATCCTGGCACAGGTAAGAGTAATTTGGGATACATCACCTCTTCCTCTCTGGCTTTTCCAAATGTTCTAAAAATGATTACATATTCCTCAATTATACTCCAAACCCAGGGAGAAATACCTTAACGAAAACAAAATTAATTTTGTATCAGAATGAGCTGTTTCTCCAAGAATCAAGATTGAAACTAACCTTTCATCAATTAAATTTTACCACAAAACTAGGAGAAAAAAGAAAATGTACAAGAAAAATGGGCAGGGTCCTCCTTGGACTGCTAGTCCTTATAATTTAATTTGTTGAGAATTTAAAATTACATTAATTGTGCTTAAATAACTGACATTATTTGACACTGCAACAACAGAGCAACGGAAATGAGTGATGAACACACAAAAGACTTTTGTTATCTTTGTTTGTCTGCCTGAATAAATCTCAACAAGTAGTTCAAAGATTTAAATTTATAGCATACTTAATCGTCATTAGAAGGCCAATCCTATTGACTCTAAGCTGCATTTCACTGATATTGAATAGTTTCGGCATCCACTTCAGTTTGACTTATCAAGAATTTTTTAATCCCTGAAACCGTGTAAAGAGAGGTCATAAAGGACTGTACACAGTGTTAGGTTATATATGTGTTTTTAAAATGTTGTGTATTTCCTTTATCTTTTAAAAGCTGTTTGTTTATATTATTTCAATACCATGGTGCTCTTCAGAAATACAACTTGTGATGAGAACAACTAATAATTTTGATTTGGAAAGTAATTAACATTTTTGAGCCTTGCCTTAATTGCGAGAATTCATGCATTTTTAGCTCATAATACCACTCATCTGAGAAAAGCAAGATTGAACTTCTCCATTTGCCAAAAAGGCAGCACTTTCTGACCCAAAAGTGCCATGGACTGCAGTGCAAAGAACCTCTTTAAAACAAAACAAGTTGGCTTAAACCTGTCATAATTACATGTCTGATTATGCAGTGAGATATGTAGACACTTTGCCATCGGATTGACATATTAATTCCTTTGCATACCCAGGTACCTATAATTGCACAGGAAAAAAGTTTAGTATGTACCACCTGACAGCAAAACCCTCTTACAACCTGTGTCTGAGGTGGAGGGAAGAGCCGAACTCCAGGCCCTTTTCAAGACCTCTCATTAACTGCTTCTTTTTATGAAAATCACAAAAAATATGCTTAAGCACTGTAATCTCTAGAGTGAAACAAAATATATGTTCTATGTGCTAAAACCAGTCAATTTAATTTAATTGAAATTATTTACAAATTTATATGGAATTTTCACAGCTCTTTGCATTGAAAAGAATTAACAAAATTGGATTGCTGGCAACATTTATTTTCATAATATTATATTTCAACAGTTTGGAGGGAGTTTGCTTAGTTTTGGGGTTTGTATTTGAAGTTATGAAACATTTTCTCTAACATTGAACTAAATTTGGAGTAAGATAGCTGTGGTTTTGTGAGAAAATGGGGAAATTGTAATTTGAAGTGATTTTTTTCTTCTCTTCCCCACCTTTTCAATCTGTTAGCTAACCAATCATTTCTTAAAATAGTCCTACATAGTATGTACAAAACACCAGTGAGTGCAACAAATACATATCCATTAATGCCAAATAAAGATAGTGACAGAAGTCTTCACTCAGGAAGTTATTCAGACTCGTCCTTCTTTCCATGCCTGCTGGTATGGAAACGATGGAGCCAGTGCATCAGTGTAACAGAAATGAGAAGAACTAGTTCAGGACTTTTACCAAATTCCATTGTTCTTGGCAAATCAAAATTCAGAGGTTAGGCCTTTCAGTTCCTGGAGAGTGGGAGATTTTGTTATGGTATGCTTACATTAGATGGGCAAAAATCTCCTGAAATAAGCAACTTCCAGCATCTACGAGTGAAGCAGAACTGGAACCTTAACCCTTGATCTTTGTATTGGCATTTGAAAGGATTTCCCTTTGAACAGCACAACTGAAGGCCCAGCTGGATGCTGTGCAATCATTTCCTACTGATGGTGTAAATAAATAAGTAATATGTAATGCTGGAGCAAAAAAAAATACTAGCTGGTCCCAGGGATTCATGACTATCTCGTTATTTAATTTGTTGTACACTACCAAGGATGTGCTAGAGTGCCTGATGTCTTTGCCATGCTTTAAAAAAGGACATAATAGTCAAGAGCACTAGTGCCTTCTTTTGAGTGTAGCAGTGTGCTATTAAGCTGATAGGATCAGTAAACTTCCTAAAGCTTGCAGGATGAATTGATGTTTTTCAAAGACTTGTTTAGGAAAACAAGGGAAGCAGATGTTCATAGTCTTTTAAGCAGGGGAGAAAAAGAGAGGAGAAGGAGAGAAAACTCTCAACAAGGGATTATTCCTTTGTCGATTCCATTCTGACAAGAAAAGAGAATGTGCACTGATGATGTTTTGCTTTTGTTTAAATGCGTATTTGTGCTACCCTTGGTGAGTGGGGGGAAGAAAATTTGTCATGTCAGTAGGATGTAACAACCAATGGATGACTTATAAACAGATCAGTTACACACAGAGGCTGGATTACAGCTTCAGTTCAGATACTTCAGTCTTCTTATATAGAAAGGTAGAAACATCGCTGATAGATGATTACTGATGAGTGTAGTGATGAAAAAGAACAAGTCCCTGGTAGGGTGAGATTTTTCTTTGTTTTGCTTAATGTAAAAATTTCCTTGGCAATGACACATCTGTCTGACTGTTAAGAGGCATTTTTTCTGTGGTGTTTTAATTTGAGAACTCTTGGTTTTGTTCCTTTTAGCTAGAGAAATAAAAGGACCCTACAGATGTTTGTTTCTCCGAGGAGAGCAGGTAAAATTTATGAGACAGTCAAGTCCCATTCTTTATTCCCATAAACACCCAAAAACTGATGGAAATTTGCATGGCATAGGGACCTATATTAATTTCTAAAAGACTTTCTATTGGCATAGCTTCAAAAAACCATATTATTAGTCCAAAATTAATCTATAATGTTTTATAACTTATTTTTTAATTAATTGTTTTCTCTTTCTGTCTCTCTCTCGGCATTTTCTGTCTTATCAGAAAGACAAGCAAAATGGAGTTGTAGTGAAGAACTAATAATGCCATGAGAAGAAATTAGCAGGAATTGGCCATGATTGGTCAGGCTTAACATAAGACTCTCATCATCAGAAAAACTTTTCCCCATGGGGAAAATGAACTAATATGTATTTTTAAATACATGGCGACTGGTTTATATAAGAGGTTTCTGCAATAATAGCAGGAAACTGGATTTGAAGATCCAGGGTAGCATTTCCAGGTCAGTTTTCAAAATTTGTTTGGCTTCCACTTTATTTTCAGTCCCTACAAGCATATTTGTAGATGAACTCTATCAGCACAAATGCTCACAGAGCAAACAGTGAGCTCCAACAGTTGCATGTTTCAAAAAATGATTGTGGACTCCTTAGTTAAGTATCAGAGAACATGCCTCACATTGTATAAGACTATATACTAAATATATATATATAAAACTATATATATCAAAAAATAATCAGCATAACTCTTGGACAAGACACAAGGTTGGCTGGACTTTGGGTTTCATACACTGTGAAAGTTTCTGTGTAAGCAAAGGTATTGTGCAAATAGCTTTTTTTCTCAGAGCAATGTCAGCTCACAAAACTGTTGGCCATCTATTTCTGATCCAGGTTTTTCCTCGATCCTCTTGGCATGGCAGTTTATGAGAGTGTGTTGTGGATGACAAGGCAGCATCCTCAGACAGAGACCTTGCCAGATTAAAAATAATCAGGATATTGGAGAGTGAGAGAGAATTTAATTGGAAACCCACTTCTGAGTTAGTTTGATGTTGTGATATCCCAGCAGTAGGTGGCACAGGGCTCGGAGGAGACGCTGGCAGTAGGGTCTGTGGGAGACTAGGAAACAATGCAGAGACATTTTGTTTGCAATTTATTTACCTTAATCATTTGGATTTGCAATGGAATTGACTTGAGGTCTCAGGCTGTACTATGCCAGTGCTTTTGAACTCCTTTTAATCGTCACTGAGACCTCTTGGGACTCTTTGCCCTTGCGTATTTAATGCAGAAATATTTGTCCTTACCCTGATTCAGCTCTCTGAGAGAAGTATGGGAAGACTCCTCCTGGTTAAAAAAGGAACTTGTAGCAGCATTTATGTTCTGGATACTCTTTCTTATGGGATGGTCGTGTTCAGTGCCTGGTTCTTTCCTGCCTAACGTCTTGTGTTGTTAATAGTTTATACTGGTGCTGGTACATAAAACTGTGCTCTTTGATTTGAAGGCATTTTATACTCTCTCAGCACAGGTACAAATGTCTGCACAAGGGGCAGAGCCATGAAGTGGGTCTAACCCAGTGTAAGGACGTTTATGCAAGTTGGGATGCTTAGGAGCAGAGAAGAATTCTCCAAGTCTTAAAGGAAAGGATATTAACCTATTTTAACTAAGCACTCTAGATATTTACAGATATACGTATGTTTACAGATGTTTAGTTTTCCTTTTGTAGGAAAGGTTTCCTAATTTGCACAAGTGATTGCCAAAAAGAAATAATTCTGTCTATATTATTGGGGTTTTTTCCCCTTGCCTTATCTATACCACCAATAGGCAATTGGCATAAGCACATAGTGCAATTAAAATTGAGACTGTGCAGCAGAACAGTTGAGAAGTATTAGATTTAGGGCTAGATGCTGACACGTTTTATCTAGTAGATAAATTGTTCTTTGCTCTGTGAGTAACTGAAAAAGCAGGATCTACAAAAGTACAGATTTCAGAAATCCCCAACAACTGCTAATTTTTATACTTCTGCAGTCATATCCGTGTATAACTCAGATTCCATCTAAAAATTCCTTTCTTTTTAGTTTTTTTCAGAAAGGAGAATTTCACAGAATTGTAAGTGGTTTTGAATCCAAGAGATTTTTTCGCTGTAAAACTCTGAAGAGCCTATTATGCTGCTGCCCTGTCTAAAGCAATGTAAAGTGAAGCTGTTCCAGTATGAGTAATGATGTGTCAGACTAATTGTTTTGACTCGCTGGGCATCCTCTGAGCTCGCTGGATCATGAATACAGCAGCTACATCAGGTTTCATGTCCCTGCACTCTGAATGCAAGGGTTGCTTCTAACTGTTGCTTTTATATAATTTTACTTTGCACTTTTTGTGTTATATTTTTGTTCTTCCTCAATGTTTGTCAACATCATATTTAAAAATACCACAGAAGCACTGAGTGCTATACAATCAATGCCTAGCATTTAAAGAACACTATTTTGTATGGGACAACCTGCTGTTAGTTTGAATATCAAGTATGCCATTTACATTTTGGTGGATAGTTCAGAAATTTGATGTTTGCCAAATATGAAGTGTTGAAGAACACTTCATGTGCTGGATTAGTTCACTGTTGTGATCTCCTTCACAGTGAGCAGCCATCTAATAAAATTTTGTATGCACAAATTTACATGACTGCACTGCGCTATCTTGTAGGTGACAGTTCAAACATGCAGTAAAATAATCTTTGGATTCTTTTATTGGTTTTTATCAGATGGGCAGAAGGTCTTTCAGAAAAGAAAACCAAAACACAATCTTTGCCTTCAGCTTTTAAAAAATGTTCATAAAGCAGCTGTAGCATACAGACTGCTAAATAGTTGGCCTGATCATATGTGTGTTAACCTATTTTGAGGCAGTTAACAGCAAATTATTTTTACCAAATTACTTGGTAAAAATCACAAGTAAAACTTTGCAATGTTGTGCGCAGTAGTAAAAATAATGGAATAAATCTCCATAAAAAGCCATTGCCGGAAAGGCTGCCTTGCCTCGCAGTGTGACATGTGGATTCCACCAGAGGAGTCCAGTAATCTGTGCAAAAGCTGTGATTTGTGGAAACACCATTCACATTGTGTTTGCCCTGCAAATGTCTCCTCATCCATGAGTATTGGTAGCCCAGCCCAGAACACCTTGCTGACTGGTACCCCCCACCCTGCACAAAACATAATAAACAGAGTTGGTAGTGGTGAGATTTGGTACAAAATAAGGAGCTTTAATTAATTTTAAATGGTGCTTTTCAGAGTGTCAAAAGCTCAGCCCACTGAAGTGGAAAAGGGGGTTAGAGTGGCTAGAGCCTGGCAACACAGCTAATCTAGGCACTCCCAAGCAAGCTCATTTCAAATGCTTACATCAGTCCATCGGCATCCCGAGGTAGAGCGGCCCGGGGACAGCCAAGGGAACAGGCACAGCGCAGACAGACCTGCCAGTGCGAAGTTAAGGGTCTGTGGCAGCTCCTGTGACAAGAACGCATTGTCACAGCGCGGGGCCTGCGCTCTCGGGTTGTTTGCGCTCTGGGCGTTTGGAAGTAACCCAGACAAACTGGGGGATTGATGCTTGGTGCACACAAAACCAAGCTGATGGAGATGGAGGCTGTAGGAATACGTACATGGGTTAGATACAAAACTGTGGATCATGCTTTCAGTCATCATAAATCAGGGCATTTGTTTTTTTGCTGCCCCGAGGCATTTAGATAGTAATTTTTAAATCAGTAGTTACCCATTTACTTTAAAAGAGAGAGGGACTGTGCCGATGCAAGTATTCAGTTTCAATATCCTAGTGCACAAAGCATAGCATGTTTGGAGTAGTTACTTTTTGATTGTTTAAAAGGTAAACTAATTTTTTTTAAACTTACTTTATAGAGAATTTGTTCTTCTAGAGGTCATTCTGGTATCTGTTTTCTAAAGGCTAGTTGTTATAAATACAACTATCATCAACTAAGGTATCAAAATTTTATTTGTTTATTTTTTGCTATCATTTAAACAGTAACTATGTTGTGTTTGTCTACCTAGGCTTGTTTCTCTTTAAATCAGTGGCAGAACTCCTATTGAATTCTACAGCAGAACACAAGGTAAATCAATAGTTAAACTTAGACAAAAAAGTCTAGAATATGAGCCTGGTGCCAAATGGGTATGCAAGACTTAAGCTAAAAAACCCTCTCAGTATTACCAAGCCTCTGGTAATGCCCCTTAAAATTAAACTGGCACTTCATAGTAAGTTCTTATTCATTCATTATTTACAAAGTAGGAAAAAGAAAACCTCAGCACTATTTGCTGAGTACCAGTCAGATGATCCACAGACAACAGAAGCTTGCAAAGTTTTAATAAGGCAGATAATTCCTTCTTATAAATGTAATCACTCGTCTCAGCCACTGAAGCAGAGCAGATTCAAACTTGTCTGCCTAACTTCTGTATAAAGTGACTTTCTGCAGTTTTAAGTTGTATCCTCAGCCATGTTCATGTCCCATTTTGTAGTTTAAGTTTGATCCATTGAAGAGATTTAATGTGGTCTTGTTTCTAGAAAGTGCGTAAGCCTAAAAGGAGACTACTTACATTCCTAAAAAGTCCATACCTTGGTGCTGCCTCGGATAGATTCACCATCTTTGCTCTGCTTCTTGTGGAGTGAGGAGGCAGTATGTAGTTTCAAAGTCTACTTACTGTCCTTATGAGCTGTAGCAAGCTCTCTAGAGTTACCATTCATATTTCATTTGTTTGTAACACACATCCCCTTCCGAAAACCACAAACAAAAACAAACAAAAAACCCTCCCAAACAAAAACTAAAAAAACCCACCACCACCAAAACCAAACTAAAACTCACACCCCCCCCCCCAAAAAACAAACAAAAATCCAATACCAACAAAACAAAAACGAAACCCCCTCAAAACTTCAGAATTTTCACAAGAAGGCAATTAATTATTTCACTGACAAGGATGCTCTTGAGTGTCTGTCTCCTACATGCATCACGCTGGTGGCAGTTTGGGAAGTGATGTTGACCTTGGGCATGACTGGCTTGTGCCAACAGGCTTGTTTCTGCTAAGGGCTAACACACAGTCCCAAAAGAACCTCTACTGAGTCTTGAGGAGTCCTCCCCAGCTTCTGTGTTGGGACTGCTTTTGCATGCTTGTCTGGCAATATATTAACTATAACGTGTAGAAGTTGAGTCCAGGCAGTCCTTCTGAAGCTGCAGGAGCTCCTGAGGTCCTACCAGGGAGTGTAATTAGGATCCATAAAGTAGACTTTCCACTGGCCCTGTGCCTTGACTTGACCAAATCCTGCATTTTACAGTCTGTGAACTTCTGTCTGATGTGCAGTGACTTAGGGGCAACTCCCTTCTGCGTAACATCTCTCTTCTGCCTGTAGCAATCTCTGCTCATTTAGGGATTTTGTCTGGTTGATGCATTGCCAGCCTCCCTGTGACCGTGTACATATTGTGTAAGAGATAACAGCAAATTTTGTTATGTGTAATTAATGGAACAATTTTATCCTAATATGCATTGTTTCCTATTCATTTCTTCCAGATTAAATTGTTTACTAAATAATAGACAGAAAGCCTTGACTCAGAGATTGGTTTTAACCAAAAGCTTTCAAGGGGACCAGATATCTGTTGAGGTGGATTTTGGCATAAAGGATAAACATTCTCTAAGAAATATGCTGACTCAAGTTTTTGTTTGCTCAATGGTCTGTCTTGAAAGTATAAGTTTTGCTTCTGTGATAAGATACCTTTACTGCGAAAGCTCATCTGCTCATGGCTATATTCTGGCACTCTACCATGGTTTGTCTTCTTTTGTAATTAAATGTTTTTGGCCAAGTTGTGTCAGATGAAATTTCATTGTCTTAAGGTAACTCTTTATCTGAGGAGATCAAGACTAGCCTGTGTATTAAACAGATTTAATCTGCATTCTAGATCCACACTACACAAAAATAGACCATTGTTACAGTTCCTCTGTGTCGGTGCTGTGAAGGCGTAACGGGAATTATCACAAACCCAGGCTGAATGAAATCCATACTGGGTAGCCACAGTATAAAATGTGTGGTATTTTTAGCATTCATTCATACCATATAGTGACAGAGCAGTCACTAGGAATTATAGCAGGCTCTGGAAACCTCTTGCTTACATGAAAATATGTTAAATCAGAAAATGTCCACAGACCTATTGCATCGATTCAGCTTTTGCTGCTAACATCAATTGTCTCTCACCTTTGTTTTCGAATCTATCCTTCATTTCTCTAATGCACCTAGTATAATGATGTTAAAAAGAAAACGTTTATGTATCTTGGGTTTTTTTAATTTTTTTTCATGTGTTTGCCCTTGACTGGGAGAATTTTGAGCATAAGCACATTCCAGTCTTTTAATGAGTGCCAGGAAAAGGGACAGTCTCATGGCTAAAACACAGTATTGGAGAATGAACAGACAGAGGTCTGATACTAGCCGGGCTCTGGCACACATTTGAGGCAAGTAATTTTCTCTTTCCATGACTCAATGCTTGCCACAAAAAAAATAAAAAGTGTGTGTGGGAGTCTTTTGTCAGTGGCAAACATATTTTCAGATTGTCTGTGAAGTATAAAGATTATTTTCTTTTGAAAACATTTCAGAAAAGAGCAGAGGCAGTGAGGAGGCTTTCTGTATGTCTGGAGGTTCATTCAAAATTTTCCCAGACACTCCAAACCCTTGCAACTAGCAGTTAGGAAGGGATGTTTTTTCCATGGGATTTCTTTACAATAAGGTTGTACTTTAAATATATATGTATTATTTAGAGCAGAACTTTAAGTTTTTGCCAAGGTAAGATATTTTCCTTTCTTACTCTAGAGATGCAAGTGAAAAGGGAAGAATGGAGGACAGGAAATTAAAGTGCCTTTTATCCCTAGGATTAGTTTATTTTTAAATTTTATACAGTGATTTGACTTGCTATTTATTTTATTGAGTGTAGCTTGTTCATCAGAGGTGGTTCTGCATTGTAGAAGTCAATGAACTATTCCACTCAGATAATTGAGATAATTAAATCACAGTGAGATAATTTTATCTTCATTTTAGTACGCTGTACATCACTCAAAGATCTTAATTTAACAACACATTCAGATGAAAGATTTCTGACTTGAGATATCTGTGGTGATGTAAGGAACAGGAACCATTTCAGGATTTTTTCTTCATCTGCTTGCATAACACAGATGCTTTGCTGGGGGTTGGCAATAGCAAGGCTGATACCCCGGAGCACTGTGCTCTAGATATGCAACGTCCCTCAATGGTCTGAACTAAAAGGTAAAGCTCTGTTAGCTTAGGGGTGTAAGTAACTCTACCACAGCTGGTTCTACCACAGGAGGGTGACAGAGTTGTACTGGGTTCATGTGGGCAACTGGTTTTTGCATTTTGAAGTAATACGAATGCAATTTCTCTGTGTGCATGTGACTTTCCATAGTATTTAGATATTCTGTCATGTTCTAAAAGGGTGAGAGAAAAGTGGAGAAAAGGAATGGGGGTGTTCAGTGACACATCAGCAACTTTAGATGTCTTATAATTTCAATCTATACATTAATTATGGTAAGAGAGGCAATTTTATGCACGAGTGCAAAACTTATGCAACAGAATGTATTTTGTCATTAACTGAATGGACAATTTTGTCACTATGAGCAATTTTTGCTAAAAATAAATAAATCCATTTTGTAGCTAAATGCATTTATTTAGAAACAAGGGACGTCTGTCTGATTGGGAGGGAGTGGGTGTTTTGAGAAAGAGGTGGCCTGTGATTCAGAACTCCTTAGATCTATTCTTGGTTCTGCTTCTGATTCATTATTGGTTGGATTTCAAATCAGTGGAAAATAGGCCAAACGTTCTATGACCTATAACGAATCACATCAAAGTAAAAGTCATATTTTAGGCAAAGAATTTTTTAACCTGTCTTGCTTACTAGAACACGAGAATTCTGATGCAAGAAACAGGATGTACTACTTCTCCACTCCCCTCCTTTGACTGCCTGATTCCGGGCATGCAGTGCACCTTCCATATTTGGTCAGTTTTATTTCCTATTGCTCAATCAACACAAAAGTTTTTTTCTAAAATCTGGGACTCTAAATATACCATGAATAGCAGCACATACTTATATATAGATAGCATGCCCAGAACTACTTTTTTTTTATTTTTGACGGAGCAACTCTGAAGCTCATGATGTCCGTTTTTGTATTAAAATTCTGACCATATTTTTGTTAAAAATAAAAGACTTAAAAATCATCTTTTTTATAGTTATGAGGCTTTTTAGACAACTAAAGTATTCCACGGGTAGAGAATGAAAGTAATAATTCTTTATACTCATGAAGTCTCTTATCCTCTTTGATTGCAGCCACGTTCACTGCATTTCAGATCATAGGAAACAGAACTTACCCAGGTTACCAAATCCAGTCCCCAGTGTTCACTGGAAATCATAAAATTAAACAAGAGTTATGAAAAATCCAGAGTCTATTGTCACAGTCCCCAACATATTTCCATACCAAATTTTTGACCTGGAGTGAAAACCCGGAGCCAGAACTATAATGTCTCGCCTGTCTTGCCACAGAAAAACAACAACAACAACAAAAAGTTTATCTAATGTCTTAGTTTTTGCAGGAGGAGAGAGTAAAGCTTTCAGACAAAGCACTTTTTGGCAAATTTACCTCTTTTGAGTGTTCTGCCCAGAGCTAGAAGGATGTGAGATAACTAGAGGGCAATCCTATTTCCAGAGTGCACCAAGAGCCTGCCTTACAGCAGCAAAGCAGTATTGAACATTTACCTTTCATTCTTGAAAATACTTCCAACTGATAGGGGAGGGTAATTTAATGTGGTATACATCCCATTATTGCAGATGGGATTTGTGTGTGTGTGTGTGTGTATTTCAATTTAGACTCAACAATATGGAAGCAATTCTCAAAGGGCACCATGTTCTTTTTGCATGTATAGCATAATGCTACTAAACATTTGAATAACTGAATCAATAGAATGTATAAATAGATATCTCCTTTACCCATCTGCACAGCTACAATGTGTTTAATGTATTAATTAAAACTTTCAGGGAAAAGAAAAATGAAGCTTGAACACTAATCTGAAAACATTCTTTTTTAACATGTCAGGAGTGTGCTGTACAAAACGACTTCCTTAACAACTTAATAAGTAAGTGAGAAATGTTGCAGCAGGTAGTGGATCTGCAATGATAACAGTTATTGCAAATGATTGATTAAAAAAAAAAAAGAGCTTAAATCTCTTAACTTGTGAAGACTTAGTTGTTGCTGAGTAAAGGATATAGATGTGATAACTGCTCTGGGTTAGGGGAGAGAGGGACAGGTTAGAAGTCCTGCTCTGAGCTCTAACACAAAATCAATCATCTGTTCTTTAATGAAGA
The DNA here is from genome assembly GCA_035041135.1 of Platyrinchus mystaceus. Taxonomy (NCBI): domain Eukaryota; kingdom Metazoa; phylum Chordata; class Aves; order Passeriformes; family Tyrannidae; genus Platyrinchus; species Platyrinchus mystaceus. Next base: position 7,779,121 of record JAWWLV010000011.1, read on the forward strand.
AATTTGTAATAGTAACAGGGACTACACATCTAAACCCTTTCTGTATTCATGTGAGCATACATTTCAAAAGGTGCATTTGAGGTACATTTAATTAGAGCTAGAGTAGTCTAAATGTATTTTGAAGTGTTCGAGTATGTTGACTTTTTTTAGTTTCACTTCCCATGAAATGCTATGCAGTGGCCAAAATTCTTCTTCCCACTAGTGTGAAAATGAAGACACTTCCCTGCTATTGTTATTATTAATGTAACTGAGCACAATTTGTCTCAGTCTAGACCTGCAAAACAATTTAGTCCTGCACCAGAATGTACTTTCTGTCCCGAGGGAGTTAGCATTCAGCAATGATAACACTCATGAGCAGCAGTGATGCCATGAAATGAACTCCTTGTCTCATAAGTCTACAATTCCTTGGAAGATTAATTTGACACACAGAGTGTAAATACATTACTAGCCTTTAAAAACTTTTCTTCATGGCTTTGGAGGTCTAGCAATGTATATCCTATATGCCCTAGTTGGTGACCTCTGTTCTCAATAGATTTTCTAAGATGTGACTACTTCCAATTGCAAGTCCCATTTCTGGAACTGAACTTCTCCTCAGCTAAGAACCTCAAATGAGAACATAACAAGCAATAAATGGCATAGGATACTATTGTAACAGGTAGTGCAAAACGTATGAGGTGTCAGGTCACTCTAATGTTATTAAAACACAGGCTGGACCATAGGAGACAGCTCTATATTCCATGAGGATTGGGAAGGCCGGGATAGAGTGCAAAGGGATGAGGTGCTTCTACTGCAGTGGTGCAGAGGAGGTTTAGTCCCAGCAGTTTGCTCTGCTCTTCAGTCTGGACCATGGAACAACTGTCCCTTGTGAGACAATAATTCAAAAAGTCCTCCCCACATTGTAGTGAGGTCACATTACTGACAAGTGGGGGACCAGTGTGAACACAGGGAGGGAGAGAAGCTTCATACTCTGAAATCCCACAGCATCATTCTTGTTTTGAAAACTAGCGTGGTTTCATATCATGGTTGTACTACTTTTTTTTAATTATTATTTCACCATGCAATACTCACATGGTACTGCATATCACAACTGAGAGCTCTAGTCTGAGTTGGTCCTTGGACACTCCATGCCCAATGCACTCTTATCCTGCGTTGTGATTGAGACAAGTCAAAGCTGAATGTCTCTCATTGTGGATAGTCAAGACTGACAAATAATATACAGAGAAACTGCATGTCCCTCCCTGCATTGTGGAAGCTTTATGAAAAATCAAGAAATATCAAGCCCAAAACCTCTAAGCATAAGGAACTCTTAGCTGTCTGGAACTTTTTGAACAAAAATCCCCATTTTCTTGAAGCAGGAGAACTAAGGTTACAGGAGAACTAAGGTTCTCCTGTAACAAAATACCTTGAAGAGTTGGGAATTTTTGAGGATCTCTAAAAAACACAAGATTGAAATCACTACAAAAGATGAGACAATTCAGGTCTGTATAGGCTAACAAGGTTTGATCTACTCCTGCTGTTGATACATTGACATTTAATTTTGGTGTGACTGTGCTCAGCACTAGTAGATGTTTGGGTAGTGGTTTAGCACAAATAACCATGGATTTTCATATCCATCAGCAGGCTGTACAGAGAATGATGTGAAATCCATGCAAACAAGAAGCAGAACATTGTATTTAAACTATTTCTGTGGTGCTCATAACAAACATTTAGTAAATTATCCAGTTGACTGCCTTTTCCTCAACAATAATCTTTGAAAATCAGTTATGTTAGGTATTATGTGCCTGGTGACTCCCCATTTGATACAAGTTACTTTAGCATGATATTTTTTTAGTTACCTAAATAATTCTGTATTTTGTTTATAGAACTTTTTAACAAACATTTGTTTATAGCTAACAACCTTTTTTTTGCCATGGCACATTAAAGATTCAAGACTAAACCTTAAGCTGGTGTAAGCTGATCTGGCTTCCAGTGAAGTCAATCCTTTAACTTTGTGAAGACTTTCAGTTGTAGCCAAGAGAAGAATAAGAAAGTCAGTGTAGTCCTTGTACCCATCTTATTGATCAGACCTGTAATTGCACCAAGAAACAGAATATTTTTAAAATTCTTTTGTTTGGGCCAGAGTAGTTTAAGAAAAATGTATCTATGGCTATGCTATACTGCGTAGAGTGAGTTTCTGTGTATGGAAGGGGGCAGGGGGCAGAGCTAAGCAAAACCATTAATTTTAAAAGGGTACTTTAATTGAAACTGAGCAAAAAGTGGAAAATTATTTATCCAAACAAACTTTGTATCTTGTAAAGATGAGAGTACATAAAGCACGCAAGCCCGTTGCTTATTAGATTATTTCAGGCCTTCACAAGCTGTTTGCTTACTCCAATAGCAACTTGTTGATAATAGGAAGCCTTTTGTGAGAAATGGCCCAAAAAACAATGGAAAGCGTCAGATTTAGTAAAGTGTCTAAAGAAAGTCTTAAAATGACACCCACGCTACGAAGGGAAGACCAAATTTGCTTTTTCTGAAGGGAATTTGTGTTTGTCAGGAAGGGCTCCTGGCGGCTTTGTTTCCAGGCCTTGATGTGTGACCAGGAGCCTCCAGGCCTCCCGTCACCCCTGGCCTTGTTCTGCCACCGCGCTGCCCACCCATACCGACACCGCAGGGGGAAGGGTTTCAGAGGAGCCGGAATCAAAAGCTGAGGGAGGAAAAAAAGTGCTTTTCAGGGTCTGATGTGTGGGAATCAAATGAGAGGCCTAGCTGAAATCCGGTCGCCAGGCAACCATAGTGATATGCTGAGGGAATATCATTAAAGTTGGAAACTAAGCAGTCGCTCTGAATTAGCAAACCTGGCCACCGTTTGGATGATGCGCCAGAGCCACCTCAGCCCCCGAGCACCGTTTCTGCACGTAGAGGGGGGAAAATAGCAGCTGATTTGTGGAGTTTTTCATAAAAAAAGACAATGGCTGTCCAGACACGGAGTTAGTGGTGAAATATGGTAACTGCCAGGCTTGCAGCTGGCCCTCTGACACAAGATTAATAAGTTGCCGTTTCCTAGCCGACCACAACCTAGTGGGAACTATCCGGCATTTTTCCATGAATTGTGGGTAACAGCCTTCCCGCAAGCTGGCCTACTTTACTGCTCTGCTTTCTGCAGATCGCCCAAAGTGCAGTAAACATCTGTGGCTGCAATGAGGTCAGCGGACATGGGGTCCGGCAGCCGCCACCTGAGCTGCCCGGCCCTGTTCACGAACCCCAGGGCTGGGACTGACCCACGGCGCATCCACTGGGAAGGCGGCCGTGGCTGCGGGTTAAGCACTTCAGAAAGTTTTGCTGCAACTGGAGCAGGGAGGGGGTGGCGGGGGCCTGGTTCGGAAATGACAATGTGACAAGAGAGCGGGAGCGAACCTATTGAATTAGATTTAGGCTGCGCTGAATATTATCATTGACACGAACAAGCAAAGCTTATCTGCTCTTTCCTTCTTGAAAGGTTGAATGAAATTGAATTGCCAACCTCTGTATTTTACCACCGTTTGGCTGCAGTGGCTCAGAGGCATACATGATCGCTTAAAAGGAAGCCAGGTTGAGTCAAACTGCAAAGTGTATGTATGCGTTTTTGACAGCAACATCTCAAACACAGTGTGACATGGCATAACATTTAGAGGTAATTTGATTACAGGCACTGTGTAATGCAAATCAGACTTCCCCAAACATGTTAATTTTTTATCACAATAGCTCACCAACACAGTCAAGTTCGGTTTATTTTAAGGTTTCTTCAAGCTACATTTTATATTATATTAAGGCATTGTAATATAGTTGTGTGAATTTGCCCACAAATTTTAAAGAGCTAAAAGATCAGTGAACCCCCGAGGTTCTGTCTTTCTAGGTTTATTTTTAAATTGATGATACGATGAAAATTTTTCTTTATAGTACGTAGATGTTAGAAGAGAATAATTTGAATGTTTCTTTAGGCATTGGAAAGAACAAGTTGCAACTCAAATTCATAGATTATTCTGGGTAGGAAAAAAAAGTGAATGTATTTGTAAGAATCTTTAAGCTTCTCTATGATCTATTTATTCACTTAGGGCTGCATGCAACTGAATTGCAAATAATTTTAGGTATTAATTTTGTTGGTACATAGGCAGGACCCATCAGAATAACTCTGAATGTAAAAGGGTAAGATTTGATCTTTCTGTTTCTGTATTTTTTTTTGTCCTTCTGTGCAACATTGGTTGCTTCTTTCTTGTCTCAGTTTCCTCAGTTTTAGACAGTAAATTCAGATTCACAAATGAAAAATATCACAAAGAGGCTATATTTGAATGATAATGTCAGCCTGGGAAGAATATACTTAAATTTTGAGCTTCTGTTTTTAGAAATTGCTTCATGGAGCAATATTATTCTGATGATTCAAAGCTAATAAACTTTAAGTGGTGACAGAGTCCTGCTGGTAGGATGTACCTCCCAAGCTGGAGCATAGCACAACCTCTCACATCCAATGTCTGTCAGATACCAATCAAAAGACTCACATTGGCTGGTAGTTATCAGCAAAGTGCTGTACATTTGCTACTGGAAATCAGTTTGAACTGAGGCATCATTGAAGTGTCTTACTTGGTGGAACAGGAGAAGCTGACGAGAAGTGGATAGTTGGTCTGACACGGTTAGCTGAAGTTTGATCAACCCAGTGCGTGCAGAATGCAAACCCCACAGTGAAGCAGACCTGAGCACAACCAGGGAGAAGCCCTGATGATGAGCACCGCAGGTGACAGCACCAACACAGTGTGTAGTCATTCACCTTTGCTTAAAAGGCTAGGTATCTTGTCTTGTGATTGTTCCTTCCCAGTATGTGTGTCAAGGACTCCTTTTGAACAGGTGTAAAGATGTAAATAAAAGAAATATACCTCAGTCACTATTAAAGAGGAACCCAAAACATAAACACAAGTGAAAGCTTATATGTGGTAAACATTTCCAGCACATCAACTGATTTACCACAGTTTTACGTGCATACTTTTAGCTCCTGAAAATGTGAAGTAATTCATGTTGGCTTAGCCTTCTGCTCTGAATAAAAGAGAGGAATTAGCTAATTCCAGTTGCCTGAGCTGCCAGCTTAGAGCACATGCACGGACAGTTACCATGAATCAGAGGTCATGCAACAATCTCTTTGTATGTGAACATCCCAAGTTTATATGAACCGATCCCACTCAGTTATAATGAAAGAGGAAAAGTTACCTTCAGCTTTGCATTCACAGAAACATTAGTGCTGTTTGCTGTCCCTGTGTCTTTTTGGGTCAGTGCAGCTTTTGCACTTCCTCTGGTTCTTCATATAATCTCCAGCCCTTTCAGAACACAAATTTCTCTTGTGAGGTTCACCTGGCCTGGAATGAGGAGAGTAGCTTAACAACATGGGGCCCTTATATTTATAAGAGCATTCCTCTTCTTCACCTCTCACAGACATGAGGATTAAATATGGTTCTGTTTCTTGTACATATTACTCTCTTATGTCCCAGTGAATCTGGACCTTGCGAATACTTAGAAAACAGGTTTCCCAAGAGCCTGAATGTTGTTGTCTTTAATTCAGTAATACCTGTCACATCTTATGGCTTCAAAAATATTCCTAATCTATCAACTAAGATTTACTTATACCCTATGCTCTGAAATATTTGGGACTACAAGGTTTTAGGTATTCTAATGGTGAAATAAAGTAAAGGGACATTAATTTCCAGTTACAGTAATAGTGTTTCATATTTAGTGTGGTGTGTACTTTTGAACAGCAAATTAATATGTTTTCCTGAACTGGTTTAGCATTATCATGTCTGTTCTTTCAAACAAGCCCCCTCAAGCCTCTCTGTTTGGTCCTATGGGATCTCTTCATCCTTTACCGTTGGACAGGGTTGGCTGTCACTACAACAAAGTCTTTGCCACTGCCCACTCTGCAGCTTTTCTGGTTTCACTGCTTCCTGGAGTCATCTGGACTCCCTTTCTCTTGCAGCAAGGAGGATGTCACCTGAATAACCATGGTTTACTGGAAGAAATAGCTGTCTTTAAACTGCCCTAAGAAAACAGCCTCTCTTTCATCACAGCTCTTCAGGTGTGAGGGAAGAGCTGGCTGTGCAGAGAAAGAAGTGACTTCCTTCATTTATGGAATTTACAATTATTGCAACATTAAGTCAGACCTGTTTCCAAGCCACACAACAGTGACTTGCTGCTCAGCTTTAAAAATCCACAGTTTGCATCCGTGCTTGTCTGCCCTGCTGTGTGGCAGAGGCAGAGTACAGGGTGAGGCTCAGAGAGCTCATTGGTTCTTGATGTTAACGAGAAGCTGATGTGATCTCCTGTGAGTGTTCTTCAATAAGTGATGAATGGGACATGTAAGCACAAGAGCACATCTTCTTGTTACCTGTGTGTACCTTTCTTGATATCAGATGTCTGTATTACTAGTCCTTCCATTGTAACCTGGGACTGTGATTGTGAACTGAATGTTCTTTATCTATTTAATAGTCTTATATAATTAAGTATCTGAAAGAGTAAAGTAGCCTGGTCAAGAAACATCTTTCTCCCGTAGTTCTGAACTGATGGGGTTCATTTGGGCATTTGAATTTATGTTGCTTTTTTTTTTTGCATCTTCTTGTAAAATAGTAATAAAAATCATAGCAGTGTTTTGGGTTGTGTTCTGAATCTGTGGGAGGGGGGGTAGAAGACAGTGCTAAGATCTTTCTGATCAGATGCTTTCTGATAAGGTGAACACCCACTGCTTGTTATTAGTTCTAAGGATTTCCTGTGTACAGTATAAAAAATCAGTTGCAGAGGGGCCAAAGTCTCCTGACTACTAATCTTTCCACAGACTTTTCTGTGGCACCAAAGCGCACAGCTGCCTAGTCAGGAGCTGGAAATTTCTCCAGATGATCTTTGTTCCTTGAAGTATTTAGTTAGGATTTTCAAGTACCACATAAAAAAAATAACTGAATAACAAACAAATATGTAAACCCAAGCAACCTATGCAGGAGGTGATACATATAATATGTGTATGTGTTATTACTAACCCAATTTCTATCTTTGTCAAAAGTGTACTCACTTTGCAAAAACTAACTTTTGAGACAAAGAGAGTGGGTTTTTGCCAAAAGAGAGCTGATGAATTGACTGATTTTATCTATGCAACTCATACTTTAATAAAAAATATAAATTCTGCCACAGATCAAATAAATGAGAAGAACGTGGCACGGCAAAAGAACTATTCTGGGTTTCATGAGAAATTTATGAGACAGCTAGTTAAAAGGAATTACCTCACGATCATCTTGCTATTTTCCTTCTGCAAGTGTGAATGGTAAAAGGCTGATTCCCTGTGCTCCTGCTTGTTTTGACCAATATTGCAGTATGCCTTGGGCTTGCAAGTTTGGTCTCTAAGTAGATGTGATTTAACCCTTATGGTTTATTTTCTGCTTGGCTGTCAGTTGATGGCAAAGGGCCAAATGCTAACAACCCTAATGGCTGAGCAGCTGGACCTGCATGCATGACATCTTAAAAATTACTTGCATACTGTCCCCTTCATGGCAGTGTGTTGATCTTTTCCTGTTTGACTGGTGAGGTTGGCAGAAGTGAGGGGAAGAGACAAGGCTAAGGCAACTGCTGAAGTAAATATTCCTTCCAAGTGATAAATACTTGAGCACCTTTTTCTTTAATTATAACCATAAAAGTTTGAAAGGATTTCTTCTGGTTATTTCCCTCATCTACAATTTTTCTTTAAAAATGGTAGACTTCTCAAATTCACCTAAATCCTGGACAAGCTGGGACTAAATTCTGCTTGTTGAATTCCTGTAGACTATTACTAAGGTGAAGGCAGACAAATTAATCTTTGAGGTAGAATTTCCCAACATAAAATCAGTAATGAACAGGAGAGAAAACTGTTTGCTATCACATGAAAATTAAAAATCTTGTATGCAAAAATTCTGGAAGCTTGTTTAATCGGTAGAAATGGAGTGAAATCTGAGGTAGTGAGATTACTTCTGAAAAACTAACAAATGCAGTAAGGTAGCCTGCACAACTTTCCATACACAAGAAAAGAAATCCTTTATGTTTCATTTTATTTTAGGTAAGCAAGTGATTTTCTGTCAGCACCACTTGTAGCAGTATAATGAAACTGAATAATTTTAAACAAACCCTCAAATACTGTCTACTTTGTGTTAGGATTATGCAACTGAGAGAGAATAGTACCTTCTTAACAAAAAGGAAGCAATATGTGACATTTTGTCTGTCAGTACTGGTGAAGTGCAACACACAAGCTTACTTGAAATTATTATTGAGTTTTACTTCACATACTGATATAATAATAAAGGGAAAAGAAGTGGCTTGGAATATAATGCACCCAAAGCATTTCAGCAAGGAATATTATAAAATCAATAAGGAAGAATATATGCAAGCATCCTGTGAAGGATAACACATCTTGATATGGAATTTCTATAAATTATTCTCTATATTGTGGAAGTGGACACAGAGGAATAATCTGACCAAGACCGGTAAGCATATGAAATTACTCCTGTGCAAATTGGAAAGGATCAGGCCCTGTATGAGACGTGTAGTCTTTTTACAGTACTGGATTAATGTGACTAAATTTATGCAGCATGGAGGAATTTTTAAACACACTCAGTGTTAGGACTTCTGCTGACCTAAATGAGAGAAGAGCTTGGACAGCAATGAAGACTTGAGAAAATCCTATTGGGTTTTGTGTACATGTTATCAAATCCTTAACTGCATGCTAAATCAGTCTTCCAATTTTAAAACTGATGAATGAATCACTTCACAGACCAGATTGAAAACCCTTTGAAATTTGTGAAAAAAATAATGATGATTTCAGAAAGCTTTGGATCAGTTTTGGAATTAATTTTGGTTTGGATGAACTTGGTTATTTCATGCAAAAACGGTCAGGCAAATGGGCGTTAGAACTGGATGTGTTGATTGGTACCAGTTACACCTTTTACATTTGTGGCATTGAGAGTGGAATTCACATTACTTTGAAATTTAAAATAGAGATTTTTCTGAGATATAGATAAAGATTAGATTCAGCACTTTTTCACTGCACACTGTCTTTATAATTTCTTTCACTGTTGCTGATGTTATTGAGGGACATGCAATCTTAGAGACATTCCTCCAGCTACATGGATATTATTGAGGCTGAAATAGAAGTTAGCCTCAGGAAACTTATTTTGTGGGTCACTGTCTTTTAATTCAGTGCAACACGTCTGGCTATAACATGATTTCTTTTCCTGCATCTTTTGACTTGCCCTCAGCCTCATGGGATGCTCCCAAAATAATACCAATGGACCTGTTGTTACTCTTGGTTTTGTTACCAATGAAATTTGATATCAAGCTGGAAAGGATCCAGTTTCACCTAATCCAACAGGTAAACTGTGATGGTACTTAGGTGAACTTTGCAAAACACTGTGGTTAGAATCAGGGCCTGCCAAAACCTCCTCTTGCCTCAGTCTCTTCAGATAAAGAACCAACTTCTGTAGGAGTGCCTTGTAAGAGGCTCAGTGCCTCCGTGGCTCACACACCAAGGACAGATGCTTAATATTGACTAGATAAATTTGCTTTTGTTGGAATTACACCACTGTGTGTTCATGCAACTTCTCCAAAAGAGAGACATTTTCCCCATTGTGTTGTGTTTAAATATTTTCCAGTTATTAATCTCATAATACTCTTGACAAAAAGAAATAATTTCATAGCACAATAGACACATCCTGGAGATATCATGTCTTACATGAGGACTGGTCCTTCATTAGTGCTGCAGTGGAATTCAGTTTTGCTAACAAAGCAGAATGTGCCCACGATATTAATGTGGTGTGATCGGCCACTCGATGAGGGAATAATTCATAGGCATGCACTAACAAGGCTTTGACTGAGCTTTGCTCACCCTTTAAAGGAAGACAGGGCTGTTGTTTTGGGGTTCAGTCCTGGCCCTTCTGAAGGCATGAGGATTATATTGTCTCTTTGAGGTGTTTAACAATGAGAGCGCTGCCTCTTCCTGACAGGCCCTGTGCTATGCCTCTGTTAGAAAACAGAGCTCAGAGGTCTACCAAAAAGCCCACTGTGCCTGGAAATATCAGACAATGAAAAGCTGAATTAATAGAATCTGACACAGTTTTACTGTAGCAGCATGTTTTTCCTTACTTATATATATTTTTCCTTCTCTTATCAACAGATTACTTGGTGCTCTTTTCAGAAACAGAAAAGTTGCAAAACCAAAACAAAAGCTCTAAAGATATTGAGTTAAGGATTTTTTCTTTTCCCTTTAATTTTGTGTTAAAAAAAAAAAAAAAAAAGATACCACATGAAATGTCAGACAGTCTGAAGCACTGCTGGCAGAGTTAAGAAAGTGGTTCTCTGACAAAAGAAGCCAGGTTGTCTTTGACTATACATTTGAACGTGCAGACCTGCTTGCAAGCCCAAACTAGAATTCTTATCCAAATTTAGGAGTGCTTGGATTCTGCTTTTTGGGTTGATCTTTTATTGACCCATGAATTAGTAACTAAATTGGTACCTGTCTTTCCACGCAAAATGCTTGGGTTGCTTGAAGCTAGTGTCTTGACCTTGGATTGCAAAGTATCTCACTTGAACATAAATAGTTGTTGGGTTTCTTATTCTAGAAACATATAGGCCCCAGCTGAATGCTCAGTTGCTGGGCTTGAGACCTCTGAGTTGCAGCTCAGGCAAAGGGAATTCACAAAGGGAATTTTCAGTGCTCAGCTGGTACTGTCTGGGCTGAAACTCCAACTCTTCTGACATGTTTTGCTGTTGACTTCAGCCTGGATAGGTTTTTCCCCGTCTCATATTTTTGTGCTGCCCAAACAGCTGCTCACCTGGAAAGGGAGGAGGTAAAGCCTCTCTTTCATGTTTTGGATTCTGTGTGTTTCTAAGGCGTATTCTCAGCCTGGATTAAGTGAGTTATGAACTGTTGAACATTGCAGAATGTCTGTGGCACCAGATATGGAAGATCTGTCCTCAGATCTCCTCCTTTCCTTCTCCAGAAACCCCTGCAAACAGAGTCTGGAAACCAAGCAACATCCACCAGTCAGACAAGACAGGGAATCCTGTAGCAATAGCAGTAGTAGAGCAATTATGGTAAGCCTTTAACTAGCTACAGAGTGAACATTTTACATTCCTAAATCTGCCATAATGCAAAATAATCTGTTTATATTAGGAAAGACATTGCATTCTGCTCACTCATCCCTTCACAGGCTTGTCTGCACAGAGCTAGGTTTCCATAACTCATAATAGGAAAACATACAATTGTCAAAACCTTGGGACTTGGCTTCTTTTTTTAATATTACCCCAGCTGCACTTTCTTCATAGCCAAAGGGTCTCTTATTGGTCCTTTAATGAAGAGCCATATTGAGTATTATAGAGCTCGGTGCTCAACCCATGAGCCAAAGGATCCCCTCTCAGCTGCTGGACTCTCTTCCCAATTATCACATCTAGCCTTGAACGTGTTTTCTTCAGCAGCACTTGGTAGAGTTCAGACATTCTGGCCCCATAGGCAACTCACTCACCCTGCTCTGGTGCCGTTTTGTCTACAGCTTATGAACAACTTCTGTTGATGCCTGTTGTAATCTGACATAGGAGGCCTCCAAGTTGGAAACATCTCTACTTTTCTCCCAGCCACACTTAAATGAGACCATTTTAGTAGGCTGCCATTCCACCTATGGATGACATAAGCAGGTTCGTTTCAATAATTTCAATAAAATTATTTTTAAATTAAATTTAGCAATTAGCACTTCACTCACGAAGTACTTGCAGAGTTCCAGGCACAGTGCAGGAATTTAGTCCATCTTTTCATAATCATGGCCCTGCCCCTAACCCAGTTATAAATGACTGAATTCTTATCTGGTAAAAGGGAGTTAGATTGTGCCTTAAAGAAATGTCAAGTTTCAGGAGCTTTCAGAAATCAGATTTAGATCAGAAGAAGGCTTGAGAAACCAGATGTTTGGATGAACCACACAGTTTCTAAGAAAAACCCAAACCACATCACCATTTTTTTCCCTTATAATTTTCTGATATAGCAAGCATATTGCTTGCTGTCTTCCACATGAAACAGGGTAATAAATTCATGAATAGCTTTAAGCTTGTGACTGGTTCCATTGAAGAGTTAAATTTTTGTGCATTGTTGAGTTCTCTGTATGTGATTGCCATTCCAGAGCCCAATCCCGCATTCCCGAGCAGCCAAATTTCCCCTGGAAGTCAGTGGGAAGTTTTCAGGTGAATAGCAATGGACTACAAAGCAGAGTTTCTTGAGAAACAGGGAACTCACCATTTTCAAACAAAAATCTAGTCACCTTGAAAGCGACCTCCGTGCTCTGTCTCAGCCAGAAGCACTGAAAGAAAACCTTCATTTGTATTTATCCTCTACACTGAGTGAAACAAGCATTGCATACCCATCAAAGAAAGCACTTTAATTTTTTTTTTTAAATCCCTAAAATTGGAACGTTTAAATAGTTTTGCCCCTTCCCTTCAGTAAGGCGCATTTATTTTAATAAATGCCATTAGGCAATTATCACAGGTTGTTGCAAATAGCATTTATTTGACAGAAAAGCAGAGTTCCCTTATATTTCTCTCCCTACTTCCCCCTTGTGATTCCCCGTGTCAGCTCTTCCCCCCACCTCATTTGGGCAGGGTGCCTGTGAGCAGCACTGAATATAAAGAAAGGAAGCGGCCCAAGTGTAAGTTTCCTTTGCCTTATGCCCCATATTATTCCTTATTTGTTGTGCTAATTCAGCAGCGTAATTCCCAAATACAGCCCCCTTGAATTGTTTCGATGAAAACTGCTAACTCAGTGCAGACTATTTTTAATGAGCTCCAAAGCCCAAAGAGTCAGAACTTTATGATGTGAAGGCTCCACATACTAACTGTTTAATAATATGGCCGATTATTGAAGTTCCACTATTATTAAAAAAAAATAATTTTTGCGATGTGATTAAAATTTGTTTCTCAAACCATAAAGCAGAGAGTGCAAGTTAAACAGCCAGGGCACTCGTGTCCTTTGTCCTGGTGCCTTGGGGACGATGTGGTAGTGCCCTCTAGTGACACATCCCGACAAGTATTTCACGGAGTACAATGCAGGACTTTGTTCCACTTCCTGACGATTCTTTCATTTGGACTCTATTTTGGGACAAAATTGATTTATGTCTAAATATTTCCAAAGCTAACAGCCAGTGAAGGCGTCGCAGTCCAAAAAATAATACGTTTTTCCATACTTTTCAGAATCAGTGGGTGTTTTTTCACCTTTCAACTACTGTATTAACAAATGAGCTGTAGTTAAACATTTCAAAGAGGCAGAATTTTTATTTTTGCTCTCATGCTTTACTTGTGCCAGCAGGGTTTTGCATGGCTGAAGCCTTACAAAGTCAGTAGTTGGAGGCTCCATCCAGTTCCCAGGGAATTTAGTACCCAAGTTCTCATTAGACTTCCACAGGAGCAGGATTGGGTTCACTGAATAGTCATACACAATTAAAAGATAAACAGCCAGCCTGAAATGTTACCGAAACTTTTAGCTTCCTTTGCTCAGGAAACAGGGGTATTCAGAATGTTCAGAGAAGAAAAAGAAGAAAGGGGGAAAAAAAAGCTAAAAAAAAAGAGAAGTGTGTATTAGTTGAAGAAAAATTCAGAAAACACACAAAATATGTACACCTTTGCTGCTGTCAAAGAATAGTTTCTCTCTGTGACCTCCTACAGACATTTTATCATCTCTTTGTGACCACAAAAATATCGTATTAGAATATGACCAAACCAGTGACCTGCTTCATTCAAGGATTGGCTGGTTTTTGGCATTTTTCTTTAGCAATGAAATCAGTGAACTATAGTTTTCCTACAACATACAGGGGGTTTTGTGCATGCTGCAGTACACACTATTAATATGGCATATTTTTGCCATGTATTCTGTAATGAGAATAGGTTCACCATTGTTATACCTGTAGTTTGTGGTCTGAGAACTCCTGCTGTTACTGTTAGTCATATTGAAATAGCACCAAGGAGCCTTACTCAGAGCCAGATGTGCTTGGTGCTGTACAAATATCAAAAAAAAAAAGAAAAAAGAAAAAAGAAGCAGAGTCTGTAAAGTCTCTCTCCTGAATATTTAGTTTCATTCAAATATCAAACTTCCTGTGCCATAAACAAACAAAAAGACATCCTGTTAACTGATGCATTAAAGAGGTTAGATTCTGTATTTCTTCTGTGATGGGGAGGGGGGCGAGAGGGGAAGTGATGCTATTGACCTATATAAGTGCTATTCAAAGTGAGCAAAAGTTAGCCTAAGAAAAGCTGAAATGTTCTGCGTGATCCTCTTCACATGGAAAGGTCAGGAGGTGTGGAGTGAAAATCAGGAGAAAAAGATGTGATTAAAATGAGGTTTTATTTTTGTTTCAGGTTAGGAGGGTGGGAGCTGATTGAACATTTTAGACATGAGAGCAGAGTAAGAGACGTATCCCTCAGTGCCAGGGTTATCCATGTAACCCAAAGACCCTTTTTATTTAAAAAGCTATTGCTTGTGATCTTTTCCAAAGAGGGAATCAATAAATGTCCACCAAAGTTGCTCTTTTGGTCAAAATGATAAATGAACATCGAAGTGCTATAAATTGGTAGCAACCAGTGAAGTGATCCTGCAATTCAACAAGAAAACCAATAAGAGCAAAGCAACACTGAGATCTTCCTAGCTCTGCAGTTACTGTTGAAATTCTTAGAAATGACCCAAATATTTGGCATGAAATCATTAAAAAAAAAATTGTTTTGCATTGATTTTTTTCCCCCTTATTGGAATTAATTTTTTTAAGAAAAGTCCTTGGTTCTCCTTCCAATGTCTGTAGTTTGTATGTCCAGTGAGTCTTAGGCACAATCATCAGTGCCTGAGTGCACAGCATCGAGTCAGACCTGGTACCTGCCTGCATCAGAGGCTTCCTGCAACACAGGAGGTGGGAGCAGTCACCAGTATCCTCCAGGGTCCTCCTGTGCTCAGGGAATGCTGTTGAGGCTTGAACTCTGCTGTTCTCCCACTAAATCCAGCAAAGGCAGGGCAAGGCACATCCTTTTCCCCTGCACCACTACCCAGAGTAATAACTCCTCATGTTTCCTGGACGTTGCAATATGTTAGCTAGTGTCTGGTAAGAACATGATGATTTTCATACTGAAGATGTAGTCCCCAAAATTATATAAGTTGCTCTTTATTCCTTTACTCTTTCAACTTTTGAAAAAGCAATCTGTATTCCAGCCAGGCTTTCGTTTAAAATAACCCTCTCATTCAAAACTTCACCTGTAACTTTATCCCAGTGGTAACTCTTACCTGCCATACTAGCCCTAGGCCCTTGTAGCACTTGACATCATCTCTTGGACAGGTTACAGAGCCTATTGAGGCAGTTGTTAGAAGCAGATTTACTCTGCAATGTGGAGCCAACCACAGAAGAAAATTAGTGCATTTATCTGTCAGCATTAGGCTAGATTATCAATCCAGTACACTAGTCACAGGATCTGGTTTTTCTTTCTCTGGGGAAGTGAAATTGATATAGTGGGTAGGCAGTAAAGGTGTCAGTTATAAACAGGACATTAGCATGAGAAAGTAGGAAAATGGCTAGTTTTAGGCAACAGTCCTTTTTCAAGTTTAAGTATAGGTTTGAAAAGTAGTTTTTTCTTCCTCATAAGTAGGCTCTCTAAAAAGAATGTGAAAACTCCTTCCTTCAAACCTGTTAGCTTTGTTTTTCCTACAAATAAAATGGTTGATTCTGAAAAAAAAAAAAAAGAGGAAAGACCCTCTCTCCCTCTTTGAGGAGATAATGAATATGGTAATGAATTCTAAGATTCTGAGAAGAACCACAAAGTATTCCCAATCAAGCAAGCTTCTATATGACACTGAGCAAATAAATTGCAATAAATTATTTGCTATGAAAATTAGCTAATTTTCATGGTCACACATCATACATGAGCAAATTGCAACTTTTTCAACCAGTTAGACTGCAGTAGCATGCAGGTGTCCCCATCTCAAATCACTGCCCTGTCTGCCAGATGCTGAACAAGTACCTTCCTGAAATGGTCCCTCTGTTACATATTCATGCAGGTGCCAAACACTGTTGGTTTCTTCTTAATTCACTGGGTGGCTTATAAAGACTTTGTTCTGAAGAACAGCAAACTGACCTTGGTAATTGCTGTGTTTTAGTTTTTTTTGCCATACCTGCAAAGTATTCTATTACAAACCAACACATTGCTATTCCTATTATCCACCCACACATAAACATGCTGCATAAAAAAAATGAGACAGTTGCTCCCTGCAATTACATTCCATTGTATATGGATGAGTATGAACTGCATGAGATTGGATTTTATATAAACAAGTAGTGAATAGTAATCCTTTCTCCCTAAGCCTCCTTTTTTTGTCCCTAAAAAAGGTCCCCAAGTGCTTTCAGGGGTTTGGGCCATCATATTTATGATATATTTTGTTTTATTTCTTCGTGAGTCCTGGTAGTGTCTGCTGACAAATACAACACTGCCAAAACCAGCAGGTTGCCTGGAGTTGACAGGGTGGCAGGAGCCCGTTGATGTCGGAGTCAGGGATCAGTCCTTTGCACAGTCAAGTGTGCTTTGCTACCTCCCGTGCTCCACAGTAACCTCTCCTGACTGCAAAGGTCTTGAGCAGAAATAGATTTAGTCTCAGGCAGGTGGTGTGGTGGTGGAGGTTTTGCTGCACTCCCAATATGAAGCAAGCAGCCCCCACCATTTCTGGTAGGATTTGTAAACAAGGGTGACGTTTTTAAAAATATCTTAGAAAAATAATCCAAAGAAGCTGGAAAAAAATTAAGTAAGACATTTCAGAGTGAAATGTTGGGTGCATAATTCCCATGGAATTTCAAAGGTACTGAGGCCTTTGCTTCCTTTGTTCTTATTCCTTATCTAATTTTATATGAAAGCTAAGATTTACCCATATATTTCTAGGTCTGTTCAATTTATAAAGGCTTGTTCTGATTGTTGGTACTACAGTTCTGACTTAAATGTGAACCTCAAGAAATACCACTTAATCTCAACAGTGAATATGTTTGGGGAAAGCCTTTTCTACTTCTGGCTTAAGTACTTAAGGACTTTCCTGTAGAAAATATATCAGCTCTTGTCCATGCTGCTTTAAAATTTGCCACGCAGAAGTGCCTGAGTATGAGGTTTAAAACAACTTCCCAAGAATGCTTGGGTCACCTAAACCTGGTAGTTTGCTATCAGTAGAAAGCAGGAGCAAATTCGTATTTAAATTTCTACCATAATTGTGCATGAAAAATCTTTAATCTTTGTTTTGTATTTGTATTTTTTAGTAGTGGTATGAGTGGGGTTGTTTGCACCAGTTAACATTAGTCATGTGTAACAGTACATCAGGGTCAGGCCTCAGTCTCTGTAGTTCTCTAGAAAGATTTCTTGCTTTAAACCCTCATTTTCCTCAAATGAAGCAGTAAAAATATGGATCTCCCTGGACTTGGTGGGTGGTGTTGGAACTAGATGATCTTTGATGTCCCTTCCAACCTGAAGCATTCTATGATTCTATGAATGTATTTTCCTGGGCCATTTTCTAGCCGAACTCACAATGGCGAAGAGGACAAAACACAGATGTTTCTATGAGGGGAACACTTGATCTGCTCAGGGCAGCAGTGGTGTGGCACGTGCTGCCCATGTTCCCAGAGTTTGCCGCTCACCACCTGCTCTCTGCCTTCACAGCAATTAAATTGGAAACTGCTGGTAAATTGCCTCTGGTGCAAATTCAGAGCTTTCCACACTAGTGCTGTATGTTGCACAAAAGTGTTTCACAGGCTGACATCATCCTTTTCCCTCTCCTCCAGTGGGGAAATTGGGCCGTGTTATGTGGACAACCACAAGTCAATGCTGCTCTGCCTGCAGCTATAATTTCTGGTTTGTGGGTCTTCTCTGAGGCACATGTGCCCTAAAACTACTGCTGCTGAAGAATTAGTGGGAAGATTGAATTGCCTCACCATCTGAAGGCTCATTCCCTAGCCTGCAATGACCAGTGAAGGCAAAAAGCTGTGGGTCAGAGAACAGAGAGGGAAGGAGCACCTTCGGCATGGGAACAGGGATGCTGCCTGCAGCAGAGGAGGGACAGGTAGCCTGAAAAATTAGAAATAACAAATTTTGTTTCCTTCATGCTGTGGAGCTTAGGTTAAATTGCAGAGGATCAAGTAAGTTGTGTTTCCCTGTGTTCAGACTCCAGGTGGGCAGCTGTGTGCAAGCAGGCAGTGCCCAGAGTGTCTCCATTCCTGGGCAGGAGCTCCAGACAGGCTGTGGAGGACAGACAGGTCACTGGGCCCTGTATCAGGTCACTGGGCCCTGTATGAGTTCACTGGTGGGATGGTTCAGCCCTCCATGAATGTCCTCTTTCAGTGGAGGTTTCCTGTGGCTTGTTAAGTTCTTGTTGTGAGGGTTCCCCCTATTTAGATACGTGCCCCTGCAGATGCAGTCTGTTGATGCTGGAAAACAGCCCGAAGCAAACTGTGGATCTTTGCCTGTCCCTGCTATAACTTCTTATTTCTTTGGGAAATTCCCTGTTAGACCACTCCTAGGCTCAGGAACCATGTGCATGTTTGGGCAGAGGGAGAGATTCAAACTTTTACTTTCAGGGCCGTAGGAACTCCTGTGGACATCGTCAGACTGATAGACTATGGGAGACTTCTTCATGTTCATTTCTGTGCTAACAGAACAGTAGCATTCAGTACTAACAGGCTTTTCATAGTTCTTCTACTGGGACAAGTGATCCTTTGAAGGAAGGGGTTGTCTTTCCTTTTAAAATTAGCATGCAAAAATGAATTTGATGTTCAAGACTTTGACAGGTAAAAGACTGCAGAGCTGCTAAAGGCTAATGAGATCCCTGCCTGTTTCCAAAATTGCTGCAGTAAAATATAAGTACAGGAAAAGGCACAACGGATCTTCTTCCTGTGATGCTGTTTGAGGTGGGAAATGCTTCCACGTTGTTGCCCAAGGTTTTCCAAATGGTTAGCTTTTGTTTTTCATGTAAGAAAGAAAACCCTATAGAAACAAGATGAATCAGTGCACAATTCTTAGTTTCTCTCCCTCACCAGGTAAACCTGCTCAGTTTCTTTCACTGTCCCAGCAAAAAAAAAAGGTGTCTTTCAGCAGAGTGAAAGACAGTTTTACCTTCATCAACAAGCTGCCAGCAGCAGACTTGGTCCAAACTCTTCATACAGAATTACTGCATTTTCATCATCCTGTACTGTGCTTTTTATAGGCAACTAATATATATATTTTATATATGTATATATATATATATACATATATATATGTCAGTATTGTTTGGGAGCTAAGCCAAAGTGGATTTTGTCCATCTTTTACCCACTGGGCAACTCAGGATCACTTTCCTGAAATCAAGAGCCTGGGGAGTTCTTGCTGTTCTACAGAACTGCAGTGCAGTGAGTCACTGCCGTCCGTCAATTTGTGTCCCTCAATCTCTTAAAATTCCAGAAGTGCTTCCTAATTTGTTTTTACTTGTTTTTCTTCATCAGGCAGTGAAAAGAAAGTTAGATCTGTACCAGGAATAGATTCAGGGAATTCTCATCCAATTTGGCAAATTCTTTGCTCACTCCCCCTTAAATGAAGCTATTTCCATCAGAAAAGACTACTTGTGTGAGTAAGCTTTGCTCAAATGCAGTACCAGCATTCGTCATATCAAACTCTAAACCCAAGAAGCAAAAATTTCACATATTCCATCTGCTGAAGAACTAGCTGGAGTTTCTGGATAGCTGGAGAATCAAGCTGAAAAACTTCATCGGAAATTCTCTGTTGAATGCAAAGCATAAATTTAAGAAATTTTAATATGATTGCAAAGGGCAGATCTCATGACCTAGAATTTTAAGACGCGAATAAATTGCTGAGAACAGTAATTGATATAAGAAGTAGGCAGAGCTCTGAGATACTGGACCATCTTTACTGAAGATGCTGCAGGGTTCTATTTTGCCCACTGACAGTCCATTTGTGGTTTCAGTTCTCTCACAGGCCTCTCTTGCTGCTTCAGCTTTGCAGATCTGATTGCTGAAGCTCATTGAAAACTTGTTTAGGGAGTTAATGTCAATGTTCTTGTTCACTAGGTATGAAAGAAGAGCAGGCTACCAAAAATTCTAAATTTTCTTCTTTATTCAACTTTCAAGTCAGGCAAAAAAAAAAAAATCAAATAATACAACTTCATTGACATTTTTCTTTCTCCCTGTCTCTGAACTTGAATTTTGCACTCCTGACATAGTAGGACAGCTCTTTTGTCTGCAGGTGCAGTAGAGAAAGGGGAGAAATGAAGCATTGCAGAAGAGCCCTGAGGGATGAGAGCAGTGAGAGATATCATCTGTCCCTCCATCCCCAAAGGAAGGAATCCTCCACTCTGACTGGACATACAGGTGGTTGTGCTAATTGCAGAGGTATGGGCTAGGATGGTTTTACTGTATAATATTACATACCAAATGCCTATAGATCTATAAATAGAATAATGTTTACTCTTAACAGCTCAAGGCTAAAGTTTCCCTGGTTTTTGTGAAGTTGGTAGCCCCAATCTGGTGAGGGATTTTGATTTATTTTACTAAGGGAGTCATGAACATTATGTCAGAGGTAAAATGTTGTGAAAGGGCTGATTACAGTAAATATAAGATCAAATTCAAAGAGTAAGGAATGAAACCACTTTTCCTACTTGCTGAATTTTTTTTTGATATTTTTCTTTAGTATAAACGACAGGCAATCATTTACATGAATCTCTCCATTATAGACCAAAATAACAGTGCAGTTTTCATTAACAAAAAGACTACCTTTTTCTTCTTCGTTTGTGTTGTCAAGATACTTTAGCTGAAACATACAGTGATTTCCAACACTTACCCTAGTTGTCATACTGAGAGTGAAATAATGGCTGACATTAGGAAGATTATTTCTCAGCAATAAAATTACCTTTCACAACATATTTCTATCTAAGTGGAAATGATGGAAAATCATAGATTCTATTTTCAAATTGAGAGAGAAAGAGGAAAATTAAATCAACAGGATTTCCTTGAGAGAATGTTGAGAATGCAAGCAAGCAAAATGCTGCCCAAAATCCAGTAGGAACATCTTCCCAGATCTGTTTTTATTAGTTGAGCCAGTTGATTGAGGCAAGTGGAATTGTGTGAAATGTTTTCTGTGCATAGTGTAAAATGTGGAGGTTAATTAACTGGGATCCCAATCCTGCTGCCTCTGCTGTCAGCAACATGACTCATGTGGATATCATTGAGCCAAGACTGAGCTTTTAGTTAGGTTTTGTTAAGCAGTCTGTGAACTTATTTGATGAATCTCTAGTCAGATTCGACAGAAATGGGGTCAGTTTAAGGTTTTCTGTTGAAACTGTGATGTTCCCAGAAATGTATGATTTCAGTCATAGTCCTGGTGAAACTTGGCTTCACTGTGCATGGAGTTGAATTTGAATGGAGTTCAGGGCATTTGAAACTATGTGAATCAAAAGAAAAAATGTGCATGTGATCCCTGCTGAAGTGTAACTGCCAAATTAAGACTGGCTATAAAAATGAGTTTGTAAAGAAAAAGCAAAAGGCAGTGTGGGCTGGCTTTATAAACAAAATTGCATCTTCTGTCACCAGGAAGGAATCCACCAAAACAGTGGATTGTGACTTGGGCTATAAGTTGCATAATTATAAATGTAAATAAGCAAAA
Source organism: Platyrinchus mystaceus (assembly GCA_035041135.1). Taxonomy (NCBI): domain Eukaryota; kingdom Metazoa; phylum Chordata; class Aves; order Passeriformes; family Tyrannidae; genus Platyrinchus; species Platyrinchus mystaceus. Next base: position 7,800,817 of record JAWWLV010000011.1, read on the forward strand.
GGAATGGACTGATGACTTCCCATTTACCTCTAAGCGAGGATAGAATTGGGCCTTCAGGACTGCTCAAAGAATCTAAGGCAATAAACATGGTGACTTTGCACTCTGCAGAAAATATACCTGTTACTAAACCCAATCAAATAATGCTTTCTCAAAATGTTGCCCCCCTGATTTTAGCCCTCCAAACATCTATTTTTAGATCTCTCTTTTCTGCCAGCATTGCTCCTGAGCCATTGTTCCCCTGACTCGGGGATGGTGAAGCAGCTGGCGGTGGATTGCAGGCAGGTTGGAAATGCACACAAACACGCTCACCTACAAAGAGATTTTAGTTCTCATAGTGTTAACTGCCCCTTCCCTGCACTCCTCTCCCCCTGCTCCACCCCCGCCTGCCACAAGCGCGACCCAGATCACATTAGAATCCCAGAGCACAGGGAACGGTTCTCATCTATCCGTCACCAAGGAGGCAGACAGGACGGGGAAACAACAAGTCATTTGTACCTGATGAGGAGGACACTCCTGGGAAACAAACAGATGAGCCACCACATGAATCTGAGCTATTCTCTGAGGTAAACAGAACTGCATGAGAAACACACAAATTATCAGGGGCATCACGCTTAACTCCCTCGCTTCAAGCTGCTGGGCGGACCGTGGGCCTGAAACTCTAGATTGTCCCAATATCTGATTGTGAGAAAGTTAACCCTCTAAAAGCATCATGAGAGGGGGAGGAAATCCCAGACCCAAGGTTTCTGGAGCAGCGTTGTTCACCCTGCAGCCCATGCTCGTGTTCAGTTGCCCATGCCACTAGAAACTATCCTGGGAGGCCAGTCCTGTGTCGGTCACAGAGGACACCGGCAGCAGGAGCAGCCCAGGGCTTGCAGCATGGTTTGTATGGGATACACATTTTCCCTTTGGGACCATTTCCGGTGAGACTTATTTCAAGCTTGAGGCAACTTTCTGCTGTAACACTCTAACAACAGGTCCTGTCAAACAGTGGGGTCCCTTGCTACAAACAAAACATTTGTAGTGGGGTGCAGTCCCAACCCTGCACAGCAGTGGCTGTAGTGCAAATGGCTGTGTGTTTATGGCACATCCTGCTCTGCCTGGTCCAGTGGGTTTGAGGGCCTGACTTCGGCTCCCATTTTGAAAATGTGGTCTCATTCTGGTTGAAGGGAATCATATTAACTGATTTTGTAGCAGGCCTAAGCTTTCTAGCAAGGTACATGGGACAACTTCCAGGAAGGGAATTTAAGTCATCATTTGCAGCCTGCTGCTGTGTTTGAGACACCATTGCACTGGGCAGCTAGAGGCTGTGCAAAGCTTTGTGGCATGTCCACATGGATAGTATAATAATTTATCCCTATTTTATGACAAAAAATTGAAGTGGAAACAGATTTAGTGAGTGATTTGTATGAAGTCACGCAAGGATCCTGTGTTGAAGTGAGGAATTAAACCCAGTTTTGAATCCTAGTCCAACCCTTTTAATCACAAGGTCATTCTTCTGTTCTGCTAGGTGGGAAAACAAGAGGTTTAATTTGTTGCTTAATATTTAAAAAGAGATGTCTGTGAATCTCAACCAAAGAGGCAAATAAGTGTAGTGTTTAAAAAAATTGGAGAAAGAAAGGATATCCTGCTGGAGCTGAGTTCAGAAGTCTGGCAAAAAGAGGGGTCTTGTGATTAAGCATGACTTGAATGTAGGTCACTTTGTAGAGCCAGGTGATTTCTGAACACAACACTTAGCAATAGTCTTTCTGCTCTTGGTGGATTTATGGTAGTATAACTCAGAGGAGATAAAGGCTCTAATTTTGACATTTTCTTGACAAGTATTGTTCCACTTCTTTTCTTTCCTTCTTTTCCCCTTTTCCTTGTTCTTCCGTCGTGAAAGTGATTATATTCTGTTGTGAAGTGATTACTGATAACAAGTGATGCTCTTTGAGTAATATGTTAGGAATACCTTTTCACACTCATGAGTTATAAGATGGGAGGTTTATAGTATGTTTGTACTGTACCTCAACAATTTCACTTATGAAGTGCCAGTGAATGCTCCATATTATTTCTAATTTTTCTCTGAAGACTGGCACAATTTAGAAACATACAGTTCTGTTTAGAAATGCAACAATACAAGTTAAAGAATAAAAAAATATGCTAGAAATTATGCTGAAAGCAGATCAGTGATTTTGCACTATCAGCCCATGATGCCTTTGAGAACTTGAACTGAATAAGGACAGTTTATCTGGACAGGTAACAAACCCTATACAGCCAGTGCCCTCTTGGAATCTGCAGGTGTGACTCCACTGCCTTCATTAAGTTGATTCATGAATGCCAGGGAAAAATTTGGCTTTTACCATATAAAGGTTAATATTCATGACTTAATATTTTCTGTGAAGTGTGTTGTTGAGCATCCTTTTTTTACATACTGTGTTGCTGAATCATTTATACTTATCTCCCTGACATATGAACACACAATTAATTTTAAGAAAACATTTTCCATTAATTCTTTCCTTATTCTGAGTAGTGAACTCTTGAATACAACCCCACGAATGTCATCTTTTATCACTGTCATGGCCACAATCATCAATGTAACTTTACTCCAGGCCAGTGAATTACATTTGTATACAGGGCAGCATCAATAAATTAGCCAGTATTCATAGTGGAAGTGTTAGCATTTTGGTAAACAGAAGCACATATTGGTCCATTATCAGATTAGAAGGTAACCGAATGAAAGAGGATTATTTATATGCACTTTATTTCTAGAATTCAGAAAATGAGGTTAAAAGACAGAAAAGCAGTTTCTCTGATTGCAGTTTGAGGATGTTATCACAGTTGGAGGGAATAAGGAGTCACTCAAAATGACAATGGAATGGTTATTTTAGACAAAAGATTTCACCTCTTACAAAAAAACCCCAGTTGCATAAGTTCTCATTCTTGCATCGTTGAGAACAAATGCTCCAGAACTGACTTCTGATAATCCTAAGCTCAGATGTTTTAAAACCTGTTTCTGCTAGTCTTTTCTGGTTATTCAGTGTACCTCCTTGTTATGCTATTCTGCACTTGGTACACTTAATGGTATAATTCCCATGGATTTTTCTGTACAAACAATGTTTTAGTAAACATGTTCTCAACGAATTGGAGGTGTGTTTCTAATAGGATGGAGCATTAGTCAGTATGCACATGATGGAAACTCCACACAATAGAAGAAAAGTCTAGTTTGTTTAGTCCTCTTTCAGAGTTGTGCATCCCTCTAATGCCACCTTTCCTGTCTGAGTCAGGGTATTGTCTCTTTTGCCTGTAAACCTTAGGGTCAAGTTGAGGTAAATCTCCAATGGGCTGTGAAAGAGGGCAGTGCAACTATCTGGTGGGAACTTCTGTGTACAGTATCATTGAGAGGTCATGTGTTTCACCCCATCAGATTTTCATAGGTTGCTTCATTAAAAATTGAGCTTCAAACACATAACAAAACAGAGTGGCAGGCTGCTTGAAACTTCTATCAATAATGTATCAGCTCATCTATTCTGATTTCTTCCAAATAGTCTCTTTGTTATTTTTAGCACAAAAGAGAGTGCATCTAAATACCAAGCTCTGTAAAGGGGGAGAAGACTTCACTCATTGCCACGCTTAGCTAAACAGTGTCAAACACGAAGCAACCTTTTGCTTACATAGAGCTTTTCAGTTAAAGGGGGAAGGTTTCCATTCCATGAATGCTTGTTTTTGTACTGGCCAAGATGAGCAATTTTTCAAAGCCCTCATTAACCAACAAGAGATAGCTGTGTTCAAGGATCCCTCCAAAGCACTAGTCATGTCGGCAACACGACTAATGCTTTCTTGGTGTTAGCTTGTGCACAAACTAGCAATGAGTAGTGGTCACGTTCACTGTGCTTGAGAAATTGCTGGGAGAGAGTGTTGTTCAGAAGTAATAGTAATCCCTTGGGCTCCTTAAAGTACATGTAGAAATACTTCCCTGTTTCTCTGTTCTGTTTCAGCCAGCATAGAGGCAGGCCTGACACATATTTCTTCTTCTTTCTGCTTTCAGTGTAATTTGCTCTGCAGAGAAAGCAAAGGCTGCATGGCAGGCCTGCTTTACATGGGTTGTTTTAGTGTGTGCTATTGAGTGTGACTGTGAAAGGGCAGATGGAGGTCCAGGAGAATTCAGGAGAGGAAGAACGATCCAGTACTTAGAGCGTGGCTGTCTGTCATGTAGGTGTAGCATTGCCTGTAATGTGGCAGTTTTTGTGTAATCCTGGTCTTTTCACTTGGCTTTGTGTTTGTAATGTGGAATAACAACATTTCCTCCCTTCCACATCCTGCTCCCCACAGTCTAAGGACCTGAATGGAAACAGACAGAGGAGAAAGCACTCTTCTCTTTGGACTTTCTCTGAGATATCTCTGCTGCAGTGTGTTTGGTGAACCTGTACATTACAACAGAGATGTGTCTGTTCTACAGTCTGCATCACTCAAGATTTGTTTCTCTTTGAGAAGGCTTCCTTCAGTGCTGGCAGGTGTGAGGAGATGTAAATTTCTTTCTTAGCAAATTGTACCAGGTCCTTTGAATTTCTACCCAATTTGTCTTCTGCAGCCAGAAAGGTCTTAATTTGTAGAAAAATTTGGGGCAAACTTAGGAAAGAGAAAATTCTTGACCACAGAAAAACAAAGCAAACTCCAGTAAATCCTGAGGGTGAAAGGGGAACCATCTTATACACTGAGTAGCCAGTAGCAATATAAACTGTGAAGCTATATTTTTTTAAGAATTAATAGTTCTAGCAACCCATTTCTAAAAATACCCATCCTAAGGGAGGTATTTATACCTCAGCCTTAGGCACCTCTCTCAGTTGGCTAAGTTAGTCACTTTATATCTCCTTTACAGTCAGAGGAGAGAAGTTTCTGGCTGACCCTATGCAGCAGGACTTCAGAGCCTTGCTTTATTCTGTGGAGAAGCCTGTGATTTTAAAAGAATAACTGAGATTATCCTACTGAATTATGGACTTAAAGTTAGGTGACGTGCCTCTACTGCTAATGTCTCTTCAAGTTCATTAGGTAATTCAAGGTGCTAGAATTTCATAGGTATTTGCAAACACTCTAATAATGGCAGAGAGGACAAACAGGCAGAAAAACCTTTATTGCTGTTGTCTGTGATGTGCATGACCCCTATTATTTTGCTTTATGTATAAGGTCAGCTCTTTCTACAGAGTGTGAACTACAAACATAACTGATAAATCTCTGTGGTGTTACCTGTTCTTCAGCATTGATTTCTGCAAGACTGGTATTAGTTACATGTATGTTTTGAGGTAAAACTGCCATTTTGATTTGCTCAGAAATGAACATAGGGAGTAAGCTTGGTAGCAGCACTAGTAAGAAACTTTGCACCTATAGATAGGATGTGTACATGCACTGTGTGGTGGGACTACGACAAGAGATGTTTCACCATGTAACGTGAATTTGCTAATAGGTCTCACATGTATCTCATCTCACCAGTGAGAAATAAAGCACCTATTTTTACGTCCAGGGTAACACACAGAATCATAGAATCATTAAAGCTGTAAACGACATCTAAGATCAAGTCCAACTATTAACCCAGCACTGCTGTGTTCACCACTAAACCATGTTCACTATTAAACCGTATTCCCAGGTGGCCTTTTGAACACTTCCAGGAGTGGTGATTCCACCACATCCCTAGGCAGGCCATTCCAATGCCTGACCACCTTCTCTGTGAAGAAATTCTTCCTGATATGCAATCTAAAACTCCCCTGGTGCAACATGAGGCCATTTATTCTCGTTATATCACTTGTTACCTGGGAGAAGAGGCCGATCCCCACCTGGCCACGACCTTCTTTCAGGTAGTTGTAGAGAGTGATAATGTCCCCCCTAAGCCCCCTTTTCTCCAGGCTAAATATCCTCAGGTCTCTGAGCCACTCCAAACAGACTTTTGCTCCAGAGCCTTCACCATGCTTGTAGTGCAGCCTTTTCTTTCATTGCAGGAGTATGTCCCTCATCTCACTCAGCTTTTTTCATCTGCATTATGATTATCTGACTTCATACTTCTCCTGTACGAGATGTTTCTGAGGCTGCCTGAAACCTGTCAGAGAACCCCAATGTGCACCTACCAAGATTTTTTGAAGAGAAGATTTCTGATTCTGTTTCAGAGATTAGGCAGGTGAGCGCCAGATGAAATCTCAAAGGCTGGGTAAGGTGGCCATGTGTATCTTTTTTTTAATTATTTGTTAATTTTCCTTTTCTTTGTGTTTTCCCAGTTGGGTTTCCTGTTCTCCTCCTAAGCTGCATAGTTTTCTTCCATATTTGTTTTGTCTCATTTGTCTGTGCTCATTGCTTGACACTTGATATCAGAAGGTTATTTGCAATGTATGAACTTGCAACTGTAATTTTGGAAGATTTATTGTATTAATACAATTTTAGAATTCCAACAAGCAAATCAGTAAAATAAACATGTCAGCAGGGAGGGTTTATTTTTTTTAAAGGAAGCAGAACTATTTTGTAAATATTTTTAAAGGTGTTCTTCAAATAATGTTCTTCTATGGGGAGACATCAATGAGCTATTCTATTACACCATTAAGAGCTTAGATATTTGAGTAGATGTTCTGAAAGTGAAATTATCTCTAGAGTTGCCTTTATGTTGCATCTTAATCTAAGGGTATCAGAGAAACAAGGTGTTTAGGAAGGGATAACACATTTGATCAGACCAAGTAAAGCAGTTGGGAAAAGGGGAGACAGTTCCAAGTGCACAGGACCTGTACATAGACAAAATGACTGTCTTAAGTCACTCTTCAGTCTCAGATATGTTATCACTAGAATAAAAATATCAGTGATAATAAATAACAGTATCTTAATTTCTGAAGAGTTGGAAAAACTGAAAGGAGGGTGACAGGGAGCTCCACAGCACTGTGTAAGTCAGAGCAAGTACACAAAAGAGCAGAGAAAAGAACATGAACTTTTATAAAGTTTATGTGTTTCCTTACAGGATCAAGTTGGATACTTGGTTTTATTATGTAATGTTGATCTCTAGATAAGTGTGAGGGCATTATTTAAACTGTCATGTGCAGTTTAAACAGCAGTACACTGCATCTTGATGTTCTGAAGAATTTAAAGACCAAACTACAACTGTGTGAGCAAAATGAGACAGAAAGCAGTGTGAATGTGTACAGGGCTCTTGTAAACTGTGTGATCATGATGAGTTTCTTATTGCTAGTTAGGGAAAGGGTTTATTTTTCCCAGTGCAGAAATTGCAACATTCGCTAGGGACATGAGAGAAAAATATTGTGCACTTGGACTTCTATATCATCAAAAAACATGTCACCTAACAAGTTCACTTTTCTTAGCCAATAAATGCTTCTTTCCTTCAGAGGGGGATTAACAATGTAATTTGCAAATCCCTCCCAGCAAAAACAATATCAAACACAATGTTTATCTGTATTGAGCCTGACAACTTCACAAATGAGCTTCAAAAGGCATTCAGGAGCACTGTGAATACACATCCTGCAGACATATCAACAGTTTGTTCCTAATGAAACAAATGCTTACTAGCACATTAATCAATCTAATCACAGGGAGAAATCATTCACTACAGAAGAAGTTCTGTAACTTCATTTGCCACCTTGTGTCTGCCTGGCGCACTCCTTTGTTAGAGCCTCACAGCTCTCCACACAGTCTTTGAGTTGGTTAATTAATTAAATCAATGCAAAAATTTGATATGATTGGTTCCCCAAGGAAGAAGTGGCAGAGTAACCTTGCAGCTTTAGTTTTCTGGAGTGTTGGTTTTCAGCCTCCCTTCAGGGAAAGGTTGCAGACCTGAGGAGACACAAGTCCTCTGAAATTTGCAGAGGTGAGATTCCTCCTCTCGGTTTCGACATTTATTGGGTAAGAAGTGTCCTTAGCATCTCCGTTATGCATCAGCCATGGGCCATACAGGGAAGTCTGTGAGCATTGTATGATGTTTGACCAGAGAGGGCTTAATAATCATAAAGTGTATCTAACTCTGGAGCAATTACTTGCAGGATCAGACAGGCTTGACGTATAACAACTATGGTTTGACATCTCCATACATTTTCCTTACATCAGCACAGGAGAGGTGTGCTCCTTCTTTTGGATTGTTAGCTGCTCAGTAATGACTCACTGTCATACTGGCAGCCAGGATATGAAGCTGCCCAGATCTTCACAGGGAGCTCAGTGTGATCTCAAAGATGAACCGTTGGAGATGTTCAAAAAGTTCAGTTAACTTTTTTAAAAATTATTTTGCTCTTCCCTGTGTAGAAAGTCAGCTGTGCTTTAGTTCATGTGAAGTGCTATTCTCCTTTATATTCAAGAGCCTGGGGGTCTTTTTTGAAGTAGTGGGGTCTGAGCTCTCACCAGCTTATGTCTCCGAAATCCTGGGTAGTCTCAGTGTGCAGTAGTGTGAGGGCTGTGAAGTGCTGGGAGGTTGTGGGTCTCTTGTAACCTGTACAACACCTTTGCCACTGTGAGCTGGCTGAGGAAGGGGGGGTGTCCTGCGGAAAAGAGTTGAGAATGAAATCTATGAATAAGTCCTTGAAAGTCAGTGAAACCCAGTTAGGCCACAGCTGTTCTCCTTGAGGATCTGTGTGACTATGGATGAGCACTTACTTCACTAGAACAGCCAAAAATCTTAGTACTTTCTATATTTCTACACTTGTATTAAAAACATGCAGGACAACAGTCAAATAGAAATGGTGGTGAAAAAAGTCTGCTGTAAAATGAGTGGTCTGTGAAGTCAGTGACTATTTTCCCTTCACTTTGAACATCAGAGCAATCAGCACTTGGAAATTACTTTAGTTTACTTCAAGTCATTTTAGGTAAAATAATATAGCTTTTGTGGATACGCAGTCTAATACCAGTGTAATGTCAGCTACGTGATTTCTGCCATCTGCCAGGGTGATGGGGATGTACAGCACTAAATCTGCCAAAATTAAGTGTTGTTCCCACAACCTGCTTTTAAAAAAATTTGACAAAACAAAAGGATTTGCATTAAATGATCATGGGATTTCTGATCTGCTTATAAAATAAACTTTGCTCTCTCTAAGGAAAAAATATAAATTATACAAGTCAGTATGAAATTGATAGTGTTTTGAGAGTGTGCTTGCAGTAGCAGTTTCAGGAGTTTGCTATACTCCTACTGGTCAAAATGGACTGACAGAAATTGGTTGAGTATGTTCACCAGTTCAGATGAGCATTCTGTAGATATTGGTGGAAGGAAGCACATATCTGTATAGGCAGATATGGATACAGAGGGACATCTATGCACTGGTACTTGTAAAAATCCCATCTGACAACTTGCATAGTATTAAATTAGTGTTCAACAGGTGTAACTCAGTAATAGCCTCAGCCATCACATGAGCACATAACTTAGAACCAGGGATAGATGCAAATGCAGACATAGGATGTCAGATATCACCTTCTGATTCAGTAAGACATACAGATAAACTCGATGGATATGGGTACAGTGATGGTTCTACTGACCTCAGAGAGCTTCACTTCTCCAGGACAGCAGGACTATTATATGGAATTATATTATGCTTAGAGCCTCTTTGAATTAAGACCTAAGAAAGGCTTAGGTTTTTAATATTTGAACAAGAGTTGGGATGTTGGAGATGATGCCACAAAAGATGAGAATTTTATCTGTAAACTCTCCCTAGCTTTCCCTGCTCCAGAACATAATTTCATTTATTATTCTAATGAATTAATTTTAATTCAGGGAAAATAAATTTAAAATATTTCTCAAGTACAGAAATTAAAAGTATGAATAATTATTTAAAAATGAGGCAGAAATTTAAGAAATGTGAAGAGTAACTAAATTAATTATCTCAGTGCTTCTCTTTCCTTTAAAAATAGAAATCTTGCAATCAAAACCAGTGTTTTCACAGTTTCTGATCCTGGCTGAAAGCTGAAAGTTTAGTTGCAGCCATTATTACATGGACATGGTTGCATCAAGAGTGAGAATATCTCACCCACAGAGAGATAGCTGATTATTAAGGTACCTGTGATGCACTGTAGGATTGTTGAGATT
>JAWWLV010000011.1:7810937-7833285 GCA_035041135.1 Platyrinchus mystaceus
TCTTGCAATCAAAACCAGTGTTTTCACAGTTTCTGATCCTGGCTGAAAGCTGAAAGTTTAGTTGCAGCCATTATTACTATTTGTTACAGTAAAAAATCCTTGGGGTGTCAGATATGATAGAACTAATAAGAAAGTGTTTTCATTACAATAATGAATCGATACAGAAATCTGTCAAGGTGACCCTACAGAGACAATAAAAATACGTCTTTTCAGATTGGGCATCACAAAGGTATTTGAGATGTGGCAATGGTGGGCCATAGCCAGACTCCTGGTGCAAGATATGGACATGGTTGCATCCAGAGTGAGAATATCTCACCCACAGAGAGATAGCTGATTATTAAGGTACCTGTGATGCACTGTAGGATTGTTGAGATTAGATGTGGCAGAGGTAACAAGTGTTTTTCTCTGATTTGCATAAATTTGTCTGTTAAAGAACAGAGTATCAATAAGAACAGTAAATAAGTGCAGAAGTTTTGACTTTCCCTATCACTCCTCAGCTGCTATCACCAAGGAGTCACTTAGATAAAGCATTTATTCTGCAGTGGGAAACAGCTCAGCCCATCAAAGCTTTGCCTGCTGTGTGGGGACTGCCTATTGAATCAATAGAGAGAGTCACTAGATGATTGAACACTTAATCTATCTGCAAATGAAATTAACAGGAAAAACTAGAAGGATTCAGTCTAAATAATTCTCCTGAATGAAGTGTGAATCCTAAGGTGATAGACATTAGAAAAATACATGGTATGATTTTTAAAAGTGCAAAGAAGAAAAGTTCTTTTCTATATGTACTCATAAATGTCATGAGAGTCAAGTGCATTAATAAAACTGTACAGGACTAATTTGGAGGAACCTTTGTGCTATCTTTGCAAATATACACAATTAAACCTCGCACCATTTGCAGCCTACCAAGAAAGACAGAGAAGTAACTGTTTTCATCCTCTGTTCAAATCTGACTGGCACGACGTTACAAGTCCATGGTCAAGTGAGGATGGACAGAGCAGCAGTAGAATGGTCCTTCCCCATCAACTCACTGTGACTGAGGATTTACAATCTGTAATAAAAGGAAATAGCGGGAAAATCTGCCACGGGAAAACAGATCTGTATGGAAGTTTTACTCTTAAAGTTCTGTCTTTGAGGAGAAACATTAGGGAATCCAGAGCAGGTCCAGAAAGAGACTATAATACAGAATTTTGATTTTGTCTCCCCTTTTTGGGTTGCCATCTGCTTTATCACTTACAGAATGTTAACATTCTTTAAAAATGGGCAGATGGACCTCATTCAAGTTCTGACAGTAACTCTTTGTTATTGGTACAAATAGCTGCAGAGGTATTTAATTACCATTAGTAGTCATCAGTTTGCTGTGAGCTGGTGACATTCAGAATAGTGAGCAGGCTGCATTCTTTGTGTCCAGTGAGTTCATAGAAAGTTAAACCTACTTTTGACAACAGTCTCAAGCTTAGCTACCATTAACCCCTCTTCAGTTACTGGATGATGTGTTTGAACAGTATGAATGATTAATGAAGGTTAAATAGTCCAGTTTCTATCTTAAAACCTTTTGTTATTGGCAAAGGGCAGGGCAACTGGCAAGGTGAGCAGAAATTCAAGTGTTTGATTTTCACCAAATAGTTCTTGGCAAATTTAAATTATCATGAGATGGTGTGTTCAGACAGCTATTAAAGGCTGGGCCAAAGAATGTAATTCTTGCCAGTTTGGCAAAATTAAATCAATCTTGCTTATGAAATTAAACTTATCTGCTTATATTTTTCTCAGCAAAAACCTCACAGTATTACAGTGTGTAAAAATACCTAGTCTGGCAAAAAACCAATATTTGGTTTTATTCTTTGTCCCTTTCTTAGATGATACAAAGAGAAGGAAAGAAAATTCTTGGTAGTTGTTTATGACCTACTCTATCCTAATTCCTGCTCAAAATTTGGTCATCTGCAGTTTTGCAGAGGTGAGATTCACTTTTGACACCATAATACTTGCTTGTGAATGCATAGTATAATATCTGCCAGTTCTGCATGAGGAGGTGATCCTGGAAGGCTCAGAAGTTACAGGGTAGAGGTAGGTCCAGGCACTAGGCTTCCTTTTGACCTCAGACTGTCCAGGATTGCCATTATAACTGTGAATAAGAAATCAAAGGCAAAGACCAAGCGAAGGCAAATCCATTCAGCAAATGCTCTCAGATGCAAACTGTGGTGGGCTGATTTTTTTCTCCCTTCTTGCACATTACCATTGCAAAGAAAGGTAGGTAATGAACCACCTCAAGATTTATTTACACATACAGTGTACAATATTTTAACAAATAGGAGAGCTGAATCACTTTAGCAGCCATTTTTTTGGTAGAGTAGTAGAATTTTAATTAGCTTCATATTCATTACTCACCCAATACATAGTCTCTAATTGTACCTTCAGTGTATTTTGCTGTCACTGAAGCTCACTTTTATTAGCTATAATCATTGAAGGTTTTATGAAGCCTATCTATAGTGTATGAATACCACAGCGCAAATGAATCACTCAGCCTTACTAAGCTGTCATGAGCATTTGCCAGTAGGTAAGTAGATTTTGTACTTGCACTGGCATGATATTTATGAGAGGTTGAATCAAAAAGTGATCTATTTGATTATCAAGGACAAGCCTGGTAATCGAATAGGTAGGTTTTGTAAACTTATAGTAATTTACTCAATTTTAAAAGAAATATTTCTTTAGAAAAAGAGCTGTGCAACTTTCTTTAAAAAGAATAACATTAAAATAACCCCTTTTGTAGTTTTTGATCATTAAAAATCCCCATTTAATCAGCATAGAATAGTAATATCTATGACAATTGTACTTCTCTGACCATGCAGTTACACAGAAACTGTACATGCAAAAGTAAAATACATGATTTTATTTTGTTTCTCATTAAAATCTTACAAGAATATGTTCATCACCTGTGTATTTAGAGTAGGAACTTCACCAGCAGTATTGAAGCCAACAGACTTCTAATCCCTTTGGGGTGTAAATTCACCACCTTGAGAACTGATCCCTTCTCCTGATGGGTTTCTGGTTTGTCAGTAAGTTTGTGTGACCTCTTCTTCCCCTGTACTCTGAACTTCTCTGTTTGGATTGTAAACTGAAAATCATAAAGCCATATAATTGAAATTGCTTACATTTGCTACATCATGAAAGCAGAGACAGGGTTTTTAACATGTGAGCCTGAGGACTTTGGGGTCATACCTGAACAAATATCAGAGCAGTCCCCACTTGGGTGAGTGCAGCTCACTGGCAAGCTGCAAACTCTTCCATTTCTGAGAGTATTTCATCCACACTGAGGTACCTGTTTATTGAGGCACCTCTCAATACACTGTAGGGTTGTTGAAGCTGTAGATGTGGCAGATGAAACAAATGTCTGTGTTTTGCATAAATCTGTCCATCAACATAAGAGCCTGTCAATAAGAACAGTAAATAAAATTACCCCTGACAAACAACAACATCATAACAACAGGGTTCCATACAAGTGTTTGTTCTTCATAAACATTTTTCATCTTTTAATAATGTAAGTAGTTCACACACAAACCTAAAATGATAAGTGAAAAATGAGTTATCTGGGGACTATGTTGAAAGTGCTGACCTTGCCTTTATTCAATCAAATTCCCAGTAATAAGGATGTAAGATTTGCCTAGAGCAGGCCTGAACTGGGATTAAGGATGGCAGCTGTCAGTGATTTTTGCCTGTAAAGTAATGCTGCTAGATGCTCCTGTCATACAGAAATGATAATAAGAAAGTAATTAGTGTTTGCAGTATTAATCTTATTGGGGCAGTAATTCTTTCAGAGATCATGATTTTTCTTTAATTTCTCAATTGGCCATTAAAAAATTGTGAACTGGTACTATATGTCATTCTCCCAGGCAGAAAATGTCAATCAAATAGAAAGATTAAAATAAGTAAGTTCTGCTTAAATGCCTACAACAGAGAGAAGCAGATGGAAGGGTGATTTGGTCTGAATTTTTTTCTCTGCTGGTATGCCACCTGCAAAAATGAAGTAGAAAGTAATATCAGACAACAAGGTGTTCTCCAGTGCTTCTAAGCAAGTTGCTTTTAAATTAGTAAAAAAAAAAAAAAAAAAAAAATCCAAAGGGAGTTGGTTTGGAGCTGAAATTACCAAATTGAATTTCAGGAGTTTTTCATAGTTACACACCTATGAAGAAAAGTACGTGACTGTTTTAATCTTGGCCAAAAACTCCTTCAAATTTTTAAGACTTTGTTGACTTTCAATTGAGAATTTCACTCAGATGAAATTACATGAATGATGGAAGAACTGTGCAATTTGCAACTTGCAATTCCAAAATATGTCGAGGCAAATTTTAGTTTAAACCCAAATCCGTCTCTGTGTGCTGAGATGACATCCCAGAAGACATGACTCTACCACAGTGCCAAAGGGCATCAATCCACCAACGGGAAGAGAATCCATCAGTTCCCTCCTCTTTGACTTCTCCTGGAAGACCCTGTCATTCATGATCTTTTCTCTTTTATCATTGCTGTATTACAAACCTATCCCTGTTGAAATTAGTGGCACAAATGTCAGTGGTTGAGATGGTGCAAGGATGTGGGGACATTTGAATCACAAGGTTGCTATGACGGGATCACAAATGTTACTAATAGGTTTGGTAGGCTCAGATTCGGATGCTTCCACCAGGGCTTCCATTTGCTCAGGGTTGCTTTGCTGATCACTGTTGCTCTCACCTCTCTGTGAAGGTGGCTGCTTGATCTTTTGCATAAATGCAACATCAAGATGTATTTCCGGAAAAAAATATACCTCATCTCATAGTAAGTAAATGACAGTCAATCGTTCTTGCAATGTTCCCAGATAATTAGCCACTGGGCCTGTCTAATTACTTCCATGAAACATGAGTTGTCTTTCTTAAATTTCTGAAATATGGTATGGGAAGTCTCAAGTAACACAGTGGTTAGCCACTGGCTGGTCAACAGTGATGATTAATAAAGTTTATTAGTGGTAGTTGAATGAGGGATGGTAAAATATGGATATGCTCCTTACTTTCAAATTATTTATTAATTATTTTATATTACCTTTTTTCCACAGTAGTGATTAGCTTGTTTTAATAATATATCAATGTAATCATGTATACATGAAAAAAATACACTGGTTCACCTTGCATGGGAGTAGGAATTCAAACCAGACAAGCATGTATCAAAAGACACTATATATGGCTCAGAGAATTTTACAACTGCACATTCTTTTATCAATTTGTTTCATGACTGAAGCAACTTTTCTTGGTACAATGAGCTTTCCTTTAAGAAAGGGGTCTAAAGTGTACATTTTGGTGAGTTTTCTCAATTTATATTATCCAATCCTCAGCTGTGCCTGCTTTCTCTTCCTTTTACACATCTGCCCTTTGCAAGTGCCCTATAGACTCTAGAGAAATTCAGAATTTCTATTCTCTAGGACATTTCAAATTGCATCAAAAGGTTCACATTTTAAAACAATGTCTGTTCTGATCTGAGAAGACTGCATTGGGATGATAATCTTTACAAAAGGCAGAAAAAAGAGTTTTATGAGGTCTGTGGAAGAGGAACAGCCCATGCAGCCTACTGCTGGAGATCTCTGTGTGTATGACCCAGATGGAGTGAGTTGTCAGGACCCGATGCCAGGGTGCCCTGCAGTGCTTGGCTCGCTTCGTTGTCTCCAGCTCCCAAGGTGTGGCACAGCTAATCCTCTTTGCCTTTTAGTGAAATTGTTCTTCTGATTCCTTTGTTGAGGAAGATTTTCCTTGTGCTTGCACCTGGGACCTGAGAGCAGAAGGTGCCTTCTTTCCTTGACCTTTGCTCTCCCATATCAGCTGTACAGTCAGTGTAGTCTGAGTTTGGGCTTCGTTTTTGCTTTTGCAGACTTCTGTGTCTGAACGGAGCCTCATTGGCTCTGTGCTCTACAGGAGCTGCTCCACCTTTGAAAACACCTACAGAGGTACAGACCAACGATTATTTTGCTGAAATTCTGACATATGGCCAGTTTTGCCATGTTCCTCTGTTGGCTGTTGCATTTAGGTGCTGATCTGGAAATGATAAATGTTTCAGCCACAAGTAGGACTGCAGGGCCAACAATGGTATTGCAAGAGAAGTGAAGGGAAAATGCAGCTCTGTCATCAACTGATAGAGAGCTTGCAAAAGGCAGTGTCCCTTCACAACCTCTCAGTAAACTGCTTTTAACTGCACAGCTCTAGGAAAATTATGGAAAATCGGCAGAAAATTACAAGCAGTTATCCATTACTCTACAAATACGCTTTACATACTTGAACTGCATTAAATATCTGGTTCCAATTCTCTTGCTGTTGCTTAGAGTAATTCTGGTAATTCTCTGTCAGCCTCTACTGCAGGATAAATCTTTGCTCGAGGATATTCTCAGTTCTTCTGGAGAATCAGGAAGGAATCCTGGCATCAGTGGGACTTTGCAATTTATTTCAGTGGAACAAACATTTTGGCCCACGTTTTTCCTTTTTCTATTATAACTGGAGAGGTTTGCATGAAAAGAACAAAGAACTCTAGAAGTGGCAGGTTTCTGTGGATGCTCTGCAAATTTTATTTTCTTGTGCCCCTGAAGAATCACTCTCTTGGAAAAGGCAAACGCAAGAAATGTTCTTTTTTTTGTGAACAGACTGGCTCATCATCCCTGAAATCAAGGAAACGGATTAGTCAAAAGAGTTCGTGTTCGCATGCAATGAATATGTTTAAATCCACTATGGCATTCAGATCCAACTGTGTACTGGGAACAGCCAAAAATACACCTTTCCCAAGGTGGCTCCTGGAGACAAATAATGAATCAGGGGCTGTATTTCTGCACAAGTTATGTAGGTCACTGGCTACATTGGAGGGAAATTGAAGACAACATTAAAGATATTTCATATGAAGTAATTGTTATTCACAGACAGTAATTACTTCTATTAAAACTAGCAAGAGTTACAAGTCAGATTTTCTTGGTATCCTGTGGGGTTAGGAGATTCACAGGGAAATGCATAATTCTGTGTTTCTTAAAGAAGACAGCTTTTTGCATTTGGGTGCAACACAAGGTTATTAGGCTTTAGTATGGACCTGTTCTTACAAAATCTAAGAGGTCTGAACCTATAGACCTGGTCACTCCTTATTTTTAATCTGTTATAGTCTTAAAATGCAATTTTAGACAATGCGATTTGTATCTGCCATTTGTGTCTGTGTATGTCCAAGGTATGCAAAGGTCTGGCTCTGTGTCTGGCATTGCTTAGTTTGAACTTCGAATGCAGTGATGTGGTAATGAAACACCAAAAGGACAACTTGCACCAATCTTTGGAGAAGGGAGCATCACCATCTCAGCCATGCAGTTCTGTTCAACTGTATGTTAATTCTGGATATACTGGAAGGGACTGGAGAGTGATGTCTCCCCAGCAGTTTCTTTAACCCATCACCCCTCACTTGCATCTGAGCTCAGTGCTGTAGGTAAGCAGAAATGTGGCATTTGGGTTAATCCCTTGGCACAGGCAGGTCAGGCACTCCCACTAAGTTAAGTACTAATGCACTTAGAGTTAGTGCTTAGTGTCAAGAAATCCCCCAATTCCCAGAGACATAGATAGGATGTTTAAATGTGCAAACATATTTATACATGACTAGAAAACAGGCATTTTTAAAGGAAGCATTTCAGATTGCTCTTCATGTACTTTTTATTCATTTTTAGAATGTTAAATACAGCTCTTTGATTTTGCACTATAATGGCTCTGTGGGGTTAGGTAACCCTGGGATGAAAGAACACAAAATCATCTGTCATTGGGGAAAGCATAAGAGAAAGACCTCATAAGTATAACTGTGATGGTCATCTGATAAAACTGAAAGGGTGAACCAGTATTTTTTACCTAGGAAATTCAAATACTAGTTATTTGATGGTGTGAAATCCCTTTATGTAAACTGTGTAGCACTCATTCAGCGTGCAGACTGCAGAAAACACTGTTTGGACCTGAAAGGTGAGAAGACCTCTGGATTCTCAGGGGAGAGCTGACACAGAAGTGAGAAAGTGCTAGACAGGCTACTATTGCTGCCACTTCTGGTCTTCAAACTACTGTGTTTCAAGATTTCTCCTTCTGCAATAGCTGTGCTGCTCCCTCCAATCAGCCAGCCTCTCCCCTGGGAGGTTCAGCCTTTCCCAACCCTCTGGACAGGTGAACTGCTCTTTATTCTCTCTTTTACGTTCGTGCTTCTCTAGTCAGCTTCTCTGGCCATTCCCACCTCTCCCATTCAGGAGTCAGAGGTCTTTACAGGCCCATTTCTCTGATTTAGATATTGAAGAAAGGCCTTAAGGTTATCCTGAGCATTTTGGAAGGTAAAAATAATGATGCTTCTTATGGATTGTTATTGTTGGGGTTTGGTGGCAAGGATGCTGGTTTAGGAGTCAGGATCGGTAATGATCTCCTCTCTGCTACTGCATCTTCCATTCCTGAGGTCCATTCATTTCTCCACTGTTTTCACTTGCCAACAGAGGTAATGCTAGAGACCTGCTTTTGTATTAAAATACTCTGATATGTATGGATGCAACTTATGGAAAAAACCAAAACAAAAGTAAAAAAAACCAGTGTTGTTTTGTCAATGCAGTCAGGAAGTTTATGCTTCTGAAGCACCTCATATCCAGAGAGCCAGTGCTGAAAAAGAAAATGAAAAATGTTTGTCTATTTTTGAAATGGCACAGATATTACTACCACTCTCGAAATTAAAAAGAATAATTTGAAATGCTTCCTAGCACTGGGCAGGAATTGGGCAAATGCACAGATGCCTCTGGAAATCAAATCCAGGCAGAAGGGAAAATACTCCCTTGTTGTACAGAAAGGAACTGATGTTCATATGTTTGGGAATTTACACAGATCCTCATTCAGTAAGGCACAGTGGCAGTAGCCACCTGCAGATACGGCTGGGGGCACACAAGAGAACGGGTATATCCTCTACATACCAGCTGTCCCTTGCAAGAACCAGTCTCCTCTTCACCCTCCTCTGAATGCTACAAGCTAGCTTTTTAGTTTAATGATCTTTAAAAAAAAAAAAGGTTTATTTAAAGGAGAAAAACTTCCTGCAAATAATTAACTGCCAAAAATGACCACTTGGGAGTTTTATATTGATTTATTCCTTTCTCCACCAAACGCTTCTGTTCTGTATCTTCCACTTACTACATTATCACTTGTCTATTTTGCATATTGGGGTTATGAATTTGCCTTTTCAGCTGTCTTAGGCTATTTGCATATCTTGATTGTTGATAAAAATATGACAAATTGTTCTTGGCAATGGGAGGGGAAGGGTTTTAATGATAAATGGGTTTTGAACTGCAAGCGTATGTTCCACATTTCCTGTGAATGCCACCTACTGAAAGCTCATTGCAGCCTGACAAAACATTTTTCTGGATTTAGCCTTAAATAAAAATTTAATAGCCATATTAAATAGCAGAGGTTACTTTTCCCTTTTTCTCTTTTCTCTCTCTTTTGGCAGTTTTCCTCACTACTTTTCTTTCTTTAAGAGCTTTCTTTGACAACAGGACAGTGCCCCAGATTTCCCAAATCTTAGAAAGCCTGGAAAAGGTTAATTGGAAAAGTCAGGGTTGCAGTTGGATAGTTAGTGCAGCTGTATTCTCTCTGCTGCTTGTTAACATTTTCTCAGTGCCTCAAGGCCCCACAACTCCGTGTCACTGCTGTCGCCAGTGCCCTGGCTGTGAGTCCACTCCCCAGCCTCGCTGGCTCCTCATTTCTATACGCTTCACTTTGCTGAGCCACTCCGAGCTGGCGTCATCCATCCAGTCACAGCTCTCAAAGTTTGCCATGTGCACTGACCCCGTGCTGACCCTGAACCATGATACAAACTATGGGATTGTAATTAATCTCTAATTACCCACAATACCTCGCTGGGTATTCAGCCTGCTGATCGGTTGTATTCCTTACCAGTTCAGTCATCAGTGGAGCATTCAAATTCGGTGCAGCTCAGTGTTTAGAAACCACGGGCTTCACTAATGTTGAGTGGCTGGGCTACTTAGAGGGCTGTGTCCACCTTTCTTTGCTCTGTCAGGGCTCTCCATCCAGGCAGGGCAGAGCAGAGCCAGGCTCCAGCTCCAGCTCAGCCAACTGAGGGTGCAATGCTTGTGTTCATGTGTCACCATCCAAAAGACAACTGAGCAGGCTGTGTGTGACACCTCTTTCACTTCTTTCTTTTGCAGCTGGTGTTATTTCTCCTAGTAGGGGACAGACGGAGACTGTCATTGAGTCAGCATATCTTGCTAAAAGGCATCACTCTTCTTTTAATTTAGGTTGTATTCCTGCTTCTGTCCAGGTGATGAGATCTAGAAAGGGTAATTCACTGGAAGGATGCTCTGAGGATGCTGATCTGAGATAGGGAACTAGTTCTAGAATTGTGAAGTGGTCCTGCTCTTGAGCTCCCAGCTAAATCCAACCCTTAAGAGGAGAGATTTGATTTGACCTTGGCTATAGGAGCTGCTACGAACTGTAAATTCAGTTTCACTCTGGTAACCCCACTGTGACAGGATCTTCCACTCCTTTTGTGTACAGCAAATGCAAAGCCACCATGCTGCAGCCCTCAAATGCCAGACTGAGCACTCAAGAATCAAAGCACCGTGTAAGAGAAGAGAAAAAACCTTCCCTCCTTGATTCCCATTACCTCTGCTGGCAAACTGTTTCCCCAGTTGTAGCTCTCCTACTATCTTCTCATGTCTCAACTGTTTTTTTCTTTCTTTCCCTTTCCATACTTGCACTTTTCTAGCTTTCCCCCGTCCTGAAATGCTTCACTGGCTAGTTCCTCACATCTCACCCACTCTTTCATTTTCCCTCCACCCCAAAATCTCTTCAGAGTTTCAGAGAGCCCTTTTTGAAGATGGGAGGGAATATTTTGATAGGATATGGTTTGAGTAGAACTTGCATATTTGTTAAAAAATGAAGTTGTCCTAGTTTCAGTGACATACTCACCAAACCAGACCAAGATCCAGTGCCAGTTGGTGTGGCTCCCAGTAGTCAGCCACCAGCTCTGACATTCTGGGGTGGAGTTGGGACTTTCAGGACTGCTCTCGCTCCCTCTTGTGCAACTGGTGTTTCTCGGTTTCTGGACTCCTGACTGGGTGACAGACCTCTCTCTCAGCTCACTGGGATTTACAGGGCTGTCCTGGGCACCACCAAAGAGGGTAGCCAGCTGCTACATTTCACTGTGAAAATAAGAAAGAAAAAAATTTATATATATATATATATAAATATATATATATAAATATATATATATATAAAATTAAAATTGCTTTTTAGTGGAAAATTCCTAATTTCCAATGAAAACTAGTAAAATATCAATCTCCATTTTTAACTTCTTAGGCTCATTCCTTGCATTATTCGCTCTGGGAAGCTGTCTCAAAATCACAGTGCCCTGAGAAGCATGCTGATTTCCAGCTTAAAGTTATTAATATTTTACCTCCTTTGTACCTGATAAATGCAATATATGTGCATTCAAACACAGAATTTTAATTTCTCACTATGGGAGAGCATAGCTGCGTTAAAAATCTTGTCATTTTTACTTATTTATGACCTGATACCAGCTCAGCCTGATACCTGACATCGGATCATTAGTAGCTGTGTTTCTCTATGTGACAGCTCTTCCATGCCCAATATGTAGCAACCACCTCAACTTGATGTAAAAATTGCTGTAGTGACTGTTTTGCTCTTAAGTTGTCATGACATATGAAATGATCACGTTAAAACCTGCCTAACTTGTTTGAATATTGTGTTTGGTAAACCTATTCTTTACCAGCAATAACTTGTACTCCTTGCCTTTGCTATTTCTCACATGGGAGAAATGTGAGCACCAGAGAAATCTTTGTGCCAGACCTGCTCCATGTGTCATTTGACTTGGTTTTAACTTGGTGGACTTATTTCTAAAGTGTTTAATAGAGCATTTGGGAGAAGAAAGGGCTTGTCAGCAGCCCCAGAAAGCCTTCAGCTTGGTTGTGTGACACACAGCCCTGGGGTGAGGTGCTGCCATCCAGTCAATCGACCTTTAGGCATGCAGTTATGACAACCAGTATAATTAATACTTATTTTTCTCAGCAAACTAATTTTTCCAATGTCATAAACAAAGTGGGTAATTAAGACGTTGCCTCCATCTACTTGGAGCATCCATCAGCTATTTGTTGTCCTACTCCCAGAACCCAGTTCTAAGGAACACCCTTGTGCACCTGCCAGCACAGTTTGCCCTCATAATGTCTTCTCCTCTACTTAGAGACCTTTGTTTCCCACACCAGGTGCTGGCAGCATTCCCACCTCCAAGACATGGCAAATACAACAAGAATGGCTTGAATTTTTTCACTGAACATCTTTTAGACTTCCTCTTTTTATTCTATAAAATCCTAGTATTTTTCTTTAGAGACTGTGTCAGTAAAATTGTTGGATGATAAAAAAAAAATATTTCTGCTTACATTTACTTTGGTAATTCACAAAATTGAATGACTACACCTGTAGTTGAGGTACCAGAAACAGTCAAGTCCAACAATAATTGTCCTTTTTTTAGTGATCTTCAAATACCTTAGCGTCAATTTTGGAAAGTAGATGAGATTTACCCATGACCAGTGTGGATGTAGGTTATATGTAAACCCTGGCTGCATTTAGGAAATGTGTCTCTATTTCCAAGCCAAACCTTAAAAGAATGTGGGTAGCACTATTAAATAATCCATCTATTTATAATGTACAAATAAATGTTTCTTTATTTTATAATTTAAAATGACAACTGACTCAGTTTATGATACTGATGTGCTAGAGATTCGAAAAGAAGGAATTAAGAAAAGAAACCAACACCCAGCATTTTTCAGCACCTGGTAATGCAGGCATCTGATAAAACATAGGGACCTGTGATTCATATTTGGCCTGCTTTTGACCCCTGAACTTTGTAGAGTGATGAAATTTGAACAGCAGTATTTGTGTGTTTAAACTGTTGGTTTAGAAAAGCCACATGAGACACACTTAAAACCACCTTTTTTTTTTTTTTTTTTTTAATAAGCTTTCTCATTTCTTCCTCTTGCTCCTACATTTCTTTTTTTGTTTGGGCAAATTTCTGTTATCACACATTGAAGGGTTATTGAGCGGCACCGAGAGTCGTATTCAATTCTTGAATCATTTAGCAGATGTATGACCCTGGGCAGTAAGTGCAAAGTTACTTCATCTCTGTTAGAAATGGGCACAGAAGTGAGGTAAGTCCCAGCATGGAGGTTGGGTGATGAGGTAATTACCTATAGGTGCAAGAGGGCATTTGTGAATCTGTAGTGCTATTCCGGTGTTATTGAGCAGACAGGAATTATTCCAGTGATACAGAATAGACCTTATTGTAAATCTGCTTATTTTACAAAAAATTCTTTATTAATAGATACAGTGGTAGATGTTGATTATTGCTGAGAAGGAATATACCATGAATTCTTTTGCTCTGCTTAAAAACAAAGCCTTTCTTCTGTTAAAGCTTCTCAGACGCTTTCACCTCTTTTTTGTTTCCATTAAATGACAAGCAAAGGTAGTTCTGCATCTTACTTTTTTGAGTAGCTTGTGTTCTCAACCCTGAAAAGTAGAATTAAATTCTGTTCCCTGGGTTTTAGGAAGGGATGTTCTTGTTATGGCAGCCATTCTCAAATGCTCAGGTATGCGTTTAGCTTTTCTAAAATTAGTTGTCCTATTGAACTTGGGCTTCTTGGGCTTCTCTGGGGTTTTGGCAGGCGGGGGGAAGTGACTATGCACTGTACTGCAATAATATTTGATTTTTCAGTAGAGGGCTTGAAAAAAGAACAGTTTGAGAAAGGTTTTCCTTTCCTGAAGTTGCAAGCAGGGATGAGAAGTGGGAACACATGGACATACTGGTCTGTTTATTTTGATTACTGTGGTAGTAACTGCTGTGGTGAACCTAAGACCTTCTCATCCATTTTCCTCATAAGCCTTGAGTTTGCAAAAGGACCTTGATCACCCAGCAGAATACAAATGGCAAATTCCTACTGATTAAGAAAAAACTAATCTCCATGTTGTAATGAAAGATATATCACATTTCATGCAGCTGGTGGGGAAAAGGTTAAGACAAATCTGGAGGGAAAAGGGAAATACTCCAGCTGGCTGCAGACAGCAGGTATACAAAGCCTTGTCTCTCAGAAGAGAGGTGCTCTATTTAGGGGCTACAGATTTGTAGCAAGAGCCTGAACAGCAGGGTTCAGTGCAGCTCCAACCAAAGGAACCTACAAAGGTTATTAGAGGGTGACTGTTAGATGCAGAGAGAGCAGGACTTGTCTATTAAAGATAAAACTGAATGTAGGAAAGGGTGGCTGGAGTAAACCTTTCCACTGACCTTTATTCCTTGCAAGGTTGCAAGGACCCAGATATTATCCTTTGCACTTTTTCACTGGAGTTTCCATCTAAATATTGTCTATTCCAAAAGATAAACTGAGTTAAAACTCAAGATCCTAAAGGAAGAACAAGCAGAAGTTTACTTTGGGGGCCAGAAATGTCAGTGAAAAGCCCACTATGAACTAATAAGTCATCCCTAGTGATGCAACAGAGAGACTCATTGACAAATATAGTTCAAAACAAATGGAAAAGGATCCTCTTTTTTGTTTTGTTTGGTTTTACAACACATTCCTGTTGCAAGCATGAAAATTTTTGATTGCTCCCTACGATCATTTGAGTGACATTTTATACAGCCATTGAAAGGCTCTTCTGTCATATTTTCCTTTTTTTATTATTGATTTTTTCTCTCTAAGACTTTAATTCACTCTTCTTCAGTTGCTACAGTTAAGAGAGAAATTCTGTAGATCACATAGAGATAACATTCCAGCCTACACTGGGTCACTCACACTCGCACAAGAATACAAGCTTCCTGCAGACAGCTAGTCCTTTCCTGCTTTTCAGGCCTTTTTGCTCCATCTTTTCTTTTTTTTTTCCTCCCTTAGTATTTGGGTCTTAATCTTTCTTTAGACTTATCCTTCACGCTGTGCTCATCTGAAATGTACCAATAATTGCTGCTACTATATGTGGTTTGATCATTCTGTGCATTCCTTGTTGAAACTATCCGTGAAACAAGACATCTAAAATATGATTCTGTAGTGTTAAAGTAATATTTTGGGTGTCTGAAATCTCTTAGAAATTGTTCTGTAGAGAGTCAGTTTTTTCAAGGAAAAAATGACAGCAACAAGCCAACGTTAATGACATATTTCAGTGTAATGCTGTAATTTTATCCCCTGCCATGAACTATTGCTGTTGTATAGTAAAGTATTTTGCTAGTAAATGGTGAAGTGATTTCCAGTAAGACTCTTTCTCTTTATTCCATCCTTCCATCAGGAAAATACCCATCTTGCTGATTCCAAGGTATTAAAAAGAAAATACTCATCTGAAGCACATTAGACACCATGTGAGTGCTCTACAAAAAGTAAATAGTAAAGATGAGATGTTGTAGTTTCACCTTGTTTGTTTTCAGATGTTTTTGAGAAGGCAGAAAATGAAGGTGCTTCTTGCCTTTAAGTGGATGAAGTGTCCCAAGTGCATGATCTGTTTTTTGGTATCAGTGTTTTTCCTTGTTCCTGCATGTGTGCACAGTAATGTGCAAACGTATTTAACAGCCTCTGCACTCATAAACCTTTTTCTCCTCCTTTTTCTCTGGTGCCCTGTTTCTTGC
This sequence comes from Platyrinchus mystaceus, assembly GCA_035041135.1. Lineage (NCBI taxonomy): Eukaryota > Metazoa > Chordata > Aves > Passeriformes > Tyrannidae > Platyrinchus > Platyrinchus mystaceus. The sequence goes on from JAWWLV010000011.1 coordinate 7,826,616, forward strand.
CTGCTGGAAGTCTCCTTCTTCAGTGTCCTTTCAGTTCTCTGTTGGTCGCCGCAATTAATTTTCTAGCTATTTTCTTCTTAACTGGTGGGTGCATTTCTGTGGCTTTTTGTGGCTGATTAACTTCAAGATCTATTCCAATCAGTCATCTGCCATGTAAGAACTTGTTCCAGGAGGAGTAAAGCAGGAAAAGATGGTCAGTGGCTCTACTGATGGTGGGTCAGTGCTTGGAAAGTAGGACCTCAAATGTCTGCAGCAGTGTAGACAGAGGGCTGGTGTAGACTGGTGGGGAGGAGAAGGACTCACTGATTTCCAGGTCTGGTGGGGCCTTGGTTTCCAAACTTGGGAGACACAGGTCAGAATTGGAGCTCTGAAGCACCAAGCTGCAGAACCTCCATGGCTGGCAAGTGTAGGCCTGGAAAATCAGGTGAATAGAGCCCTAAATGTTTTTTTGTTTGACACTTGGACCTAATAGAAAATGATGAATCCATTACAATTCCTCCTGCTGCCAAAAGCAACAGACTTGCACTTGTAGATTGCTTTCTTTCTGTGCTATCAAGCCACTGCATGGTGACCTTTTGCAAAGCTGACAGTCATCTATCACTTAAAAATATTTTTTTAGAGGCACTGTAGTCTTTGTCTTAAGTGTGTGTGTGTGCTTGAAAGTGTCTCATTAAAATATATTGACCTCATCAAGCACCTCAAACAAAATCCATAGTGGAAAATGTCTTATTTTGTGTTTGCTTTGAATTATTTCAAAGTTTGTCACTTGTTTCACATGACCATGGGGCTTTTGAAGTGGTTTTTGTCTGTGATGACAAATCAGAGAGACTAAATGGCTCTTACTACGCTCAGTGTGAAAAATGTGTCAGGGGAGAGTGGACTCAGGTGGTTCTGGTCTCATAAAGGGGCAAGAACATTTCTGGGTTGGGTCCTGCTTATCCAAGGAAAAATCCCTGCAGTCCCAAGTATCCTGCTGAAAGCAGTGAGACTCCTGAATATGTAACGGATCCAGGATCAGATGAGTAATGTCTCTAGAAACAAAAAAGTCCTAAACTAAAGATTTTTTTTTTTTCTTCATGAGATACTTTATCCAGCATAGCAAAAGCATGTATATTTATAGCCTAGATTACACTTTGTTTTGTGGGATGAAAAAACACATTTTAGAGTTGGCCCCTTTCCTGAACAGATGTTACTGGCCTGGGTGAATAACTTATTCAAGCATACGATTGAAGAGAATTGAATGAGAATTTTTGCCAAACTCAATTCTGACTAAAGCTGAAATCTTTCACCACTCTTCTTCCCTCTGTCATACTGGCTCTGCTGTTCTGTTCATCCCAATCTCTGTCTTCCGGCTGTGACTGCTCATGTGTTACATCAAAACCTTTGATTTTGGACTTGACTTTTTCCCCATGCAAGAAAATCTATAAACAATTTTTTAAAAATATATAATTCTTCCTTGAAGAAAGGAATGTCAGGGTAATTTCAGGGGCTTCAATGCTTGTCTCTCACTGATTTCTTGTATCAAATGTGTTCATTTTGCTGGTGCAAAGATGCTTCTAATTGCCACTGCTTCTAGCTCCAGCTGGCGTCTTTCCTTGTTGCACATTATCACCAGTATTTAATGTTTTACAGGTCAAATTAGACTCACAGTGACAACTGTGTCACCCATTGCTTTCAGAGAGGCTCCTCAAGCTCAATGCAGTAGTATTAACAGTCTGTGCAAGAGGGGACAGACTGAATCTCCTTCTCTCTTGGTTTTGTTGGGTTGTGGTCTAACAGGTCTAAAAGGCAAATAAATTAATTTGTTGTCCAAGCCTGCACTGAATTGGGAGCAAGAAAGATATTTTTTAATTGAAAATATGACAGTTTTTATGGAGGTGTCACTAAGTTTGAGAAATTGTACTGAAGCAGCTTCATGACAAACATGCCCCAGAGTGTGATGCTTTTTCACTCACCTCAGGTATCATAACTACCCTTCAACTACCTCCCTCAATGCACAAATGCATCGAGCTCTACATAGAAAACACAGCTGTGTGATGGCATAGCAATGTCAGGGTCAATGGGGCCTTTCCAACAACTGAGATCATCCACCTGAACTATCAAAACACTCCAAGAAACTGGTAAGGGGGCATTTGACTGATTTCAGTAAATAACAGTTTGGAGTATTGCTGACTCACTGCCCGGTGGTTATGCCTGCCTTTAATAGATTTTTTTAAATACTATCATTGCTTTTAAATATGGATGAGAAAGACTTCAACAGTTCTAGGATTTGCTTATCTGTGCTGTAGCCACAGGTTTCAATGAGCATTTTGCATGGTCGAATCCTCTTTGTCCAGCTTCTGTGTGTTTGCATGCAGTGCAATTGCATCAGCTTCTTGGGGTTAGTGAGGCAGCAAGTGTGGCAGCTCTGTTCATAAAAACACATTAGTAGAAGCATTTGAAAGTACCAGCACTGATATTTTTTTTTCTTTCTTTCTTGTTCTGTTGATATATTAGGAAACATACTCTGTAAATCTCATGTTTTAATTCCTCTTTGGAGAACAGTTTAATGCTTAAAGAAGCATTTGCCTGCCTACATTGTTATTAATGCGTCCCATTCTTAAAAGAGAACATAGAAAGTAAAACCTTCTTGAAATTTAAGGAATTTGAAGGAGTTATATTCTTAAGATATTAAGTCCTTGTGTTAAAGGTATGCAGGCAGATTCTCAGACGTATTCACATAGTCAGTTTGACAAAAGGATCATCTGTATGAGTAGTTCTTTGTTTTCCTTTTTGTGATTTATACAGGTTGTTACAGCACTGATACTGGCAATAATTGAAAATTCTTCACAAACGCTTTAAATCTGAGGGGCTGGATTCTACTTTACTGACTTTAGTCTTATACCAGAATAGCTGCATTTGGTGCAGCACAGTAATCCAGGTTTAAACTGGGAGAGTGTAGGGGAGCAGGGGAATGGAGTTGTATTTCCATATGTTCTGTTCTGATATTTTAAAAAATTACATCAGCTGTCAGATTCTATGTTGAAAGTCTTATCTCCTTTCACCATCTGTGGCACTGATCAGAAGTTCTTGGGAGAGTTGTAGTTCAGTCACTGGGACTGTGTATTTTGCAGGTCACTGCTGCCTGGTGCACCCAATTTCAGGCTGTCAATAAATGTGCCTGTGTGCTGCCATTTTTACTGTGAGCATCACAGGTGTGTATTGAGAGGTGCAAGTTTGCAAGGACTCTTTTGTATGGATGTCCTGAATGAAAGATCAGAGTTTACTTAGTCCACTCTCCCCAGCTCCCCTAAGTCAAATACCTACTGACACATTCTTTTCCTTGGGAGAGGAAAACAGATTTACCCTTTGGAGAACAGCTGTGCAAAGCAACATAGTTCTCCACCAACAGAGGTCATTCATTTGCTTGTTGCTTGCCATGTTCTGGGTGCTCTGCTGGGGACTGGGGTCTGCTCCCATTGACCCTGCAGGGCCTTGACTCCTTTTGCATCGGGTTTTGAGTGGGATTCTTCCCACTGACCCCCAGCACCTGAAAGCTGGATGTGGAGTCTAAACTACTCAGCGAGGTTGTTTTTTATTGATGAAGAGAAACAGATACCTCTCCAGGGAACTGCATCCCATCCTGCGATACATGTCTAAATAGCTGTGATGAACTGCCCTTTCTGAGGTTTTCTCTGTACAGCCACAGATTATAAAGGGAGCAGAGTAGCTTAGACCAAAGGGCTGATAAGAGGAAAGATGACTCCCTGCATAGGCAGTCACAGTGGCAGCAAAGAGCCTCTCAGGATGGCAGAATTTTATACCCATAGTGAACAGCTTCCAGTAGCTAAGTAGGCAATGACAAAACTTTGGCTGTCTTTGGAAGCTGCTATAGGTCCTGGGAATTGTTGTACCTGAGGGAGAGATGAGGGATGAGAGAAAAGAAAAATTTGCCCACACTGTAAAATCAGCTGTAATTCAGTAGATTAACAGGAACCCTCTATTTCACTTCTGAGTAACTTCTGAAGCAGAACTGATGATAATGCGCTTTTAAGTGAACATGAAATACACAAAAATGCAGTTTGAATATGTTGCAAGAGTTCTGAACCCTTGAATTATGGTGTTTTCTGTACAATTAAAGGATTTTGGTAGAAGTCACTACATAACAGCACTTAAAGTGATGGTAAAGATTATTAAAATACTATTTCCTGTGGTATTAAAGCCTTTATCCCAATGTATTGTGGAGCAAGTCCAATGGGATGTAATTACTGAAGTGCATTCATCACTGTGCTAAGAGAGAAGCTGTTTGGAAGAGGCTGCCTTAGAGCTGGCACAATATCCCTGCCCTGATGGCTTTGCATTTCCACTGCAATGGCTTCACGTTTCCATCTGAAGCCTCCAAGTCTTTCGTGAGGTGTGAGGGTTTATATCCTGTATGGAAGTTGAGGAACAGAAAGGCCAAGCAGAAGTCACAAAAGAAAAAAGCCCCAATTTGGTCCAACCTCAACTCATTTCATATCTGTGCTCACTTCATTAGAACCCACTGGGGAATTGAGGGCAAAGCCTTTAGTTTTCCCCCTGCGTCAATAAGAAAATACTTTCCCAGTAGCATAACTGCTCAAAGGAAATGTTTTCAGGCACAAATTCTCCAGTCATCCAGCAACAGTAAGTCAGATGTGTGTCTTGAGGGAGTCTGACCTTAGCTCCTCCTGGTAATACTGGAATGGCAGAAGTCTTACATGGCTCTCACTCATTTTGTTCTGATTTTTTCTCTACATTATGTTCTCATGGGGTTAATAAAGCCAGGTGTTTGTTGTTATTGTTGTTAACCTTTCCGTGTCACACACGGCTGCAAAATTTGAGCTGCAAAATCATTAGAAAGTGCTTCTCTTTTTTTAAGGAGATAAAATATCTCAGAGAATTATTGCCTTGGGCTTTGCACTTGAGCAGGTGCCCAGACTTCTGGTCAAAATAGTGTTAAATATTTTCCATTAGCATTTTAGCTTAATAATAGCAGACCTGGGCTATGTTTAGGAAATTGTTTTCTTAGAAGTGCCACTCCTCGAACAAAACAAGTTTGCATTCACAGAATATTTTGGAAGATATTTCTTCATACTCTGTGTCGAAGTATCAACTTCTCCAGTCTGTTGATTCAAAAATTAGAGGTGTGCAGTAGTTGCTCTGGCAACAGAGTCTCGTTTTACCCCTCTGCTCATTTCCAACCTGTTACTAAATTACTAAGCACTGCAAGGATGCATCAAAGAGCACCTAGAGACACTGTTAATGTAATGAAACCGAGCCTTCATCTACTTAAAACATGTTGTGTCAGCTTGGAAATAAGACAGGTGATTTCTTTACCCCCAGAAATTGGCACCGTGTCAACTACTTAAAGTTTTAAAGTTATGAGAACAAGGTCTACAGTCACACAAAAAAAACCCCCACAACACCTTATAAGGAATTTACTGATATGTCATACCTGAAAAAACTAAATTTGTTTGTTAGCAAATTGTAAAATATCCTTTTTACTGTATTGGTCACAATATTTTTCAGGTGTTTTTACCAGTTTCAAGTACTTTAGTTTGTATTTTCTGTGTATATATCATATTATAAGTGTGTAGATTTATAGCTACTATTGCTAACATTTAGCAGTATGAGTAGTCCTTCAGATAGGAAGAAACTAAGGACAGGAATCTGTGTTATTGAAGGCAGTACTGTGCAACTTTAAAATTTTCTCACAGTTTTTTGGGGGGAACTTTGTCAAAAAAACAAAGTGAGGTTTTCATTGGTCAGGTAGAGAATTTCCCTTTGTGTTTCACAAGAAAATTGGATTAACTAATATATAGCAATGCTTATAGCACTACAGGAAAAATCCAAAGTCCTTTGGGGCTCAGTATAAGGGGAGCAAGGAATTTTGGCTTTATCAGACTTTTTGGGTGCTGCATCATTGCACAAAGTGCAGCTGGGGCTGGTGGCAAACCCCAGAGCCCCCAAGAGTTCTGTGAGCTCCAAGAATGACAGGAATTATTGAAGGAAGAATAATCGCAAGAAGTATCTCCTTTGAAGCCTCATACCCTGTCCTACAGATGCTCATTGTACAGTTTGGTTTTAGCTAGTATTTCAGTCTCAGGAACTTTCACTCTACTTTGAAGAAGGGATAAAATTAAGGAAGAAACATATTCTTCTAGAAAAGGATGTTGTTTCCAGCATCACACCATGAGATCAGTTTGGCTCCCTTTTTTTTCAAGCATTAGAGCATGAGCTGAACCCTTGTGCCCTCATCTCCTAGCATAAAGTGAGGAAAGATAGAAATCATAAGGTACAGTGCTACTGTTGGCCTACCCCAAGTCTCCTCTCTGGTGTGACATTTACACCAGGCACTATGGGCATCAACAAGGCATCATCAGTGCACCTGTTGCAGCACTATGAGACCCTTTACTCCTTTCACTTGGTGCAAAGAGGGAAGGTAACAGCAAAGTCTCATCTGGATACCTGTCTGTATTCTAACCCTGGTTTATAAATGTTTCTGCCATATGTTACATAAGTTCTGAATTACTTGTGTGAAGGGACCCCTGGTGGTCTAGTGGTTAAGATGCAGCACTCTCATTGATGTGGTTGCAGGTTCGATTCCCAATCCTGCTTCAGGGACACTCCCCCGGGTAGATGGAGCTCGTCAGCCCCTAAGGCCATCCAT
>JAWWLV010000011.1:7833385-7867905 GCA_035041135.1 Platyrinchus mystaceus
CGCAGGCTGTGTCTCACCTAAAAAATCCATTGCGCAGGCTTGAAAGGTAAAAAGACCTTCCCCAGATCTTCGTTCGCGAAGACTGGCCACGTTAACGTTAACTTGTGTGAAGTCATGTTTGGCTATGATTTGAGAGTTCTATATATAAGAATTACCTTTTGATAGTGTTTTTCCAAACCATCTGTAGACTATTATCAAGTGGTAGGGGACCAACTAGCAAGAGCTTCTATAACGTCAGCAAAACTTCAGCTCCTTAGTACAGTGGTCTTATACTGTTTCCGGTCTTGAAAACGCAGGACTAAGCCTTTAAAAGAGACACCATAAGATACCTTTGTACAAAAGTAAGGTGCCAGATAGTGCCTATAAATGTAGATGTTTGGTTTTAGCCTTACATTGCAACCTTTTCATATATAATTCCAGTATATTTGCACCAGCTTCTTTTGACTGTCATTTTTAATGTATAATGTTTTTACCAGGTGGGCTATAGAGCTGTGTTATCACTACAGTGAAAAAGTCCACATGGACCATGTTACAAAGTGCAGAACATACCATATATAATTTCCATACTGGGTTTAGAGATCAGACTTAAGCATAACTTTGCTCCAGATGCAAGATGTGGGCAACAGAGACATGTTTTGTTATAGGTTTTACTAATGCAGGTTTAAAATAACATGACTGAAGTTCTAAATTGATATGACAGTTGCACCTTTTCTGGATAAAAGAACTGGCTGCAATGTTATGCCTGGTTTTAAAACCAATACACATGATCTGAACCAGATTTTTCATCATGGTTTTGAAAATTTCTTTTCAGACAGAAGGAGTGTTTAGGAACATTTCAAAGAAATGTAAACATGCACTTAGACCAAATAACTTGCGTCTAGGACAAATTTCAGCTGGAGTATTTATTATTTTCTACCTCCTTTCAAGATTTCAGTGGCTTTTTACTTGTATTCTCCTTAAATTTCCACATTGGTGCAGTGTAGCTGCATGTAGTTATACTGCTAAAGAAGTGTCTCAGCCCATGGGAAGACAAGGTTGGTGAAAGGCTTTCCTAGTATTTACAGGTCTGCTTTCCCATCTGGGAACAATGCTGCCCACAGGATAATGCTGCAGGAGCCAGCATGACTCCTTCATCTGCTTTTTGACACTGGGTAAAAAAAAAGCCCAATGAGATTGTGTGGAAAATGGCACCAAGGAACTGGTCAAGAGAGTAGGGGCAATACGTGGTTTTATTGGAGAGACCAGTCTATTCTCTCTGATACCTGAAGATGTTTCTTCTGAACATAGTGCTGAAAAAGTAATAGAGACTGGGGTTGTCCTTGGTAATTTGCAGTCACCATGTTAGGAAAGGATCCAAGGAATATCAAAATCTGTCAGAGAACCATCACTGGGAAAGCTCATAGTTGTTACATGTGCATAAATATCCCATACTACAGGATGCTCTTTAGCTCCTATGTTGCACTGTGTAAACTTTCCTGTATGCTTTTTGGCAGAATTTTGTTCCTATGCAAACATTCTACAAACTGTGTCATGAAGCAGCTTGTTTTTCCTGCAGCTTCAAAGTCTTGGTGTCTCACAGCTTACAGTGACTCACGCCTTTCTTTGCAGTTTGGTTGCCTCCCCATCAGACAGAATAGCGTGGCCTATAGCTGGTTAATAAGTTTGCTGAGTGTATTGATGTCCTTATGGTTGAAAGGATCATATGAGCAAACAGTAGGATGAGAAGCCATGGATGTAGATAAAAAAGCAATATTTAGGATAATACTAATTGCACGTAAGTGGAGGAGATCGACAGAGTAAAGAAAAAGGAAAAAAACGGTGACAAATTTTGTTGCCTTGCCCTTAGTTTAACCCTTCTTGTAAAAACAGTCTTTGCAAAAGAAGTGAGAACAAATGACTCCAGTATTGCTTTCGTTACTTTTAGATGGGCCTTGATATGCTGTGATTCTTTTCTTCCTGCATAACCTAAAGGTAGAGGCATTCAGCATTCATGAGTATCAGTGAATTTTCACGTACCAAAATCATGGACTAAAACTTTACAGAGATGGAAACATTCTTATGTATAATTTCTTCTAAAATCAGGAGTTCTTAATGGTTTAGCTAAAGAACTCTTCAGCAATTATCAGGATAAACCATGTGCCTCTTTCTTAAAAATTGCTGACTCTGCCTATTAGGGACCTGCCCTACAGGGACTTGAGCCATGTAATGCACCAAGAGCAAATGGACCAAACACCTCGGTGTTCGTGGCTCTGCATGTCCCAGGAACTGAGACAGTAAATGTCAGGGCAGCCATAGGAAAGCCACTGAACAACACTCATTTAGGCACCTGAGGGAAACTACTAATTTGGGCTAAGTACTAAATCAGGACTGTGTTCCCAGTTTAAAGGTCTAGAAGGAGACTCCAAGGAGTGGTGGATGTTTCCCTAGTGGAATTTGAATCCTTGCCCATGTTGCACCATTCCTTTTGAGATATCTCCAAAGTCTCCTCGCAAAAGGCTCCATGGAAAATGCTGTAAGTGGGAGGAGGCAGAGAAGCCAGGGAATGGCCAAATTGTCACTGCAGTCCCAATATGAAGAGCATGAAGGAAAAAGATGCAGTTTTAAGGACAGTTCGGTTTGTTCTGTTCTTCAGCACTGTAATTCTGTTTAGGTAATTACTAGACCTTAGTGCAGTGCTGAGGCTTTCATTGAGAGTGGGTCTCTTGAGCCATTCAATAAATTCAATTGCTCGAATGAAGGAAAGGAAAGAAGTAAGATGGTGACCTTGACTCAACCTAAAATCTGGATGTTTTTCAATTTCAGTAGAAGCTGGATCCTCATCCTTAGATCTAAGTGTGGTATGGATTCTTGGTGTGAGCCCAGCTCTTTATTATCTAATGAACAACACAATATTGTACCAGTGTAATGGAAGTTCTGTGACAGCAGCAGTGCTCGAGCATTTTCAGAATTTAGGGAAACATCTTCACATAAAAAACTTAACCATGAACCTAAATTTGAGTGTAGACCTCCTGTGTGTCTCATAAAATCTCGTATTAAGCCTAATTCAAATCTAAACAAAATATTCTTTACTCATCCTGTCTTCAGTGAAATCCTTTGCTGATTCCCTCTCCAGCTTCAACAGAAGATGAATCAAGCAATCCTCACCCTGTGGGCACCCAGCAACCCCACCCTCTGACATCAGTGCCTCTACAGCAAGAGAGGAGACTGAAATCCAAGGATTTGAAATAATGTTGTTCGTGGTTTCTTGTTCTTCCTCTTCTACTAATGACATTACAGGGAAATGTTTATTCTTAGTAAATGAAAAGCAAACATTAAAGTGTTATTAGACATTTCTGTAAAGTGTACAGAGTATGAAAAAGTATGTTGAACACTTAAAAAACACATTACCTTGTGAAGTGTCGCATGTATAAAGGTCACCACTGGCCTTCTATCTTTTTTTTTCTACATATGAATCATAGGCAACAAACAAGACTTAACACTTGCATTACTATTTTAATCTGTGCCATTATTTATGAGGGTTCTCAAAATACTTGCAACCCTCAGAAAATATTCTAGCATGGGCTGGTATTATTACCCTCTCATGTTACAAATGAGGCACAAAGGCAGCACAGCTGAAATTTTCCGAAGTAGATACTGGCTGGGGCAGAGAAAGGGCATCTCACTTTCTGAGTATCCAGCCTGAGTGATAGTGGGCTTTATTATCAGATACATTCTCACGTACCAGTGAGAGGTACAAATGTTCTGCATCTCTGGAAAATAAACACGCTATTCAGACAGCTCAGTTTCTGTACAGCAAGCAGGAAAGAGCTGCAGAAAAGAGAAATTCTGAGTGCACTGAGGGACAGCTGATGTGATAAAGTCAGTGGGAGAGCTTTAATTTTCACACTCAAGATTTCACCAACAGATGAGTGGCCAGTTAGTTAATCAGGCTGCTGGAGCAATTCTGTGCAACTTCTTGCCTTGAAATAACTTTGGCAAAGTCAGACTCATATATATGCTGTGCTCTCTGCCTCTGACTCACTCAGGAACCTTCTTCAAAAGGCATTTTTGTGTCTTTATAATTGAATTGATTCTTAAGTTGTGCCACGGGTGTACACCTTATCAAAGAAGAGCTGGCACTCCATTTGTACATAATGCCCTCTCGGAGGAGGTTTAACATGCAATGTTTGTTGTTTCTAGCAGGTCTTTCTGCAGAGAGAGAGGTCACTACTCAGGGAGGCACTTTCCTCCTTGGAAACAAGAAAAGAAATCACCGGGAAGGAGGGGAAAATGCATCTGGGTAACAGGAGGGGATCTTGTCAATCTTCAAGGCACTAGAAAATGATCATGAAAGTCCTTTGTTAGAGAAGCCTATAATGGTACTATTGCTTGTCTATTGTGGCCACTAACAGCAAATAGCCTGCAGGGGCAGGGGAGATGTGGGATTAGACAAATTGTGAAGAGGGGCTCTGGATGCTTGAAAAGTACCTTCCTGCTCATCAAGGTCAGAGGGGTCAAAACAGTGTCATAATTAATCCTCAATTAAATTATTTCTTTTAAAAAATTGACCTTTAACAACATCCATGGCATACATGGAATAATGCTAATGATGTGGATTTCTTCCCCATTTGGAAACAGAAATGCAATTGTAACAGAAACAGAAAAGCAAAATGAATTGTGAGCAACTTATGCTGAGTTGAAGACTGTTGTACAGTAATTTTTCTACTGCTAGAAACTGCAACTAGAATGAAAAAAAAAATTTAGAAGGCTTATATAGCATCATAATTTTTGATGTATTTTAAGAATAAGACCAGTGAGTAAATGCTTTTCAGAGGGCTCATCCTTATCCACACATATCCATTCCTGGGGTTAGCATGGGGCTGAAGCTGTATGCATCCATTGCAGGGTGGCAAAAAGGATCTTTCTTGATGGAAGAGGGACTGAGTACCAGCTTTCCCTGTCTAGCCTAGCAATTTCACTTGTCCTTCTCAATTGTGCTTTTGAGTCAGGGTCATTGCACAGTCTGTCCTCTGGCTTCAGTACTTACTGGGCCGATTGCTTAAGTAACTTAATCAGAGTTTGCTCGTTAATAAGGAAATTGCTCTTTCATAATACAGTTGAAGTGCATGAAAAGCACTTTGAGAAGACAATGATAGACACAGATGTTACACTGAATGGCAGCTGCTAAATATATGTGCTCTGATAAATGTCTGTGAAGCAACTTCATATGGCAAGACAAGTTAAACGTTTATTTCAAGCTTTAATTAAAAGTTACCTCACTAAAATTTTCAAAAGCATTGAAGTTACCAGCTACTTTGAATTATTCTTCCTCTTTGTGCAGTCAGGGGCCTGTTTTCTCTACCATCTTGAAGCATGCACATTATTAGTTCTCAAACTCACAGTACATAACAAGTGACCACAGATGAGAAAACTGCCCTTGACAGTTGCTGTCTACTCTGCAGAGTAATATTGTTTCCAAATGCCTGAATAAAAGCACATGAACAGCAGGAGTCAACAGAGGTAGTTTTATGATTTTTATTTTTAAAGAGAGACTTTAAAAGTGTCCCTGATACTTTTTTAGAATCTTTTTCAACTGGATTTTTCTTGAACAATACTTACAACATCTTGATCTTTGCGGTCAAATCATTCTCTCAGTTGCACGCTGTGCAGTTCTGAAAATTTGGAACGAGTTTAAAAGTTTGAAGGACTTACTTTAACTGCCAAGCTTAAACATGGAGAGATTCAGGCATTCCCTGGGTCTACCAAAGCCTATCTCTTTCTGTAGTTTTCCATAATTTTTTGAAGATACATTGTGGTCTCTACAGAATGGAGGGAAAAATCATGAAAAACAAGTCTATCAGTTTAATAACTAGCAAAATAATTTACTGAGCATACCCAGCAATTGATAATAGAATAAAAAGACTTTATAATTTCAAACTAATTAAGATCTTAATCCAATTATGACACTGGGCTTAATTATGTGTGTGTATAAATATATATATAAACATATAACATCTGGTGTTGTTAGTTTTCTGGCTTAACACCTGAAGTATATAAGTTCAGGAAAGTCACTTGAAAGTTCTGTGACCCTACTAGAAGATGAATACAGTAATACCTCTTCCTTCTCACTCCTTAGAGTGAAGATCTTTGAGGCCAAGATTTTTCTTTTATTTGGGAATGGACAAGAGTTCTCCAACAGAGATTGGTACATTGAAACAAAATGAGAATGATCCAAATCTGTCCATTTTTAATCCTTTCACAGAAAACTAAGCAAAAATAATGCAAAATGCAGTCCAAATGGAGTATTACATGAACTTGGGCTCTTACAGGAAGATTTCTAGATGAATAATTCAATGAGTTAGTTACTGATTGCTTTTCCCAGGCTATCTAAAATAAAGTGAAACAAAACCCTTTATTTTAGTCTTTTAGGGTAAAATCCAAGTATTCTGAAAAACACTTTGGACTTGATTTTCTTTTTTTTTTTTAGAGCTGAATATCTAATGTCCCCATCAGCAAATCCTAAACCTTATGCTAAAAAGACAGGATAATATATTTTGGTCAAAATATGTTGTGGTTGAGCTGTAAGCACTCTAATGGCCGCGATGGGATGAGAGTCATGAGAAATTCACAGAGAGGTTGCTGATATTTGGTGTGTGTCAAGATCAGATTTAGCTTTGGGGAAGAATCTAAAGATACCAAAATATGACTCGTGGAATTAGCAAAGCACTTGGAGCTGGGTAGTCAGGCAGTGGTCCTTGTTCTGGAGGTTTTCAAAAATCATTGCGTATTTGCTCTCTCTACAGTAGTCAATGGTTTAAAGAGAGAAACTCTTGAAAGACCACATGCCTTTTAAAAGTAATTAAAAAATGAAGCTAACAGTGATGGACAACAATTCACACAGAACTAATACAGATCATGTGAAAGTTAAGTACTTGCAGTGACTGTTGTAAGATTTTGAGAGTTCAAAGCAGCATTTAGCCGGCAGGGGACCACCTTTGAAGGTGCCTGCAAGAGATGGGTGAAGAAAGAACTGAAGAAGACAGGAAACATTAAACTGAAGAGGTGGTTTCAGGAGCTTCATATCAGGAAATGAAACATAGACTGGTGTCACTTCTAGTCAAAGCTACCAGAAAAACAGGAAACTTACACAAATGGACTGCTCTTATCAACTGGGTCTACATACATAAGGGATTAACATCTCAATACAAGTACATGTATGTAATTCATTGATTTTTATTTTAATGTCAGCTGCTGGAATTTCTCATCTCTGAATGTAGGCCTCATCTTAAAAGAGTCTAAGTTTTAATTGATAAAACAGGGCATCCAGGAATAAAAATTCTGACAGTAAACTCTCCCTTTGGAGCAGGTATCCAAATTCCAATTCATCAGCCTTTTAGAGAAATTAGTAGCCATTAGTTCTCATTCTTACAGTTTGTAGCATGACTGGCACAGTGGGAAAACTTGCTCACCCAAACCTACTCACCCCGCAGTTCCTGTTGCAAATGGAGGGATGTGGGATGGGAGCACAGCAAGAGGGCTCCAAGACCAGCTCTGCCCCCAACCTGCTCTGTGATATTGGTCACAAGGTTTGAGAGAGCATCAGGGAAAGATGCTGTTCAGAGAAGATGGTTTGTAGTGAGGTGCTGTCAGGGCACAAGCCGAGAACTCCATTTACTGCCTGTGCTCCTCCACCACAGTGCTGCAGACCAGGTGCAACACTGCAAACCTGCCCCAGTGCCAGCTCCAAAGGTGTCCTAAACCTGACCCTGCAGCTAAAGACACTCATCCACCTAACCTCACCTATGGATTCAGATGAAACGGTTTCCTTTCAACCCTTTGGTGTTATTAATTGTTACTATTCCTTTAGACTTTATGCAACAATAAAAGGGAGGCTTCAGTTCCTGGCTGCAGCAACCCCTCCCACAAATCAAAGGAATATGACTTGCATTTTGCAAAGGCTGAATAAATATGTCCTGAATGCAGAGGGGCATGGATTCCAAACACCCCGAAGTCCTGGAAGAAACATTTGTTCTTTCTTTCACCTGATTCATCCCCAGAGGTTCACTACATGCATCTCACAGAGGCAGTGTGGCTTTTGAAGCCAGGGCTTTGTTTCAGGTGAAGGTGTTGAGAGATGCCACAGAAACAATGAGACAGAAAGTGTAACCAGGAGATTGGGATTTCCACTTTCAGGAAGAGCTGGTGATTTGGGAGATCTAATTCTGAGTTATTTTTATATTACCTGATTTTCAGTGTGTTGGATCCTGTGCACTTCCTGAAAGTCAGACCCTGTGATGGGGTCTTGGGTCAGTTTGCCAGAAATCACTAAACTGCTGTCAGTCATGTGGATAGGAGTCTCTTCCAGTGAGGAGACTCTCCCTGGCAGGGTGACACATGGCCTGAGTGGCCAAACTCTCCTCCACCACACTGACACACAGACTATTTTAACTTCCCTCAAGAAAGAGGGAAAACAACTCTTCTTGTTCTCTTAAGCCCTCCTACTGAAGAAGACCCTGCACATGGATGCCTGCACATTTCAGCTCTCTCTGAACAGCCAGGCTTTCAGTTCCCCAGCCAGGCAGAGAACTTCACTGAAGGGGATGGGGCAGTGCTTTTGCTGTCTCTGAAGACAGCTAATTTGGGAAGTCTGACCTGGTGCTGTAGCCAAGTTTGAATTCTCACAGCATCACATTTAAGGCAGGGAGCTCCCTACCCAGGTGGGCCACCTGAACAGCCCCTTTCGTCTCCTCTTGCCTTTGTCAGCCAATCCCCTGGGTACCTGATGCACTTCGGGGTTTCAGACCTGCAGAAGCACAGCTCGTCACTCTGCTGTCAGCTTGTAGGTGCAGTACTTCCAGTAAGGCAGACAGAAGTTCCTGACAACTGTTTTACCTTTTGTGGTCTATTTTGGTTAAATTAAATAAGTGCAAGTTGAGAAACTGGGGAGGAGGGTAGTGTGCCTGCATGGGATAGAGGGATTTTGATCATCTAGAAAGAATTAATGGTCAACTCTCTGTCATACTTTGTCATGTTGGGTATTTGCAAAAAAAGAAATGTTCCCTTCCTTGCTACAGTCCTGGAGATGAAAGAGGGTTTTATTAACCTCTTTGATAATTGCCTTTGGGCTCAGTGTCGATTGGATGGAGTATTTCTCCCAAAACTTGACTGAATAATTAAGTTTGCTCATTTGGTGGAGATATTGCTTTTGCTTTGCACTGCAGGTGTTTCTGTCTCGGTAGGTAACTTGGACTTAATGAGAATTCTTTGGTAACTAAAGTTGCCAAAATTCTCTGGTAGCCAAAATATCAACGATGAAGTTGTATCTGTGAAAGCACTTTTATACATGAGCCAGACTTAGAGCAGTAGCCCAAAGGCCAGTTCCTCTTCTCCAGCTTTTTGACTTCCACTTTAGAAGTACAAATCCCCCAGAGTCTGGAAAAGAACAGGTTAATATTTTGTCTCTGAGCTACCACAGGTGTCTGCCCTCATTCAAGGATTACAGGGAGCCCAGGTATACAGGGCTCAGTTGGAGCAAATTGCTCCATCAGAAGGGCCTATAAAAGGAATGAGAAACCAAGAGGTGGGTCAGACACCCTGGGCTATGGGGGCTGCTTACTATGATGATCTTATTTATCTGTGAAATCCCCTTTTTAGCCCAGCTATGAGAAATCTTTTTAATTTTCTCTCTTTCTGTGCTCAACCCACCTAACCAGAAAGGGCTTTTTCAGCATCCTTCAGTGGCTCCCTGACCCTTCACACTCCTCAGACTCGTTTTATCTCATCATTTCTGTTCTGTTTTACATGATTTAGTAGGTCACATTATTTCCATATTGGAAGCCTTTAAGCTAACAGGCCTAGCAGACTTGTAAAGACTATTAGACACAATTTATTTTTTCCTCTGTGGCCCTTTGCACGCAAAATGCAAGCCCATTCCATTTCAAGAAAAGACAGTTAAAAATTGCCCTACATTTCTGTTGCACTATGTCTCATGTAACATAGTACTCAACTTTATGGAAAGATAGGGTTTTGCAGGATGTCACAAGTTAGTTTGAGAAGGAAAAGTGTAAAGAATATGCAGCCAAAAATATAACAGGCACTTGCTCACCACTGTATGTAGAATGTCTTGTTCCTTAATTTAGGTGAGATTACAATTAGGGGTAGATAACAGTTTAAGAGACCTATTGTTCTTTTAGGTCTTTTCATTTTTTTACAGCATAATTACGACTATTATACATTGTTTCATTTTGATTTATAGAAAAGGCAAATTACACCAGTAAGAACTTTATGTTCATAATATTGAGATACGTTTCAGCTTAGGAAATTAACTATTTTACAGTAATATCATAAATTATAAGATTTGATGTTTTAAAGAATGGGTCTAACTACTGGGAATCTCAACATAGATAATGACTCTGGATGTTTCTAGCTCTACAGTCACTGTTGAGTTGTCCCCATTAACAGGAAGGAATTCAGGCATATATCATCAAATTTCCTCTTGGTGTAATTAATCAAATAACTACTGTGACATCTTGGGCCAAAGAAATTCATTGCTCTGCCTGAGGTGGAAGTGGAAGTCTGTGGCAGATCTCCTGAACCTGTTTCCTTACCTGTGTCCATTGGATGTGTATTGTCTGTCTGTCCTGTCTGCTGAGCAATGAGTCTAAGAGAGCTCTTGGTAAAGGGTTTGCAAGGCTTAGTCAGTGTTTGCAAACTATTTCAGTCTCAAATAGAAAGAAAATACAGTTTCTAAACATTGAGCAACTTTGCTATGGACAAATGACTCAGGCATTGTGTTGTCTTTGTACTTCTGGAGTAATTCAATGAAAGATTCAGAAGTTAAAGTTCGGGAGTTTTTGGCTTGTGAAAGACGGGATAACCCCTGAATGGCAGCACAGGTACATATCTTTCCCTTTTCTTTATGTTTGGCTTAGGGTTGTGTACAAGATACAATCCTGTACAAATTTCATGGGCATTTATGTGGTTTAAGGACGTGTTTGGGAAATTTTTTTCTTCAGATTTCTTTATGCTGTTTTCTTTGCTAACTCATTCATACTAGAAGATGTAGCATTTTGTTCTGGCTCTGATTTGGTTACAAAAAATGTTACTAACAGAATAGCAACCAGCATGCACTAAATCCCTCTTTAAGTACTGTATTAAAGCTTTCTTTCCTGTTTGGGCATCTTTACACTCACTTTTCCAGGAAGATTTCTTTTTCCATACTGTTATATTTAAATAGCAATAAAGGCCTGACATCCTTGATGTCAAAGTTCAAAATTTGCCTGGGACCTAATAGGACTAGAACTACCTATTTCATCTTTGGGAGTTCCCAGGTAGTTTAATCAGCCCAAGGAGACTTCATTCCTTGCTGGAACCTCTTGAGGGATTTCGTAATGGAAATAAGTAATAAGCAGCCCAGCAGTGGATTCCCATGAACTCATATGCACAGGCTGGCAAAGCTTAAGCTGTTGATACTGTGGAATGGAAGGGGTTTTTTGCTCAGTAGCAGGAAGTAATATCTGCAGAATATTCAGCTTAGCAGTTCAGTGTCCTTTACTGCAGATGAGACTCAAGACAGGGACAACAAGGCTGGACTTGGCACCCCTGTGTTTATTGTAGCTGTTAATCAGCCCGTTTGA
Source organism: Platyrinchus mystaceus (assembly GCA_035041135.1). Classification (NCBI taxonomy): domain Eukaryota; kingdom Metazoa; phylum Chordata; class Aves; order Passeriformes; family Tyrannidae; genus Platyrinchus; species Platyrinchus mystaceus. Next base: position 7,845,001 of record JAWWLV010000011.1, read on the forward strand.
CTCTGCTGGCACTCAGAGCTGCTGTTAGAACCCTGAGATCCGTCTTTTGCAGCTCAGCAGTGCTTTTTGGTCCAACCTCCTGTATTGAGTCATCATTTCTGGAGGCTTTGCTTTTATAGCAATTACAAGACTAATTTTCTGGAGAAAAAGACCGATCAGTTGAGTCACAGGGAGCTCTGCTAGATCCATCATTGCTTCTTAATATGAAAATAATGGGTAAAAGGAAAAAAAGCAGGAAACAGAAGATATTAAAGTGTGGGATGGAGATTTAAATGTAGGGGAGGAGACTGTAGAAGATGTAAATTCTAACTAGGTTTATAGAAATATAAGTCATCACTCATTTAGATTTTGAAATGTTTGATAAAACAAGCAAACACATGTACAAGAGTTCAGTAAAAAAATCCCTCTTTTTATAGGTTATGAAATTTTAATGATCTGGTACAATTACTGAATTCCTGCTGCCTCATATACATTCCTCATCATATCCACCTCCTCCACACTGGGCCTGCTATATATCACTCTCTGCCTGTCTTAAGAGGTGATTATAGGTATTAAACAGTGTAGAGATTTTTTACTATTAGTTAACTTCTTAATCTTACGAGAAAAAGATACAAAGATATGTGGCTTGAAAATGGAAACCAAAGAAATTCATAATAGAATCAAGTATATTTTAAGAAGGATAATTAATCTGTGATACCTGGAGACATTGGATTCTCTGCCACGGCAACTTCTTAAATTGAGTCTTGGTATCTCTTTCTAGTAATTACAATGTGTGATTATTGGCTTCTAAGCTAAAGGTGATCAGGCTGCCATGGACAGTACTCTGCCCCACTTCTAGCTAAAGGAATTTACTTTTCTGTTTCCAGTTACAAAATTATATAGTTTATCTCCATCAGTCCCAGGGCTCAGTTCTCTATGGAAACCTCTGACTACATATGCTCTGATCCATTTGTAGAAAAAATACTTGATAGAAACAGTGTGCAGAGGGGTTATAAAAATATTTAATCAGAAGGAAGGAGAGGAGTGTTGCTTCTTGACTTTCAAGCAGCAAGACCAGGGGGAGGAATCAAATCCTGATCACAAGAGCCTGGACTTCTCTAGATAATGCACCTATCTGCATAGGGAGCATGTTGGCCATGGAGAAACACATTGCACAGCATATAAAGCTCAGGTCTCAGGTCCAAGCTGACCTGACAATCAAATTCTAACAAGTGGACAGTTTGATAAAGATATTTTGTTGCAATGCATTCACTTTGTGTCGTAGGTTGGCATTGTCTTACTTCAGGCTCCTTAAAATATGTTGCAGAAACTCAAATAACACCAATGCGAAGTGATAATTTATTGATAAAATGTTTGTTTCAAGGACTATGTTTTTGTAGTCTTTGTTTGCTGTTTTGACTATGGTTGTAAGTGTCCCCACTTCAGCAGTGTTTTGGGCCAGGGAGATCCTGCCACAAGGCTGTCAACTTAAAGCTCATGAGTTTGATGCACAAGGAAACTTTCCATCTCTTTTGCCTCCATTAACATGCAGGTTCCAGAGCACTGAAACAGTTAATTATCAGGATGTTTTCACCAAAACTGACAGTATGGCTAGAAACTTTTTATATTCTTCTACTCATCCTTGTCCTTATCCCCAGTACTTTCCATCACTCTTCTTATACCCTGAAAAAGAAATCGATCAAAATGTAGATTAAAATTCCAAGTAAAAGTCAGTATTTCTTAAGGAAAGATAATAGGTGCAAGACAGAAGTACACCACTCATATTCTGACAAAGAAGCAAGATCTACCCTGTATGTTCACTTGTTTCTTCTCAGTGCTGTTTATAGTGAGTTATTTCCTTTCTGTTTTCAATGTGTTCCAGTTGGAAATTCCTCTCTCTGAGCATTTGCTATGATGAGATTCATATAAATCTGGAAAAAGTAAAAGAAAAAAGATGATGTGCCAGAATGGGTAACTTAATCCCACCAAATGACAGAATAAGGTGCTTGTTTCTGTATCTGAGAGTTTTATGAATGTGTGAATCATTTGTCAATGCTGCCTTTTGTTGCTGTTGTTGTTAAAGTTGGGGTTTTGGAAGTGGGAAGATTTAAGGCTGGTACAACCCTAGCTTTCGAAAAAAATATTGATCCCATGAAGAAATGTACAAATGTGTTAAAATGTAATTTAGTTGTGAATGGGATTTGAAAATGTTGCTCAATAAGAAATGAAGTTCTTTCTCTAACCCCAGTGTTGATTCAAAGGCCAGTCCATGGCAGTGTGGTCTTAGACAGAGTGGCTGAGCACTTCTGAGAGTTGGCTGGGATGAGACTTTATGGGAAAGGGAGGAGACACCAGTTTTCTTTTTTGGCTGTCAAGAAGAATTGTGGTTTTGAGGGTTGTTTTTGGGCACAAATCCAATCAGGGTCTGGAGAAGGATGGCTGATGCACTCCTTCCATACGGACTTCTGACACCTGTCAAAAAGTAATGGTTTCCTGTTACTGCTGACACAGGCCAGATTCAAACCAAAGACTGAGAGGTGAAAGGCTCTGTATCCCATTAGCAATCTTCCTCTGAACATTTCTTCTATTGTTAATTTTTAGTGTCCTTGAAAACTTACACTGCAAAACCTCACTGGCACCAGTCAATCATAAAAAAAGACAAGAAGTTTAAGTGCATCTATTTTGAGGGATAGACAGATTCTTTCAGGCTGATATTTCATCTCCATTCTCAGATATGCTGCCTTTTTTTTTAAACTTGTTTACAGAAATGAATGGTATATCATAGCCTGCAAGTTTTATTTTCTTCTCAAAGTTTTTTAGACATACTAAAGGACACAATCTAAGAAACTAGAAAGTAATTACAGATTTTGCATCTCCTGTATGACCTGTCAGAAGTCTGCTATCTCTTATAAAGCCATTTCAGCATATACTTACTGTCAGTTTGAAAGAAGAAACACTTTCATAGGTTCTCTTTGATTGACACATTTAAAATGACATCAGTTCCTAGTTTTAAAACCTATTGTTATTAAGTCTCTGTTGCTATTTATGTTAGAAATATGTGCATGTATGTCAAAATAATACATCAACTTTGCTGATTGGCTGCACCTTGATTGTGTTGCCAAGGTAACGCAACAATTGCTTTTAATCTTTTCTAGATTGTCTTATTTGTTTGTTTCACATTTCAAGTTTCATATTCAATTTTCCAAAAGCATAATTCAATGATTATTTTAAAAATATTTTTTAGACCACTGGTGCATTCTGAATATGTTATGAAATATGCATGGTCGTACACTTTCTATCAAGAGCAAAAAGAGTAAATAATTATATAGCTTATTTGAGATAAATATCTATTACTGTGTTACTGGGTACAAAATAAGCCCTTCAGTTAGGTATATGTGGCATGTGTTGTTACTTCTGAAGAAGTATATAGTGGTTTCATCTCCTTCACAACTTGATTATCTTTTTAGATGGCAAGATCTTCATGTAAGACCTGTGTCTTTTCTTGTGTCAACTAGATAGTGTCGACTGCATTGTTGGCACTACCAAAATATGAGTAATTACCTTGTTGGGGTACTTTCTAGTACTTTTCCTTTGAAAGGTGTCTCTCCACCCATCTGGAAGAATATTCATTATTTGCATGAGAGATTCTAAACCCCCCATATAGACTGGTCAATATTTTTGCCAGAAGCACTTCCTGCTCATATCTGGAGGTGAATTTTGATTCTCCAGTATGTAACTCAGGAATTACTGACGTTCGTGGGTTTTTTTCTCCTGTTTGGTTATGTAGCAAACCCCAATCAAAGTTAGCATGCCTAGTGGGGTCAGGCTAAATCTGTGAGATCCTCAATAAAGCTTCATCTGTTCAAATGCATCCCAGATGATGCCATCCCAAATGGTGATAAGTGCACGAAACTCTTGAGTTTTAGCTGTGGTTATGAGAGTCAGACATAGTCTTGATTCTCTGACACGTCAGTAAAAATCACCTCTGGGTGTTTTTTGGGGCAGTGTATTTCAGTTGTATAAATATACATGCAGGTAGGTAAGCTCTCATTTTTGATAAGATCATGTCTGTACTTACGTGCATTTACAATGGAATTTTGGAACAAACCATATCTAAAAAATAATGACCATTTTTCATCACCCTCCAAAAGAAGACCAGGAAAGGCACATCCCAGACAATCAGTTCAGGCTTAAGTAGATCTGGACAAAACGTGATTTCCCCCCACACACTTTTCCAAAGTAATTATCATGCTATGAAAGTGTTAAGTGAAACAGAGATCAACTTTGGAGCAAGCTTTTCAGATATTTTTTTTTTCCTAAAAACAGGGAGCTCATATTCAATTTTTCCCCTAAAAACTTACCTAACATGTTATTAAATTAAAAGTTACATATAAGAAGATTAGTGTCCCAAGCTTTACTGATGTTTCATCGAAGAAATTACAGTATCCATTACAGAGTAGGAGCAGTTCTGTATCCAGGCATTATTCCAGCAAAATGCTAGATTAGGTCTGTTAACTGATTACATTAAAGAGGTTATAAGAGCAGTGTATGTTTTATGGTTAAGGATGTACCATTCTGCTTATTAGGGCATATTCCAATAATGTTCACATTCTTTTTAGTAGGTGGCAAAAAAGATCAGAGAGCTCTTACGCCTGTAGGCTGGTTTTAAATGATGGCAAAAGAAGATCAGAGAGATCTTACACCTGTGCAAGGCTTCGCTGCCCTTTGCATGTTATACTGAAATGCCCTGTAACTGAAAGCTCAATAACTTGATAAATACTGCACGCAGAGCCTAAAAGAGCATTTGTTACAAGAAATTTTATTACTAAAGTAATTGTTGACATGACTACAATGGAGAGATTTATGTTGGGAAAGATCAACAAGTGCAAATACAGACTCGTCAGGTTCTACCTGAAGAATGAGAACAAACATTATAGTTCAGCAAATAGGAAGAAATGCACTTGGAACTCTCTTTGCTAATTCTTCAGGAATCAGTTTTCACAAGGATGATGGTTTGTGTTCCCAAACCACTCTTTGATGTTATCTTACCATTGTATCAACTGTTTTTCTGTTATATCATTTTGAAATGGTTTCCAAGGGCTTGTATAAATGTAAATAGTTTGGCATTTTCTCAGTTCAAGTTACACTTAAGATACATAAAACATTAGTTTTAATTTTAATGGATAAACTGCACTGTAACAGCCCTTGCAAAAAAATTAGATTTTAAAAGTAGCATGTGAAAATAATGAAATTCCCTGATAATTGGTTTTACAAATAGCATCTCCTATCTGAACACTGTGGAAATATTTGAAATTATGTCTGTGGGATGGAGGATTATTTCATGTTATTAAGGTGGTGTGCCCAATGAGCAGTGGTAACTACAAAGAAATACAATGTAGGTTCATTAAAAGTGTTGTTAAACTTCATAACAAATTCTATATCCAATGACAGTGATGATCAAAGGAATACATTGAGTTGAATAGAATTTTGAATGGAAGGAACAGAACACATTCTTGGGGGAATTTTTGGCAGAGAAAAAAGTCATGGGCCATGTCCTGTTAAGAAAAGAGCAAAAGAGGTGTCGGGGTAAAGAACATGCCAAGATCTTCTAGAGTAACCTGAAGGATATTTCACAGCCTGAAAGAAACTTTTAGATACTTTGACACTCCTGTATTTGATGCTAAGATGCAGGTGCCATACCCACCTAGGACTGTGAGGTATTTGTGTGCTATTAATCCTGGCCGTAAAACAAAAAGTGGGTCAGGTAGAATATAACTCTATTCCCACATCAGTGACTGTAACTACCATGGAAAATGATACAAACCTAGAGCCCTTTCATGTTATAATATTAATCTGAACTGGCACAACATGAGTCCACTTTTACAACAAAGATTGGACAGAGAATGGGAAAGGAACACATGTCAACTACTCTCACAACAAATCTAAATAATCTAATCTGGTGTGTGGTCCTTCTCAGAAGTTAGTCCAAGTCTGGTTACAAAAGTACAGGGTTGTTTTTGTTTGGGTTGGGTTGGGTTGGGTTTTTTTATTGTAACAAGAGGAAACTAAGAATGTTCTCTATCTAAAAAAAAAAGGCTCAAGTTTGTGACAGTTTCAGTTTTTAGTAAGGACATTAGTCAGAAGCACACGTAACATATCTGGATGTCAGTAACTCTTTAATTGAAAATAGTCACAGCTATACTTGAGTGGTGTGATTTTTTTTCTCATCCTTTAAATGTACTGAGCACCAATCTTTAGCATACTGTGGGTTGGAAGAAGCACTTCTGAACATTCTTTTTGGGTACATGTTCTGTACTTTAAAAAGCAGCCGTTTCCACCCCCTTGCTGTCTGGCTTTCTGCACAGAATACAATATTCATGAGAGAGACCAGATCAACAGCCTCAGAGAACAATGCCCTCTCCACACAGAGCAGCTGCTTGATGGATCACCAATCCACCCTCCCTGGGGTTGTGCCTTAAACCTGTTCCAGGGACACCTCTTCAGGGAGTGCAGGGGCAATGGAACCATCACATCCCTCCCATTCCCTGTGTCTCTTCTGGTGCTATCAGTTTGTGATAACTGTGCAGTTGAGTTTAGAGATAACAGCCTCCCTTGCTGGGAACTGGCCTGTGAACCCTCCAAGGCACGTCACAGGGGTCACACACTGTCTGCCATGCAGTGCTGCCTCTTTGGGGTGGTTGCATTGCATTTGAACTGCTGTATAGAACTGCTTTTAGCTACTGAAAATTGTAGTCACCCTTGTGACTTTCTGCCTTTGTGTCTTGCTGAGGAGGTGCTTTGTGACTTGCTGGCTCAGCACCTCTGGGCTGGCTGTGTCACCTCTGTGTGCCCCGGGGTTTGCTGTGTGATGACACCAGGACTCACTGAATCGATGCTTCATGACTCATGAAATTGCAGCTTGCTCAGGTGCCACTTGTAGAATCACGACTTTGCAACTCGCCAAGTTGTGTTATTGTGACACATCCACCCCTTGGCTGCTCGCAGGGGACTGTGGGAGAGCACTGTCTCTCATCAGCGTGATTTTAACTTTATCAAGAAGGCTGAGAGGTATTTTAAGATTTATTCCAAAGTGCAAAGGACAGAAAGCGCAAAGCCAAGGGCCTGTCTGCTACCAAGTGCAATAGACTGTCTTTTTTTAACCTGGTATTTCTTTTGTTTATCACTTGCCCTGCCTCTGGGCAAGTCCTGGCTGTCCTGCTGGATTTTGTTTCTAGTGGTTCTTCTATAGATTGTTTCTGAGAGTTTTCTGCCAGGCTGCTAAAATCCAATATTGCATTGCAAACTGATCTCATAAAATCTCTTCTGCCTCTGCTACCACAGCTATGGTGGGCTGGAGCAGGGCTGGGTTCTGCCCACAGCTGGGACTTATCTTGTCATGTTTTCTTATGCTACATAGCAGCTATTTCCTCACCTCTATCCCATGCTATTGCTGTAGAAATCTCTTTGCATATATGTACCTTCAGATAACATGCCTATCTTTCGCATAAGCTGCAATGCCCTTAGCAGGCAGCAGAAAGCTGTGGGAGCTACTAGAAATATGGTGCAAAAACATAACCTATTGTAGGACACATCTTGTGGCCTCTTCAGAGAAGGTTAAATGCCTTTGATTTATTGTGCAGATGAACCCAGTGTCACTATGGAGCACAATGTCTTCCCTTTCATGTGGTACAGATATCACAGTCCTCCACCCACTCCTCAAGACGACAACCCTCAAAAAATCAGCTGCTCTGAGCAGTCCAGCCTGGCCATGCTAAACCAAAATTCACTGTTTGTGTTCTAGCAACACAAAGGTTAAAGATTCCCTTGTGCTAGCATGCTGAAAAGGAAGGTAAAGTAGCAAAGCACCAGGATGGCTTTTGTGGTTTATAATATGTCAATTTGTACAGTAAATAGGGTCTGTGTTTAATGCTCTCCTGCAGCGATGACTATTAATAATAAAAGGCCCTGAAAGGAACTGAACTTTCATGATAAAGTATTTTTGACAGCTCCCTCCTCAGCACAACAACTGTCGTCCCCAGAGACTCATTCAACATTCATTTGAATCATGGAGAAAGAAGACCAGCTTGGAAGATGTTTTTCTGGAGTGCAGAGGGGGACTTTGATCCTAGCTCAGATAACAGCTGCTCTACCTGAGCGGATTTTCGGGTAGATGGATCCTTCAGCCCAGGTAAGCCTCAGGGGAGGTGTCCGGTTGACCTCAAAGCTCAGGCAAGGCACCTGATACCTGAGGGAGGGTCTTTGAATGGGCAAGAGGACCTGGCAGCACATTTTATCATTCTGTCAGTCTCACGTTTCTGGCGAGAGACAGCGCGCACAGGAAGGGAACTCCTGAAGGGATTCAAGTCGCACCTTGAATTTTTTTTTCCCATTGTAAAATAAAAAGGAGGCAGAAAGCCAAAATACTTTGATTAGATTTTGTCTGTACTATTGTGTTTTCTCACTGCCCTTGGAGAGTACAAAGCACTTCATTTGAAATCCATGACCCTGATTTCCCAAGCTGGAGCAAAAAGCAAATACCTGATACTTGATAAACTTCTCAGAGGAAAATGAAACAGTTCATATAGTGCCTATAAGAGCTACAGAGATGGGCATTATGGATATCCCTACAGACAGTGCTGGTTGCTGCAAAATGTGTCAAATTCTTTGGTTCTTATGTAGACAAAAATCTAACTGACAATAACTTTAGCTTTGTCTGGGTAGGATATGATAAAGATTACTGTATGTTCTTTTTATTCTACAATAGAGCATCTCTGCTGGTTCCTGGAAATGAATGTGAAAAATATGTGGGATTTCTTGACTGCAGAAGTGATAAGGCACTGATTTTTCAAAACCGATTTCATTTTAAGAATTCTTTTTCTTTCTTCATGCCTGTCTTTGTGAGACTAAGGTAAATCAAGAGTAACCCACCTAGAAATTGTCCTAATTAACTTTTTAATGTTGGAAGCAGCCTCCTCAAAAACTGTTCATTCATTTATGAATATTCTGTTCGTCCTTTTTTCACCAAGGACAATTTATCATTCCCTCTTAACCTGGAGTGGGGAAGGCCTTAACATATCCCTTGATCTGGAATTTCAAATTATGCCCTTGATACCATAACTTTTTACAGCAATACTTCTTCAAGTGATAAAGACACTTGCTGAAGCTAGTATCTTGTAAGACAGGAGATCATCTTGTATTGATTTTCTTCTAAGCAGCTTCAGAAGATTTTCAAAAATAATGGGAAAACTGCTAGTCGTAGACTTTTTGAGCATAATTAAAAGGGTAAAAACAGTGGTATTGTTGTGGGAAAACAAAGGAAACAAGTGCCTAAAAACAAGCTGAAACTTTGCCTCAGTCACACCAATACAGACAGGGGCAGTCAAAGTTGCACCCAAAATTACCATTGAGTTTTCATTCTGAGAGCAGAGATTTTGTGGCATCCAAGTCAAGGATCTTGAACAGCCCCTTTCTGCTGGAGTGTGGCAGCTCTCCTTGCTATTATGAACAGAGGCAGGGAGGAATTATTTTAATTGCAGTTCATGAGATAAAGATAGTGGAGTATGGAACATGGATGGGAGCTCTGCACAGGAGTGGCTTTTGGTGTTTCTGAAGAAAAATCTGCTTATGAGGATAAAAAGTCGAGCCCTGCAGCCAATTTTCAGTGTCTTTTCCTGCATAAAAACTAGGGACAAGCCAGCTGCAGTGCACACATATGAAGGCATCCTATGGCTTCCCATGGGGCTGAGATGTGGCAGAGAGGCATCAAGGCAAAACAACCCTGCTTTGGAAAGTTTTAACTGCTGAAAGAGGCTTTGGGGATGTTTGAGGATGAAGGATTTCTGTGGTGCTTTTGTACATAGTTTACGCAGCCAACCTTTCAAATTGCTAACAGAGTCCAGAGCCCAGAAACCTTCACAGTTGCTCCAAAGTTAAGGGTTTTGTCCTGTTAAGTCATTACATTATCTGAGTATAAACCAAAGAGTTTTCAGCTCTGAATAATTTAGGTGAAAGAGTTAGCCCTAGGCCAGGTGTTCTACTTAGGGAGATGGTGAAATAAATTATTCAGAAGGGGAGACAGGTAAAACAGATGGGAAAGGCCGCCAAAACAAGACACCCAGAGGGCAGCTGTTTTACAGGTCCCTGGTGAAGCACCTCACTTACTAAGAGGGCTTCAGTAATGAGTCAAACAGTGATGTTGAAAATGAACTTTGCCTTGTTAATTCATGCGGTGGTCACCGGGAATACAGGTACTGATGCCTAGAAGCAATCACCACTGTGTTTAAGCCTGTGTAACCCATGCTTTAACACTAGAGAGTACATTCTCAAAGGATTAAGGACAGAGGCTCTTAAATTTTTCGATTTTGAAAATGATCCTCAGTGGGGAGGGGAAAAATGCACTCATCAAAATATTGACTCAATTTAAAAAATGACATTTTTCAAACACGTAAAGTCATAGAATGGTTTGGGTTGGAAGGAACCTTAAAGTTCATCCAGTTCCAACCATCCTGTCCCTCCCCATGGGCAGGGACACCTTTCACTGAATCAGGTTGCTCAGAGCCCCATCCAACCTGGCCTTGAATATTTCCAGGGATGGGGCAACCTGTTGCATATGCATTTTGTCTTTCCACACATATTCAGAGTTTGAATTTTGATTAACTTGCGAAATTTGGCGTACATTTTTCAAGGCAATTTGGGATTCTTACTACTTCTGTTTATGGTCATATATGTCAATTTTTATAGAGCCCATCATTTCAACTATGATAAATAAAGCCCTTTGATATTAGAAGTACTCAAATAGTCCAGAAACTTATGCCAAAGCAATGAAAAGTTCTAAATTATCTTGCCATTTTTACTGACAAGTGAATATTTTACTGGCTTTTACTGTCAGTCAGTGTTTGATTCTTTTGCTAATGACAATCGCTAACTTTACTGATGGTTGGCAATGTAAGAGAAGTGTCATGAATGTATATGAAAGCTGACACAATTTTTCTTAAGGAAAACTAAATAAACAAATTACTGCAGTGCTGATTTCCATCCCCATAATAGAGCGCTTACTTCATACAAATAATTTTTCTGGTTATGAGGGAACAAGTTGCCTGTGCAAGTGGCAAATTAGATGTGCAATTGTCCAGTGAGATGTTTCTGTGAACAGGAGCTTGGTACTTTTCTTTGCCCTGGAGATGCTGTCTCACTAGGGATAAGCTTTTACCAAGAAGGGAATCTCTCCTGCTTTTCCCTGCCCCAGAATTGAGTGGTGAAGGGTACAAGAGAGGATATAAAGCAATGATGAAGAGAAGAGAAGGAAAGAGAGAGACCTGAGCAAGAGAAAGAGGGAAACAGATGAGAGATTTGACTGAAGGAAAGCACTTTGAAGAACGAATGCTGCTGTGGCAAACACTGGGGGATCCTCCTTTAATTCCATCAGCCTGAATGATGGTACCCTGTTAGAAAATGGCACCAAAGTTGCTGTATCCCCACTGTCTTCCTAGAAAATCTGATTCACTGCAGGACCTTAAAAACATCATTTCATCCCTATTTTCTGTATCTCTTCTTTGAGTTACCCACTGACTGAGCCCTCTGGAGCAGAAACTCCACCTTGGCATTTTATGTCTGTGATGTTTAGCTTAATAAATCCTCACTCTTACTGGGGCTGGATGTAAGTGTAGCACAGATAATGCTGTTATAGACATAACTCTTGCAGAAAGCCCACTTGTGCATAGATTCCCTATGATCCTTGGGTTGTATTGCCATGCAGAAAAGTTCTAATGAAGAAAACACATTCATGTCGTTTTTGCAATATAGGATATCATGGTAATGATTTCTCAGTTAAGGAAGTCTCTAAATATACTAGAGACCTTTCAAATGCAGAGGGGCTCTTTTCAGATATAGTTTGTCTGTTTGCTAAAGTTGTGAATTTATGATATTGTGATAAAATGTGTGGAAATGAGTAAGACACAGGATTGTGGCTTCACTAAAATTCCAGACAGAACTGTTACAAAAGTGAAATCCATTGTTTGATCTCAAATATCAGTAAAGTTATCACAGAAGGGCTCAAACTTACCCATATAAAAAGTTAATCTTTTTCCTTTTCAACTTTTTTTCAATGTTAAAGTTCCACTCAAATAACACTTTATGTAATTATTTGCCACAGTATGTGTAAAATGACCTTCTTTGGCATCCTAAGGCAATTTCTTTTGTTGGTTTGTAGGAGTTTTAAGAAATATATTGTTAGATATTCTTGTGGATCTTCTCTGAGCTAACATTCTGCTTGTACTTATCTGAAATATTATGTAAGACCGAGAATTTCACTTATTTTCTAGTTTGACAAGTGTGTATGTGAGCTAAGGATGACACTCAGTCTATAAATCTTTTCACTTCCTTTGATCTCCAAGGAGGATTTTGCCATCCTCTTCAAAGAAAACCGTATCTGCTGATGTCCATCTTTTCTGTTGCCCTCTTGATGACTGTCCCTCTTTGTGACCATCATTGTGGCTTCCTGACTTTTTCCTTTTGGGAGCTAACTCAGATATATTTGAAGTGTTTACTGGTCTTTGATGTCTCTGTTTTCTTGCCCCTGTTTTCATCTAACCACCATTTTGATTAGCCTTCTTTTCTGGCTCTTTCTCCTAAAAATGCAGATATTTTTGGTCTCAGCTGTCCTCCAAGAGTTGTCCCTTAGTTTTATCTATCTCCAGCACTGTAAGATCTCTTTCAAAGTCCTCAAATGTGTCCTGTGTTGACATTAGCAGAGTTCCTCTCTCCAAGTGCCATCTTGAATCCTTTCTCTTCACTCCTTTGCTACCTCATTGTCCAAAAACATATTCCTGAAGAAATCTTTGTCTCTCATATCTTAAGTCTTTTTTGTTTGTTTTTTACCATTTTTGTTTATAGTGATCTCTTCATTTGATACTCTTTTCCTAAGTGATATTTTTCACAAACTCAATTATTATCTCTAATCTGTCTGTTCCTAATCTGCATGTCTGTTTATTCCCTATGGCACTTTGTCTTCTGAATGATTGTTTGTTACTCAGCGAGGATATCCTGTAAATACTACTTAGGAACTCTTTTCAAATCATGTAATCACCTTGCAATTCTATTTTGAATTCCCATCCTAAAGGAAAGAAACATATATATCTAACTGCATTAGCAATGTGAGTTAAATTACCCAGTAGCTCAAGAAGGGATTGTGATTTCATCTCATTAAAAGGTTTTACTCTTTTCTTATCAGGTTTTATAATCAGTAAATGAAAAAGATCACAAGTGTTGTCTCCCCAGTCCCAGGGCAGTGTGAGCCAAAACAAGAAAGCCATTCTCTTAGCAATTTCTTCCAATGTCAATGCACATAAAGGAGTTTTCATTTAGTTTGTTGAAAAACAGCATCATCTGCATAGAAGAAACTGATGCATATAACAATTCTGGATTGACCCAGGCTATGGGTGAAATAGGATATATGAGGAAACAATCACCTAGTTATCAATAAAGTAGAAAAACTCTACACTTATTTTCTGCTATTTTGAATGTCTATCTCAAAATATGACAATATTTATTAAAATAAATACAAATAATTAAAAATTATGTTAAAACAAACTAAGCTAATTTGGCTGGGGTATGTGGACAATTCAATGGCTTTGCAGGCAGACATGGCTTTAATAACATCCATCAATGCATGATATTTCTTTAATGATTGCAGTCAACATTGAGTAGGTATTTAAACAGAGGTGTCATTTATCCATTTATTTTGAAAGTTTTAATAACCTAGCAGTAAAAGTTTTAGTGTTTGGCCTACTCATTTAGTAGTACTAAGTAAAATTCTTTGCTATTGAGGTCAATAGTCAGGATTTCACTCATCAAATCCCACAGAATCATCCATTGTATGGATGCTGAACATCTGGATCGAGCTCATGGAAGATTTTCACAGATGATGTGATATCACTGTGATGCTGTACACACACCTGAGAAAATAATTTGGTTCTTATTTGGTTCACTTCATTATAAATAGTCTCTTGATTAAACAGAAAAAAATATTTTTAAACTAAATTTATTCGAAAGATTCTACTTAAATTCATAAATAGTTCTATTACAATTAATCAAACTCAAAAAATAGCAGTATTCCTAACGTGATTTAAAAGACAGGTGTATGTTGCTTTCCACTCAGTGCATCATCAGACAGGAGAAAGAAATGTTATGTTCAGTTGAGCTGAATTGAAAATAATAATGGAACTGAGGAAGGTGTACTTTAAAATTTGAGAAATCTGATCAGTATCTTGGATGTTTCTCTGGAAAAGCAGATAAGGGATGCTGTTCAGGAATGACCTCACTGCATTTATAACTGCATTTTCCTGTTACCCTGTCTTGTGGCTCTTGACTTGAAATAATGTTTGGGACACATTATTTTCTGTGCAGGAATGTTGAGGTAGCTTTTTGTGGGCAAGCAGGCAGGGACGTGTGTGTTTGCATCATGTTCATGTTAGATATGCCTACAGTGTGCGCCTCTTCTTTTTTAGCCATGACTCTCCTCTCCCTTTTGCACCTTCATATTCAAGGTTGCAACTAATTCTTGAAAGCTTTCAAACCCAAGATTAGCACAGTCAAGCCAAATACAAAGAAAGTGAGATGGTGACTGAAATGCTGGAGGGAGGTGTTTACACTGTGAAGCAGCAGGGTTGCGCAACAGTGTGTAACTCCCGTGTGGTCTGCTGAGAAGTGCCAATCTTTGCAACCTGTTGTGGCAAAAAGCCAGCAAAGAGGCCATAAAAACTGGCATCAAGTGAAGACATAGTATTACTACCTTTCAGTTTGTAGCCCCTGACACAGCAGAGAGGAAGGAAAAATTCCTGGATGTTTAGTGCCTCTTTCCATGCAAAGCCTGGCAAACCAAATTCTGACTGGCCTGCTGGAAAATAAAATGTTTGCATGTTGTCGAGCCATAAGGAAGGAACAGTTACATCAACATGGGGCTAATTTTTTTTTCTGTGGAATCTATGGAAGAACAAAGATAGGGAAATGGAAAGAAAAGATCACAGAGACTCACTTGGATGGATTTATGCAATGTTCTCGTAAGACGTGGCCATCTCCCTTCCCCAGTGCCCCCCAGCTTTGCAGGGGACATGGCTGGGGGACATTGTGCAGGAAATCCACCGGTAGACAGTCCATACATACATCAGGTGTGCAAAGAGCCAGCTTGGTCTGTGGCCTCATGAGATTTGAAATGGGATTGGTGTTTTTTGTTTTCAAAATGTCTTCCTAGTCCCAAGAGCTTCCCTTAGGGATATTGTCAGAAGGAAGCTTACAAATGTGTCCTTTCTATCACATGAGGGTTTAAAGACCTGAAGGCTCACGATTTTCAAATCATGTGGCATAGGGTGATATCACTCATGATGCAAGACACAAGTGGATGGAAGGAGAAAACACAAATGATAAATGAAATATTGTCAGTATTTTGGTTCAATGGAAAAGGACAGTGACCCTTTAAATCTACTGAAATAAAAGGCTGTTAATATTTTAGCTTTTGTGTATATAAATGTATATGTGGAGCTGATATTAACACGCACCTTACTATAATGATTCATACAGATGTTAAGCAGGATTATGAGATAAATAGAGGCATAACCATTCTCTTAAATCATGCTATACTGATCAAACAGTTCTGTACAATATCCCAGATATTTACTTACAACAAGATAAAACATGATTAGTGCACATTACTGGGGTGGTAAAATGAAAATAATCTCAAAGCACACATTACCCAAGCAAAAAGTACTGAAGTGAAATAGAGCCAAGTTTACAATTACAACCAATTTACTCTCATCAAAGATGTTATTAAAAAAAATTAATATTAATTTCATAAAATAACTAATGTAAGCCTGTATTTGCTGATTCAACAAAAACACTGCTTAATTTTAAGCATGTAGGTTAACAGCTTTTGTCCTGGCGTCTACAGGTGCCTGGAAATTTATGGTCTTCCCCTATGAGGACCAGCAGAAGTAAGAAAGAAGAATAAGCCTTTTAAATTCAGTATTCTGCTGGTAAATTTAGTGGAGTAGCATATAAAAAAGGGATAAAGACTGTTAATATAAGTAATCAAAGACTGTTAATATAAGTAATCTGTCTCCTTGTCCATCCAAAAGCTAAAGCATGCGAGATTATGGAATTAAAACACTGTATGCAAACTGTACATTCATTCAACTTGCCATTATAACACATAATAGTTTTACTGTTACAGTAGTTAATACAATAATTTAAATGTTGGCTGTATAAATATCTTTATTTTGCATGTTATACAGAAAGAAAACAGAAAACACCTGTGGAATACAAATAGATTCAACACTGAGTTGGAGATGATGGAAAAGTGCTCTGTGGGCTTTTCTCCCAGGTGATATCATGACACAGAAATTAGTGCAAATCTGTGCCTTTAAACTGTTTTAGGTGGCAACTACTTTTTCTAATACAATTCACTGTGCCCTATGTCCTTACCAATTGCTGTGTCAACAAGCCCATTGGTTAATATGAAAACTGGTGAACAGTCTCAACAATTTATGTTGAACTCTTTTATAGAGCCCCAATGTGTGTGGCAGTGTTGATGTGACAGGTGTCTGTAACTTGCAAAGAGGTATAAAGAGAATTTTTGCTGTGGCTCCACTGTGTATTTGTAACTGCATAGAGAGGTAGGGCAGGGTTAGGAAATAAGGAGGATGTGAAACACAAGGAAGGTGATCTAGTTGATTGGCTATTATCAGTAGTTGGAAGAATAGAGTTAAAAATAGATTTGGATAAAATTCTCTGCTGAAAGTCTTCCCTCTTCTGCTGCATAATTGCCCTGTGGCTTTCAGAGAGTCACACAGACCTAGAAAATCTGAAGGTACTCAGGCTCTTACCTTTCCTTTGAAAGCAATCAGGATATAAGTACCTAAACCTTAGTGAAAAGGCCTTTAAACTTTGTGTTTGCTTCAACTCCTCTTGTGCAAAATTGAGATAAATAGTGCCTCTCTGAGAATGTGATCATTTAGAAGGTGTGAGGTTTAAGGATGTTATGGTAAAGAGGCCATAGAAATACCTAAAGCAGCTGCTTTTCAGCAGGTAGAGCCTTCAAGCCAGCATAAAGCTTTGGCTGTTGTAGTATTTGTATTTCCCTGAAGCAGTTTTGATTTTTATTCTGCTTCTGTGAGAACTCTGTGGAGGCTCTCTTTGGTGTTGGTTGTTAATACAGATTTTGCTTATTTTGTTGTGTCATGGAAAACCCCACTACCTTAGTCCAAGTCTGGAGTTCAAGATAGTGGGGAAAAAATGGTTTTTAATCGTCCAAACTATGAATCAGATGAACAGGCTTTGTTTGTTTGGTTGGGGTTTTTTTCAACAGGAGTTTATTATAATTTTAATTTTTCCTTGAAGAGCTCTGTTTCTTGGAGCACTTTTCCAAATGCAGGGCCAAAAAATTCAGTGCTCACATCTGTTTTCATTGTCCACATTTTTTGACACAGAAACTGATCTTGAAATATTTTTTCTCCCAGAAGAAAAAACCCAACTGTGCAAGATAGATTCAGGTACTTTTATAAAACTAATGGTAAGTCACTGTGCTCACAGCTGGGCATGTTAGGTTTCCACCTTGTTCGTGGATAAATGCTATTGGAATAGAAGATATTTGTTAGTGTGATCATTATATCCAGAGGTGAAATATTAGTGCAGAACTGGGTCTGTAGTCCTAAATAATAATTTTGCCAAAGGGAGAGGACAACTAGTCCAGAGAATCAGTAGAAAAACTCTGCCAAATATAGCCATAGGAAAAATGCAAGATAATGGAACAGTGAAGTAAAATGAAGTGCTTGGCATCTTTTAGCAACAGAGAACTTCTCTCTCATCAGTATCCATAATGCCCACTTCATCAAAGTCTGTAACAGTCATCTTTTGCATTATCTACCTAACTTGAAGAGAGTATTTTCTGTGGAAATGTACAGAACCTTGGCTCCCTCACAGCTGATGAAGAGGATTTGTCATGGTACCTGGCAGATGGCCTGGCTTGATCTTAACTTTAAATACCCTTTGAAGTTGAAAGTGCACTTATCCTGTGTTAACTGGTCCATTCTGGTGCAACAAATATAAATCCTATCCCCTGAATGCATGGGGAGCAAGGGTCCAGCAGGCAGAAACACAATCATGCTCTTGACTTTAGCAGTTGATGCCTACACGACGAACACATCCCCAAATGTCACCTCTGTCTGCATTGTTGCCTTCCTCAACTCCTGGTAGGAAGAAGGGCTGTTGGTTGTTTAAGCTTACAGCTGATGTCTTTGATAGGGCAGGAATTGTACTCCAACCTAAATTTCCCATATTGTACAAGATGGGCTAATCTTAACCATGTTCATCCTTGCAGTGAACGAAGCAGGTGAATTCAGAGTCCCCCTGGCAGGACAGGAGGGGATCATTTTTCAGACAGTAACACAGTGCACAGTAATTCCAGGGTGACAGTGCTGATTATCCACAAAGCCTGTTTTGGTCCCCTGCCCAAAACCATGCCATTGGGCAATCATGAAACTCAGAGTAATCTTGACTAGTTTCTATATTGGATGTGTGCTACTGGGGTTTTTTTCATATGCTTCAGGCAAACTCCTGTCCAACCAAATTACATATGGTCACAGAGATGCAGATTATGAACTGTCTACAGGCTCATTATAGAGGTGTTAATATTGAGATTGGTCTAGAAAAGCTCAGATCTGGACCACTCAGTTTGACTGTATCTTCAGTTCTTTTAAAATGATGTTTGACTCTTAATCCCTACTGAGTCAGTGAAGGGTCTGCATCCAGAACTGTGGATCTTTTGCTTCAATGGTAAATTAGGTTTTCAGGGAAGTATTTTGTCAGGGCAGGAGAGAGAACTGACAAACAAATTTCAGTAAAAGCAGCAAGGGACCGTGTTATGGTACTGTTCTAAAAGTCACATGGCATCACCTGAATGCAGAACATCCTTTTATTCTAAAACTTTGAAGTTCAGGCCAACCACTATTAGGACTAGTCAGTGATGGCATGGCAAAGTAAGCTTTACCCACACATACAATTCATTGGTCTTGTGGACACAATTCTGAATGCAGAGCAAACTTCCCAGAAGTACTCAGCAGCCTCAGACCTGTTAAAGCCCCTGGGCAGGGAAGATATTCAGCATGTTGGTAACATGGACCCTAAAGTCCATTTCATTTGTGCACCTAACAGAGGTCAGATTTTTAAACTCTCAGAACTCAGTCAATTAAACTCAGTTTCCTTGACAGCAAGACTAAGTGCTAATTCCTCAGTTAAGATTATTTCCACACTAGAATGGAAAGGATCCATTCCATGTTGGCTGCAGAGTACTTGTTAAAACTAAGGTTAAAACTAAGGTTAACACTCCATAGTGTTTGAAATCTTAATGTTTGAATTTTAACAATAATAATAATATTGCATTTGAATGGGAACTCAGCATAGCAATTATCAGACAAAATCAATGCTTAAAAAAATTATTGCTATCTGAACTTAAGCTTTTAAAATGCAGGGTGCTTTATAATCTGATTGAGAAGAGATCCTCATATTCTAGTAAAATAAAGTAACTGGAGAGAAAGTGAACTAAATAGCAGCAATAGTAATACTCCTTGTGATTAAATATTTCACATTTCAAGGATGCCTATTTACAAAACAGTTAAATAGCTCATCAGTTTGGCCAATTTCCCTTGGTTGTGAGGAAGGAATGCCTTCAGCCAAGTGGACTTCCTCACTATGCATCTACTTTAGGGAGATAGTTTATCTCCAAGGTTTTGCAGTTAGACTGCTTCACGTCTGTGTAAATAAATCAGTTGTGTACAGTACAGATTTTGGTTAAATACAGTCACTTGGAGGCTCAGATTCTCTTTAGGTCAAAGGGCAAAACGCCACAGAAGAGGTCAACTGAGTGGGGAGAGCAGCGTTATGGGAGAAACTTCCCAATGGATTAGCAGGCAAATTGCTCTGAAGGTTGTCAATCACATTTTGCTTCCTTTGATATAAAAGCATGTTTATGTTTGGTCTCTTGTTAGTACTAGCAGAGCAGGGCAGAGCTCTCAGCTGTCATGGGGTCAGGTGGAAATTGGGAGATCTCAGCACTCCTCATGATTAGTCTCTAGACTGGGACAGGATGATGACCATCCTGAAAAATAAGCCAAAAGATAAGATGGCACCTTAATTTCCAGGAAAGCTCTTCTTTACGTTTCTCAATATTTACTAAAGTGTGTCTGATGTGCTCAGCTGCACATGCAGACACATATACATAATTATGACTTTTCTAGATTTGAGCCTACCCTTATCCAAAATAAAATAACTTGATTAATGCCTGTGGCATTATGCCTGGTTTCTAGAAATATTGAATGAGGTTCTCTGTACAGGTTCATAAAATGCTCTTTAATACATAAGTTGTATAAATCCCATGTAATTATCTGCATTGATGTAATGTGTCTCCCTTTTATGATAAAGTAATACAAAAAACCTCTTCTAACTCCTTACATCTTTTTTTGTTTTATTTTATAAATCTAAAGAAAAAATGGCTCATAGCAGTCTTTACAAACAAGCTGCATCTGTTTAATATTAAAGTGCAAAAAATAATAATAGAACCATTACTTTGGAATATCCAAATAACCTGAGGAAAAATAGCATCCATCTGGCCATTGGTATAACTGGTTTTTACATCAGTTGGATGTTTCTGGGGTTGCAAGATTCAACACTTATCTTTAAGTAGAGTGAGTTTCTAAAGACGTAGCATCCAGAAACTTGTGAGTAATCTGTCCTCTTAGAAGTACAATATTGTGTTACCAGATCTGCAGAGCAAATGCACAATAAAGTTAATCCTTTGGTTCTGGAAAAGCTGTAGGTATTGCAATGGCAGATGTGCTGAAACAGAAGTGTTTACGTTTGTTAGGGCTGGGGAAGCGGCAACTCCGCCAGCTCACAAGTATTTGAATTTCCTGCAAACATTTACCTAAGGGCTATCGTGGGGAAGGAAAAGAGCTCAGAAGGAGTCTCTGCACTCTGTTGGCAGACTTGAAACCTCTTCTGTTGAATTGGTTGGCACGTGCCTGCATTTTCTCATTGAACTTATTCTCTGTAAATGTAGTCATTATGGCACTAAAGTGCTGTTGGTATATGGGGTACAATATTACCAAGATCAGTACTCTGGTGTATTTAATATAATTTCCACTTCTTCCTTCTTACTACGCCATATGGAAATGAAGAAAAGTGTTAAATTAAGGATTTTGTAACTGTGGAGGTGTGACATGACTCTGATTTGGCCAGAGCTTTGAGATGGAGCTGCCTTCTAGACCTTTCCCTATAGTGAGCTCCCCAGAGAAGTCTGTCGGGCTTTAAACTCACAAAGCCAGGTTGTGTAGAGCACAAACAAGAAGCGTAATCTTTTGAGGAGAGGAAATACAAAGTTGCTAGGTAAGAACTAAAATCAAAATGAGTCATGTACAGCAATATCCCTGCCTACAAAATCCTGGCAGGCAGGTCCTTGCTTCCATACCTGGTAAGAGTTGACTTGGGGATTTTTGGTTACAGTTAGTTCTGCTCCAGGCTACAGAAAATCCTTCTTTCTGTCCCCTCTAATGCTTTGCTGACTGCTGCCTGCCCTTTCCCACTGTCTCCATGGGAGCTGCTACTTCTAGCTCTCTGATATATCTCTCTTTCCAAAATGAAGGCACAGTTTCCTCCTTAGAAAGAGGGAGTTTTTGACTGGCCACTTTTTGGGGTCTGATTGTGTTAGCTGAGTTATAACAAAGATGGTGATACACTAGGTCACAGCAGCACTTGTGTTTGTGCTGGGGAGTTCAAAACATTATGTTACTGTCCCTTCCCTTAGAAGATTTTAGTTGAAATCTGGAAGTCAATCAAAACAAAAATGGAAGTGGACTCCCCCCGAAAAAGTGTGAAATATTTCAACCTCACCAGTAAAGTAGCCATAAGAGACCTGGGAATAGACCACAGCTCCACAGATTCCCTTCTATTTTACATTCCCTACAAACAGTCAGATGCTCGGTTTGCTCTTTGGATGACCTGAACTTAATCTCCATGGTCTTCTCACTAAAAATATCCTAGTTCTTAATCCAATATATTGATAGTTCTGTTCTTCCAGAGAAAAAGTCATTATGAGGAATGTCAGCAAAGCAGAAGGAGTCCCAGAGGGCCAGTTTAAAAAATAAAGACCAGAAGCACCTGAACAGTATTCACTGTTGGACAGGGAATGACAGTAGCTCAAACAAAAGAAAGAACAGTGTTTCTGACATAACAGTTGTTACAGCTGAACATCAGCATAGGCCTTTGTCAAGAGCCAGAATACCACTGAACTAACTCCTGTATAAATACAGATTAAGAGGCCAGCCATTGCCCTGGACCATTTACAAAGTATGTATGAGACAAGGTAGGAGGAGGTACAAAGAAACAGTTGAACCCTATTGATCACAATAATAAACAGAAAATCATAGAAATATAACTTAGAAATTGTGGTCCAATTTTGTGTAGGTATTGTGAAAGAGGAGTTTACATCAACACTTGGAATAAGGATAATGAGATTATTTGATGTTACCAGAAAGCTGCCAGAGATGGTGGCTGGAACAGAACATAAACAGAACTGAAAATCAAGCAAGTAGGTGGGGGTAAGGGGTCACTGCATGGGTGGATTGCAAGGGGGAGCTCACATCTAGGGGCTGAACATGATGCTGTAGGTGGGTAAAATGAGTTTGTGAATAAAGGCAAAATCCTGTGTCAGATGATAAAAAAAAGGAAATATAGCTGAGGGACATCTAAAAAGGGTGATGTGGTCAGACAGTTGGCTAAGAAAATGTTTCTTGCAGCAACATTCTGAATGGGTGGATGGATGGATGGATGGATGGATGGATGGATGGATGGATGGATGGATGGATGGATGGATGGATGGATGGA
>JAWWLV010000011.1:7868172-8016633 GCA_035041135.1 Platyrinchus mystaceus
TGGATGGATGGATGGATGGATGGATGGATGGATGGATGGATGGATGGATGGATGGATGGATGGATGGATGGATGGAATAGAATGGTGTCTGTGATGCATCTGAGAATGGGTAAAT
This sequence comes from Platyrinchus mystaceus, assembly GCA_035041135.1. Lineage (NCBI taxonomy): Eukaryota > Metazoa > Chordata > Aves > Passeriformes > Tyrannidae > Platyrinchus > Platyrinchus mystaceus. Next base: position 7,868,288 of record JAWWLV010000011.1, read on the forward strand.
TTTCAGGTCAGGTGTAGAGACTTGAGAAAAGAATCACAATAGAACTTGCAGAATTTCTAGAGCAGAAAAAAGCAAATGAAGAAAGTCCTTCATAGACAGTCACCAAAGTTGTGGAAGATAAGCCATCAGGTTGCTCATGCTCAAATAGTAGATATCTGACAAACCAGGTAGAAAAATTATTAGGTGTTGGTGTTAACAAGAACCTGTAAGACATTTTGCAAGAGCAACTTTGGTTAAACCTTAAAAAAGTCAGATTCCAAAGGGCCTGGAATAAAAGTAAAACAGAAGACTAACATAAACTCCAGGCAGATTTTGTGTTCCCTATTTGCATAGGAATGGAAGAGATCTTCTAGGTTACCAAATCCATTCCTCTGCTGCTGTAAGCAATGGTGTCTCACAATCTATACATTTACTAAGCTTCACCAAAAAAGAAAAAAAAAAATTCTACCTAATTTTAGTGGAAAGGTGTTTCACAACTTCAGTCTTCTGAAAATCAGAAACTTTAATTTACGGGTTGAATTTATTCATTGCTCATTAGTAATCATTTGTTCTTGTGTCATCATTGTCCATTTGCTTAAGTATCTTTTCTCTCGCTTTAGTGCCTAACCTGAATGTATTTACAGAGAGCAATTATATCCGCTCTCAGCATGAATGAGCTTAGAGATGAAAGGGAGAAGGAAGCAAACATGTTGCTTCAGCCTGGACCAGCTGGAATCTCTTTGTTCAGACTCATGTAAAATGTTTTGCAGCAGCTGAATCTGGAAGCAGCATTTGTGCAGCTCATAGCAATATGATACAGATCTTGCCACCTCAAAGCCAGATGAGATGGAAGTGGACATAGCAAGCCACAGTTGATATCTAAATATCCATGGGTACTATGGACTTCAGAACACTAAGACTGCAGTCCAGCTTAGCTGGACGATAATGATCTGCTTTTGGCTGCTATAAACACCCATGGTAAGCCATTGTAAACATTTCCCAACATCACCACTTGTATTTTTCTACTGTTAGGAGATAGGTATCTGTCATGTTATCACTGCCTGTGTGGCTTAATTTGAAGAGGGGACTCTATATGGTGTTGTCTGCTGTGGGCTCTTGAGTTAGTAATTCCTTCTGTTCTTTCCTGGCTGTATCCCAGAGTTCCTCACACTCAACATAATCAGAGAAGAGCAGGGATTGCCCATCACATTTCTCACACTTTGTGTACAAATTTCTAACTGTAAAATAGATTGAATAATTCAGTCATAACATTCTCCCCCCTAGCATGTATTCAGATAAGTGTTTTCCAAGAGGAATCCTTCAGAGGAAGACAATTGCAATAAACTATTCTTTTGCTTGGTGGCATCTCATTGCCAGCATCAGCAAGCACAGCTGAACAGCTATACAACTATATGAAGTGTTGGATACTTTAAATATGTGATTGTACCTCATTCCTTTGGATGTAAATATTAATTGCCTGAGAGCAGTTTGTTGTGAGTCAGGTTTTAAACTCATTTTATATATAGGAAGGGCTTTTAGAGTAGAAACTGTATGCATTTGGACTTGCCATCACTCATGTTGCAAAGTATGATTTTTTTCCAGTCAAAATATTTTTAGAATTCCACAAACTGCAAAAGCAATGGAAAGTTAATTCTTTAATTCTGCAGAACATGCATCATGTAAATTAAAATAAAGAAATAGAATAAGATGCTGGTCATTGTACCTGCAATGGATCAGTTATTCTGTGGAATAATGCATCTCGTCAGTTCTTTTCTTCTGTAAAGTCATATTTTTTCTTGGCTTAAAGCTAAATCCAGCCCTCACCTTGTAACTGACCTTTGTGTATCCTCATGTAAAGGCAGAATTTGTACAAATTTGAGCTCCTCTCACAGTTCAGTACAAACCATGATATCTTTCCTGAGAGGGATAGAAATACATGAGTAGTGCAGGTCAGGGTTGTGGTGCTCTGACAGAGCCGCACACGGAAGCTTGTACAATGCCTGATTTAATTGTAAGATACTCACAGCATTTTCAGAGAGGAAGAAAAGCAGTGTGGTTGTCCATGGTGTTTCTCAAAGGAGCTCTGCATTAAGATTCTGGATCCAGGTTTGAGTTCACCTGGTCCTTTGCCCTGCGCTTGCCTGATCAGGGAGGGAAGACCCCATGGCATGTTGAAGTAAATAATCAAAAATCAATTTTGGCAGCCTACTCAGTGAAAAGAAATGAAAAAGCAGAGGTGGCAGGAGAGGTTTTTTAAGGCTTTCAGGAAGGGTAGTGGTTTTCACCTGTAATTCAAAAAACGGCAGCAAAACAGAGAAGAGAACTAAAACAACAAGGACAAATGCAGTGTATGGAAAAAGCCTGTTGGATACTTGTCTTTGCACAACAGTTTCTTCATCAAGGAAACAGCTTAAACCCAATAAGTTTTGCAATAGTACTCCAGTTTGGTGGCAGCGCCCTCATCTGTCTTCACAAAATATTTTACACTGGTCCAGGTGTAAATTAAAAAAAAAAAAAAAAAAAAAAAAAAAAAAAAAAAGTAATAGTCAGCAAACTGAAATCAGAAAAATGTTGTCAATGCTGTTAAGCTGATGGGGTGATGCTGAGTCCTCTGTGCCTGCTCCATGCACACAAACCCACAGCAGAAGGTGACCTCTTCTGCAGGAACATGTCCAGGGCAGATGTGCTGACCAGGCACAGAAGGACATACTCTTGTGCTTTGGAAGCACGTACTACAGTAAAGCTGCCTGCATCTCCCAGAGGGAGAAAGAATTTGACCATATAAAGTCATTTCCCTGAGTCATATTTGACCCACAGACCACCAGCTGAACCAAACAGTGAAATAAATATCACCATAGGAAATTTTTAAATTCGGAGACATTTTAAAATGAAAAAATAAAATGTTTATCTTCAAGTTGTGTCAGAGTGTTTGGAGAAGGACACAGCAGAAAAAATACTGGAAATTTGTGGTATCAAAACTGAGTATCTTTTTACCAAGAAAGGTTTATTACAACAACAACTAGACACATTTAAAAATTCTTACTCAAACTGAAACCAGAACCAATTTCACTTCCTATTAAGACCTTTCTTTTCAACAAACAAACCCCCTCTGCTATGAGACAACTCACCATGCTGATTCTTTCATTATAAAACTAGGAAATGCCCAGTGTACCCAAGAAAAGGCCTCATCTCTCAAGAGTTCCAAATCCATAAAGGAAGTAGGTTAAACCCCCACAAGGAGCCTAGGCACTTCTAACATCACTGATGGACTGAAGAACATCCCCAACCCTATAGTGATGATCAGCAGTGTCAAACTTTCCAACTGGTGTGAAACTTCATCTCCTTGAGACCTGCTGTAGTTTGGGTAGTGCTGGCACTCAGAAGTCATGGTCCAGATCAGGGGCTACTGTTCTAGACACTGTATAAAGATACCACAAAAGGACGTGTGGCAGCAATATCACATGATTGTGGGATTTCTTTTTGTTTTAATTGGAAAAAAAAACCCTGCAGTTATCCGATGCTCTAGGCCTATGTACAAAGCACGTTTAAAAATACAATAGGCATTCAAATGGAAACATTATTAATTAAAAGCCTCCACGTACTGTACAAATGAAACGTTCTTCTCTCTACCTACTCAAGTCATTCATTCAGAAAAATCCTGGGAAAATAGTTAGGCTTCGCAATGTGCCCCATAGGTCAATGTATTCAGACTCCAATAGACCAAGTGGGAGGAGTGAGTTCCAGAACAGCAAATTCTTCATTGCAAACTCCCTCTCAAAGAGAGCACACTCAGAAATGTGCACAGCACACTCACAGAAAAAATGGCTCTAGCTCTTTACCCAGCTCAAATTTTACATGAGTTTTTTAACATGTGTATATCCAACTCAGGAAGAGATGCTGACTTATGCTCCTGTCTGAAGCACAGCACTGGGAAGGGCTTTGAAGTCCTGCAGGGTTTCAGACCCACAGCTTGCCTGCCTTATTTTTTTTCTACTGTATATATTCTTATGGTATCAATTTATGCTATATATTTATACTTATACCACAATAACCCCTTTTCTCTATGCCCACCTACACCACATCCCCTTTATTTAATAACAGGGGTGTCCTTGACAGTCAAACTGTCCCTGGGCATCTCACTGACAGGATGTTACAGAACATATCCATAAAAGCTGGTCTCACAATTATTTACTTTTACTATAGTCCCGTATCAAAAGTCCTTTTTTAGTTTAGGGATGGGTCAGAGCCAAACTTCCCTCATGCTTTAAAGTTTGGTGTTGTATTTCAGATCCATCCCCTAAATCAGACTGGCTTTCAGTGTTCCGATCAGAACAATCCCTATCTTATTTGCTTGCTGGCTGCAAAACAGTAGGAAGATTGTCAATACCCTGCTCAGGCTCTAATTAAAAATCCAAACTCAAATTTAATATTTCAAACATTATTTAAAATATATTAAGATAGTCAGTCTATTGCTGTTGCTCATTACTCTGTCGAAACATAATATTAGTAACAGCATGTACAGAGGACCTGGAGCATGAATTAATAATGAGGTGCTTGTGCTGGAAAACATGCGAGAGCCTCGTTCCCCGAGCTGGCAGGCATCCGGCAGAGACTGGTTTGCTCTTCTGTACACAGGGATCAAATCATCTGCTCAACAAAATCATTGGGAAGGAAAGTATTTCTGATTAATTTGCCTCCTCTGATGAGTATTTTCCCAAAAAAACCCCAAAGATGACAGGCCATCAGAAATGAAGGGGGCCACACTGCAGGGAGAACTCTTTAAACCAGTGACACTGTACTACCATCAGACAGCAGCAGTGCTGGTACCTGAGCATCATCCTCCACAGGATGAGGACCCCCCGTGCCCTCAGCCTGCCCTCACCTTGTTCATGAAGTCTCTTCTTGAGGCTTTTGAGATGAGGCTTAATCAACTCTTTCCCTCTTTCTCATTGTCCTAACAGAAAACAAATTTGAACGAGAATATAGAGAAAGAGCATGTGGCTTGTTAGTGCTCTTGGCCCACAGCAAAGGTATTGGAGTTGTTTGCAGGTTTTCTGTAGATTTGAGCAAGGACTTAGCAAGTCAGTGAGCTCTTCAGGTGATTCCAGTACCAGGATAGATGTGCAACATAGAAAATTTCTGCATCATTTGTAGTCTGCAAAACATATACACATATATAATGAGTGTGTGTCCACAATATGCGCATATAAAAAATATTGTAGTAATGTAAGATGCATTTTAGCCAGATCAGTGATGTAGCATAGAGATTAGGTGTATTTATTCATACATACATACCATTCTTATGCATGCTTTACAGGAAACTGGCTTTCACCTGTCCTCCCAGTGCCCCAAGTTGGCCTCCTCTGCCCATGCATGCTTTTCTCCTGAGGGTGACCCCAGCAACATTTGTGCTTCCTCTGTGCAGGAAGAAACGTCTTCAGCATTTGCAGAAAACAAACAATAGTTGCTAAAGGTGTTTGTGCCCTGAATTTAACTGTGCCCCAGTCTTACACACCATTTCCCTTTTAGATGAACTTACTGTTACCCACAGTGCAGCATTCAGTTCTGCACCTACTGCCTTGTTCTCACCTTGTAAATTAAAAGGTGTGAAGGAGAAGGAAATTTTCCAGAGTGAATGAGAGAAATTATTACATAATTTTGTGTCATTTTTGATGCAGGAAACAATTTTCTCAGTGCACCTGTTGGGGGGAGAAACAAGGCTTCTTCAACCATCAATCTGTGGGACCTCAGAGCTCAGCCTGAAAGCAAAGGTGAAACGAAATACGAAAATTGCAGTGCAGCAGAAGAGGAGTCGGTTATCTGCGGGCCTCTGCTGAAATCCCATCTTTCGGGTAGGGTTTCTTGTGCATTTTCGTGTTTTGGTCACCTGACAGTAGCTCTCTGGCCTAATTGGTTTCCTAGTTAACAGACTAAGTAATGATGTAACCAGAGTGTGTGGGAACCAGACCTGTGTGACAGATACAAATTTTCCCAGCCATACTAATTTTGCCTGCTTACCTGGTTCTGCTGCTGGTTATCTGGAAACTTGAACTACTTAAAGGATATAATGAGCCCAGCAAAGGTTGAGACACAGCTTAGTCATTTAACATAAATTATGCCCTGCTGTGAAACACACTAACTTGTGAAGTCCAATTATTTTTGTTACTAACCAACACTGTGTTTTATGAGATATGTCTACAGCTTTTAGCTTTTCTATGGTTGGCTGAAGTGAGAATTAGTTGTCTGTAGCCTAAAGAAGCAGATTAGCTCCGTTCAATTACAAACCTGTCTCAATAACCACTTTCTGCTCTTGACTGTCTGCTGTCCCCAAGCGCTCTCACACAGTGTTGCTCGTTTGTGCTGGTGACATTTGTAGCTGAATGTTGTTATTATTGCCTGTATGACAATGCAAGGGGTTCAGAAAGGCTCCAGCTAAGGTCAGGGTCCTGTTTAACTGGGCACTATATAAGACTATAATTGAGAAACAGTCCTCTAAATGCAAAGTGGTTGCATCCCAAATACCTCTGACAGAGGAGGTTTGTCAGATAGGAAAGCTTTGCAGCCTCTGAGACAGTAATTTTTAAAACAATCAGCCTGAGAAATAGCCTCATGTGAAACAATTAAAATGACTGAGGAAAGGGAGCACCTGGCATGGAGGAGGCCTGACCAGCTCCATGTGGTGGGCAATGAACGAAGACTTCTCTCTACTGAAACATAAAATCACAGTAAGTACACATAGCTCATACCGAGCAAAGGAGCAGCTTGAGCTGGGGCTATGCCTGGCACTTGTCATTTCTGTGCTTCTCAGGCTATTCCCATTTGCCCTTGCAGAAGGGACCAGGTCTCTCTGCACAGCAGTTAAATATATTCTAACAAGTTGGGGCACCCAGGCTGCTGCTGGATGGACTACAGAGCCTGGGGCAAACCTTGCCATGACCCTGGTGGTTATTGTTCTGCAGCAAAACGCAGCTAGTATGGCTGTGTCTGAAATTCTTCAACAAAGAGGAAGAAAGTTTTATGTTTGTTTGCGTGCATGTGGCTGTTCTTTTACTTTGCACTCATAGACATGTTTGATAAATGGAAGAAACCGAGAGCAGAAGCAAGACACTGGATGTGAAACTGGCTTATGTTTTTCTTGAAAATAGGACTCTTAAATGTGATGACAGAAATCATGAAAGTGGAAGGGCTTTGCATACACTCGATGTGGTTAATCCATTCAGTAAAAGTAATGTTAAAAAAAGGACATCCTACAGCATTTTAGTATCTTTCCATCTGAAGTTTATATGATGCCTAACGTGTATGCAATGGATCTGAGGCCTGACATCTATTTAAACTCTTTGGGAGCAATATCAAACATTAATGGGGATTAGTGTTAGAACTGGTGTAAACATAGCAAACAATCTGCTGTAAGTGTATGCTCACATTTCCATATGTTATGTAGGTAAGCAGAGCCACCACAGAGGAAAGAAACCCTGAGACGTAGTTCTCAGCTAACTACTTCTAGGATGAGTAAAGGCAGACACTAGTAGGGCACAGCTATCTCATGATATCAGTATCTACATACTCATAAAATGCTCTGTCCAGAGCTGCAATTTAGTTTTGTCAAAAGTAAGAAAGATTTAAAGAGATGCAATTCCATTGTGCAAAACCACTAAAAAACAGATTAAAATGATTTAGTACTTCCAGGTGCACTGTAATTCTTGGCAGAAATAGCTAATTCCAGGTGTGTAACTTCAAAAAAAAAACAAAAAACCTAACAAAAATCCAACCCTGTTGTCAAACCTGGATAAAACCATCAAGTTAGAAAAACAGAAGCTAAACTAGGAACAAAGTCCAAAGTAGAACTGCGGAAAGACTGCCTCTCCATTGAAGAAATTAGTGCATATAAGTGAATCTCCCTATTACTTAAGTAAACATAGCTTGATTCTGGGCAACATTTCAAAAGAGATAAAGCTTTGGCATGCATGAGCACATAGAAAGATGACATATTCACAGTGGGAGGTATGAGGTGGGGTTTCCAGTAGTGCCAAAATTTATCTCACATATACATTCTTAGGGCCAGATCCAAAGCTGATGAAGCAAAGAGCAAATCTTTCCACTGTCTTCAACTGGCTTTTTATTCAGTGTTCACTCACGCTAGGAGAAAGGGGGAAAAATACATTTGTTTCCTTATTTGCAGCCAAATCGTTTACACATTTTTCCTTCTCCTTTAAGCCTGGGGAACTGTTGTCATTGACTTCCTCAGGGGCAGGCCCTTAATCAACAGATCAAAATATGAGCTGTACCACAAAATGGAAAATACTATTATACCAGCTAAAGTTATTTGCTTCAGCAACACATGTGGTATGTGATATTATTATTCTGTAATAGAATACACATTGATTCATTTGACACATTTTTTTTAAAGAGCTTTTATTTATATGATGTGTTTATGGACAAATATGCACTGAATGCTTTTTAAGTCCTATTATGGTTTGGTTTTATTTCCACATGTTCAGATGAAATGACTATTACTAGGACTAGAAACCTACAACCCTAATGGAAGCTCTTATAGTTGGTGCCAGTTTTATATCCTGCAGGGGTAGTTGCCACTATATCAATATCCTGCAGGTCAAGTTAATTTATTTTTTTAAAAAACACAACATATTTTGCAGGCTCTATGCAATTCAATATAGTGTCACACTTAGTATGTGCCAGTTTTGCATCTGAATTAAAAGCCAGGGAATTGCACCAGACCAGACCTCCAAGTAAGTAGGTTTTGCAGAAATCCATGGCCACACAGAAGGAAAATGGACAAGGCAACCTTGTCTCCCCAAGGAACATGTGAAAACTCTTTAGGAATAAGGTACTAGCTCTGACAGAGAGAGATTTGTTGGGAAAGTCTGTTTTTTCCCAACAGCTGGGCCCTCTGCTGCTGTGATCAGTGGCTGGGTGTGTGGCACTGCATTTGGCTGCTTTTGCTTCTCTGAACCAATGATTTTTCCTTTGCTGTAATCTCGATTTGATAAAAAGGGGGTTGAGAAACCCGATCCTTTCTCAGTCACACGATCACTCCCTGACTTTCAGTACTGCTGTCATCCATGGGCACCCAGACAGTGTCATGTCTGTGCTAAAACATGGGCATTTCTGTGAGATGAGAATAACACAGCTGAATATAGAAACCTTTCTGCCTTTGTCTTGGGACTGCTGGGCTGGGTGGCCCCTTCTTAGGGCAGAGGAGCGACAAGGTGGGACTGTGCACAGGGCCAAGCAATTAACAGCCCAGCTGTGATTGCAGAGGGCTTTCCATGGCCTCTCTCCTTTTCCCACACACAACTCCGTGAGTGTAGGGGAGGGGAAGGGGCTTTTCATTTCCTTTCTCCTCTGGCTGCTGTGATTGCACTAAGTTGGTGCAGAGATCCTTATCTCAAAGCAGAAAGGAAAGTGAAATCTCCAGTTTTGTCACTGTTGGAGTCCTCTGTAGTATCTAGAGATAGTCTGTAATATCAGAAGGCACTGATTTTACTTCCATGGCATTACTGTCAATTAGAGGTGTTGGTTCTGTCCAGACTCCATCATTAGGGCAGAAAGGGTCCCAAGTGGAGTAAAGGTGTATCAAACCTAGCATGAAGTAATGGTGCTTTGGGTTTGTGACACTGTGATAAATCTGTTTTCCACTGGAAAACACTGAGGAGATGGTTTAATTTTTACCTATCATTTCAGAATCCTTACTATTAAGACTGCATAAATATTAAAGGCTTGTTATTTACATTAGAACCATTATCTTTATAGATATCAGAGCTTGTTAAATGATTCATAATGCATAATTCATTCAACCAATTCTGCCCTTTCCTCTGTTTATTATTCACCTGCAAACAGACTTTGATTTTTACAAATTTGTTCATTATTCATATCATTCCAGGCTCTCTTCTCAAACATATTTTAGTGGTCTCCTTTGCTTGAAAGCTATTGTCTCCTACCATGTTTTTATCAATTAGCTGCTGTTGTTGCTTGCAGAGTGTAATTGAACATTTAATAACAGACCTGAAACTCCCCCTGACTTTAACGAAGATTTACATAAGAATCTGGGGATTCATTCTAATGCTTCTGATGCTGCCATGCAGCCACTGACAGGTTCAAATAGCAAGCTCTGCCCTTTATTCCCACTTGTTGGAAACACAATAATCGTGGCAAGGCAGATTTCCCTGCACCACAGCACAGTGTGGCTCAATGAGAGAGCACCAGAATGGGATTCCAGGGATTGGTTCAGGTCTTCAGCTACCATTTTCATGCAGAGTTGCTTCTTCATGTGCCTCAGTTTTCTCCTCTGCAGATTGCTATCGGTGTTGCCTGAGGAAGATCTTGTTCTGTAGAGACCAAAAGGAGTAAAAAACACTCCTGGCATCTAACTTTAGGCACAGATATTAAGTTGCTTCCTCTGAGCTGCATGAAAAGAGTTGTGAGATGTCTCTCCACTGATTTCTATTCTTGGGGCTGCTGTTCTGAAATACCTCCAAGCTGATGCCTCATTCCCTGTTGGAGGAGTCTGGATAAACTCACTGTCTCATAGCTTGGAAGCTGTGAAGAAACACTGAAAGCCTGAAAGGCTGAAGAAACACTGCCAGGCTTCTATAAAGAGAAAATAGTTCAGCAAATAAAGTATAATGTGTTTGCCTCCAATGCAAATCTTTGATGTGTAAGATAAGAATAGATAAGAAATAACAAAAAGTTCTTTTTGTTTTCAATTCAGTTTGTCGCTATTCATCGTTAGTTTATTTTGGATGCACTTCTGAGAAGCTGCTACCTGCCCAATGGGGAAAAAAAAATCCAAAACAATGCAGTAAAAAATTAATATGGTCGCAAGTAATTTGCTATCTGAGTCTACAAATAAATGATTGTAACAGATCACAATAATTAAAGTTAGTTAAAATGTTTGGAAAAAAAATCCTATCGATTTTTAGAAAAAAACCCAAAAGTACACACTTCAACTTTTACATTTTTATCATTTCAGAGGGAAGTTCCAAAAAAAGAAGAGTAAACATTAAGTCATTCTTTTAGTTTAAAATACAGTTTTCAGTTTAGTTAGCAAAACAGACTTTTAAAATTTTCCTAACTATTGCTTTCTCCATTATACACTGCTCCCAATAGCTTTTACTTGTTTCTTCCCACTATAGGAAAAGGAAGAGAAATTATTTTACAAATATTGAAAGCTTGGAAATGGAAAAAATCAAGAACATAAAACTGGACTCAGAATCTTCTCCTTTCTTCTAGATTTTCCTCTAGAAAAAAATATGACAAATGGCCGTGAATTAAATTGTCCTTTTAATTTCTAATATGTCTCCTCTTAAAAATTTAAAACATGGTTGTTTTTTCTCTTACATTATTCATGTTCTCCGTTTTCTTCTCTTTTTTCTTTCACAATAATCTTAGTAATTTCTTTGCACCTTGGATTGGTGTGTTATGGAGATAAAGGATAGCTTTGACTTATGTCTGGAGATCAGAACTGAAACTCCACGCAAACAGTGGAGGAGCAGCAACACTTCTGTGCAGTTCAGTGCCTGATGTTGCAGTTCTGATTCAAGTTTAGATCTGCCACGATCTCCAGTCTACCACACTTGGCAGAAAATCTTTTCTTCATACCTATCTCAAATTCACTTGATAGTGAGTTATGAAGAGAACCCAAGTCCACAGATTATAACAATCTTTTATAGTCTCTTAATGAGTGATGGAAGCAACAAAAGTGAGAAACTACAATACTGCTTGTTTTCACTAGTCCTTATTTATCTTTTTGCCTTCTTCTCTCCCTTACACCACAAGTCATCCAACATCTGATGCCTGGGGACTCCATATGTAATTTTGTTTCCCAGTCACCTTCTGTCCCTTCCTCATGCAATGCATTCACACAAGCCCTGTCAGCACAGTGAAGCCCTGGCCAAAATGGCTCAGCTTCCTTCCCAGGGTGTCAGAGAGCCAGGAAGAAAGGGTTGTTCAAGGTCTTGGCTCCCTCTCCTGGCTGGCTTTGCAGCAACTTTAAATGAGATTTTAGCCCTTCAAAAATTAGTGTTTGCTTACTGCCAATGCACTCTTGAAACACGAGAGGAGAGTACTCTAGTGTTGAGACTCTGGTTTTAAAAAAAAGAAAAAATTAGAAAGTTGGAAGCTAATCTCACTAAAAATATATAAAGGGGAAAAAAGTGTATTTTTTATATAGACTATTTTTAAAAGTTTTCCTCCTTCCAAGATTTCTTCAATGCAACATACATATGAGAAAGGGTCTTTTAAAAAAATTTTTTTCTGGACTACCTGTATTTTCCTTCTGACCTGCTGGCTCTAGACTTCTACTTAGTAAATGTCCCAGTAAATGTGTGTTATCCTTAAACAGTGGTAGCATTCCCCCTACCTGCTAATTGCTTTATTTGTCCTTAGTGCTTCCGTTCCCTCATCAACAAAGGCTTTAGCATAAAGGGCAATGAGGTAGAACATGACAAGGAGAGTGGGAGCCAGAAGAGTGAATACTTCTGTAATTACACAGTAGCCTGGAGTAGCTCTTCTCAAATCAATTATGTAGCCTGGATTGCCCAAAACTCTGAGGACAGAGCCCTTGTTTTAATTTGCCTATGGAGCTATGTGCTCCAATAATGGGCAAAATTCTTTCCCTGTTACCAGTCGCCTTTTATGAGAATCCATATAATTCCTTCCTTATTTATTTTTATTTAATTACTTCATTAATTGTAAGTTGTATTTAGCAGAGCTACAAAACAATCATTGCAAATTGCTTCACAAACATTAGCAAATGAAGTTGCACCTTGTCTTGCTGAAAAGGTAATGCCACATCCATTTTTCAGTGGGGAAACTGAGACAAAGGATTGTAACTGAAAGGGATTAGAAAAAGCAACTGAAAAATCATCCATTAAATCCTGATAAACTATAGTTGTAAAGTAAATTGCCAGATAAACCAGGAGTTTAACCCAGCAATCAGACATTTATCCCAAACTCTACGTTTGCTGTGCACTCCTCTGGTTTATCCTTCTTGAGAATTTATAAGTGGCATAAACCTAGATGGTATAAAGGCAAAGTATTGCCAGTGCCAAGAAGATTTCAATAGTTTTGGAGATTTATTTTTGTTGTTGCTCTAGAGTTTGCTAAATAGAATACTTCATGTAACAGGGACCATACAGGATTAAGGAGGATGAGCATCTTTACTGTCCTTTGATTTCACAACTCCACGCAGGTCTCTTATCTTCCAAGGCTTATTCCTCTTGCTGTTACAGAAGCCAGGGTCAGAACTTCCTTGGCGTCAGTAATGGGGATTTGGTCCACGTGATGGTCACTGCCCTCATGTGTTTCTCATTTCTTACTTCCCTGTGGGACACAAAACAGTAGCTGTCTCCAAAAGTCTGTGAAAGTTTGGAACCAGACAAAAATTTGCTTATGATCCCTATGATCTTCATAAATGGATTACCAATATGTAATGAGCAGTCACAGTACTGGGTGTTTTATTTAAGCAATGGCTTCAGCAACGCTCTAATGAAGGGGAGAAAGTATTTTTGATGATACATTTAAAAGGCATTACAGCCACTGTCTGAAAGGAGAAGCTTTCAAAAGGCAGAAGGGAGCCTAGAGAAGCTGTTCAGGTAACAGGGGTGTGTATGCAATAACAGAGGTAAAGGCCTGAAGTGAAATTTTGTGCAAAATTTTGATGAACTAGAACACTGAAAAAATATTCCATATTTCACAGTTTGAAGCTTCCTAGACATTTCTGATGAACTGCAAGTAAATTTAGATTGAAAACAGTTTCAGACTCTTAGTTAGGAAAGAGATCAGCTCAATATCCATTCATGAAAAGTTTGTGATCATAATGTGTATTTGTCAGTGGAAAAGGTTTATCTGGAAAAAAAAATGTGTCTGGCTCTAGTTGTAACCTTATCTGCATAACCTGTAATAGAATAACTATAGCTATAGAAAGACTTTTGTTCTTTTTGGCATAGCTGATCAATTAGATGCGTAGGATGGAGTTACAAAAGCTCTTACAGTTTTGAGGAGTTACTTTGCTCTTCATGGCTGTATGAACAGCACGGTGCTAGAAATGATGTTACAAGGAGTGAATGATATTTTGAAAAGTGAGTTGTTCCTCTTTATGTGATGTAGTTAAAGCCCTCAATTGCCACTGGTTTCCCACAGGAAAGATGCCACAGAAATACACATGAAGGATCAGTCATTGCTTCAGTCTGTCTTGATGGGGGAAAATAAAGGCAATGCTGTTATGCCTGTTCTATATACAGGGAGCTGAGGCACCGAGGAAGAGGCTAATTCTTATTCTGGGGTTTTTTTGGGTTTTGGGTCAGGGGTTTTTTTCAATCAGCTTTTTAAATAATTTTTATTTTTGATGCTTCACCATCACTATGACCCTCATTGGCCATAAGTAACTTGCCCAAAAATCTCTGAGGAGGTCACTGGGAGAGCTGGGAACTGAACCATTTGTAATGCAAATCAATGCACCCCCATAGACAGGGAATGGATGTAAACCTTCATCAAAATCCATGTCCGGTTCAAAACTGTCTTTTAAAAAACAGCTGAGCTACTGTAGGATTGCAGTTTCAGGTGAAGCAAGCCAGAGCCAGAGCAGATCCTTACTGAATAATCTGCTGTGTGCCAGGTGAAAGCAGCACAATTTCAAGGCTGCATACCCTTAGAAAGTCCAATGGTCCCATGGAGAGTGACTGATCGACTGGGAATGAACCAGTACACCTTGCAAGATTTTTCTCTAGTCAAGTTGGGTGCCAGTAAAGTAGTTTAAAGAGGCAAAAATGAAAAGTTTAGTAATTTATTTATGCACAGAAGACCAGTAGCTGAAGTGCAGCCTTGTTGGTGGAGCATCACTTCTTGTGCTTGAGCTCTCGGTTATGTCAAAAGGCAGCACCTTTTCTATCATTCATTACATTTTACTAGAAAAATCCAAATGCATTATCATCCTGATATTAATTTGCCGTGTTAGCCATGTTAGTCACTGCTGGAATGCCCAGACAGTCAAGAGAGCAGGGAATAACTGTCATTTGGGAGGAGACAGTATTACACAGGTAGATGGAAATCACCCCTTTAAGGATTTATAGGAAAACAATCGGGGCAGTATGGTGTCTAGCTACCTCCCCAACTACTGCTAATGCATTTGTGAAGGCATTAACACATTAAAGTTTGAGCTAGGCTCCCCCTTATCTTAGAACAGCCACCAAATGGCATTCTTTCAGTATTAACTTTCTGTCACTTCCAGCTCAAGATGTGACCTACAGTAAAAGGCTTTCTATCATCCCATCAGCTCCCTTAACTAGTCCCTTTCATTGCATGTTAATTTTGTGCCTTCATTTCACAGTGCACAACAGGAAAAAAATTATAACTTCTAGTAAGATTCTTCCAGTTAAAAGAATTTTTAAAAACTTTGCACTGTCAAAGTTAAAGCTAATAAAGCCAATTTAAAATTTCCAGAAACTTCACATATTAAGGAGCACACAGCCTTACCACACAGGCTGTAGGCAGGTGCACTACAGAGTATTTTCTCACTCATATATCACTAAATTTGCTAAGTTAACAGAGCAAAAATAAAACAGTTCTCTATTTCTTTAAACATTCACCTCTTTTTTGTAGCCATATGCTGCATGCACACTGGTGTGACATCCCCCCATCTTTAAAAGTCCCCTCCTGCAAAAAAACAAGATCAATTTCTAAAACTCACGAACTATTGTCATCGCCCACAGCCCGTACTGACAGACAGGGGCTATGTCATGATGATCAGAGGCTCAGGCAGGAGCAGGCAGCCCAGGCAGCTCCTGCCTGCACCAGGCACACAGCTGGACAGGGCCAACTGCCCTTCCTGCTTTCCCAAATCCACAGGCAGAAAGCAGAGGACGCCTCCACCTCATGTTGCTGGAGGAAAGGTGTTACAAAGTACAGCCAAGTAAAGTGCCAAAGTGGCATATTTTACTTGATATTTGTGTTGAAGGTGACTTTTTATGTGTCTAACGTTAAGAATAAAAAATATAACTAAAGTATTGGTGAGAAATAATATATAAATACATTTCTTTGTGGCCAGTCCAACCTTTGGAGATGTGCATTTGGCCTTTTAGCTGATATACATGCCTTTGTTGCTTTGCTGGCACAAGCATCTCTCCACCTCCGTGTTCTCCCAAGTATCTTTGCTCCAGGAGGCAGCAGGAAGGGTTTGACAGGGAGTGACTCTGCAGTCAACAGTGATTTCCCAGAGTGAATAACTGGATCTGAGGGGGAAGAGAAGGGGCTGCAAAGAGCCCAACACACGGGGAAACAGCATCTTTATCACTGGGAAAGCAGAGAAAGCTGAAAGAGCTAAGCCTCCCTTCGTCCAAATCTTTTACCTTTGAGGGCTGGGGGTTTTTTGGTGGTTTGTTTTTTTTTTTTTTTCTTTTTTTTAGAGGGGGGAAAAGGCTGAGGCTGGGGGGGTGGAGAGCAAAAATGCTGACCTTAATTAATGGAAGGCCCACTAGAGCCGAAGGAAAAGGTTTGGCTCTCAAGGCCTGGGCCTCCCCCTGAGCCTCTCCTGGGTGTAATGAGAGAGCTCAGCTTCATTACTGGCAGCTGAGGGGAAGGGTCACTGGGGCTGGATTTGCAGGGCCCTCATTGAGGGATCACTCCATGCTGAGAGAAGCTGGCCATGCTCTTGGACACCTGGTCATTAACATTGCTAATTAGCGGCCATTAATCAGGGCCCTGGGTTTTTTGTTGTGTGTCACCGGCTCAGAGGAACCAAGTGAATAAGAAGATTGTTTCATTACCTCCACAAGAGGTGGAATGAAAGCAGTTCCCATCAGCTCAAGATGAGCTGAATTAAGGGAAAGGTTAGACAACAATTTAAGATGAGCTGCCAAGGGGGAGCTGGGGGACCTGTGCTGTCCTCTGAGAGGAAAACCAGTCACCTATAATTAATGAAATCTTCCACAGCCTCACTCTAATCACCGTGTGAGCTTCTCACCAAAAAAAACCCTATCTTTCGCATCGGAAGAACCCTAATTTGTCTGTTTATGAAGTCCTAATCTTGGCAAGCTTTAATTCCGTGGGATTTTGGCACCATATATATACACATATATGTATATATATCTATATATACATATAGATATATATATAAATGCAAGTGTGTATACAAGTACACACACACATGTCTCCGTGTCTCTGTGTTTGTTTCATATATTTACCTGAGTCAGTGAGGATGCTTATCACACAGCCAACCCCACTGGCAGGGGGAAGGGGGGGAACAGCAGAAATCTGTATTAAAAAGTATCCAGACTGTATTTAAAATATTTATCTAAATGTTTGCATTTTATATGCTAAGGCTCTGAAAACACGGAAGAAATCTGGTGTGTTTAAGAAGCAGAATAATTAACAGCAAGTTCTGTTTCAGTAGGTTAAAAATTACATGGGAAAAATGTTAGTTATTGGCGTACATAGGAAAAAGTAAAGAATTTAATTAGCAACCAGATTGTTAAAATGCAGTGTTCTCCTCCCATGCTCCATTGTCTAACTTTTGTGGAACAGGTGCCTAATTTTCCTAATGGGATACATTTTAATTGACAAAGTAGTTTGATTGCTTCACACCAATTTTCAGTTTTTTGCTTACGTTTAATATAATAAACTCTTTTATTTCTACAAACTCAGATGCCCTCTAGAAAGTAATTAGAAGCAGGTTTTATCTGCCTGTCTTTTTTTATAAACCACTTTTTGATTTCTAAAACCAACTAACCAAAAGCTTGATTTGTTCTGCTGATGTGTGAGAGCCAGTAACTTTTAGTCATATGCACTAAGCATTTCAATCAAGTTGTTTGCATATCCATTCATTTCAGAAAGACTCTCAAAATGGATTACAAACATTTAATTGTAAGAGGAATAAAATAATTAAGGAAGGACAAGTGGAAGTTAAAAATATGCCTAAGAATTCACAACAGTTATTGGATCATTCACATCATGGGGCATAAATTCCTTCTTGTAGTTTTAAAGGACTTTATTCAACTAGGCACATTGCCTTTCCTAACAGCAGAAAGTAAAACTGTGTTTCTTATGTATGTCATTCTCTTTGTAGAGCTGTGAGGTTGGTTAAAACGTCCATAAAACTAATCTTTGGAGCATTGCAGCTGGTCTGGAATTCTATAATATGATTTCTGGGACTTCATGGGAAAGTTGAAGGCTCAAGGGGAAATTACACAATGAACAGCTGAGAAAAAGTTGCATTCTGGCACAGAATCATGCAAATGGGGCACATTCTTCAGTTTTCTCATGACGGATTGTCTCTGAAACTACTGAGCCAAGTTGCTGAAATGCTAATGAAGGAGAAGCATCAATGAGCGGTGTCATCCTGGGGGCTTCTGAAGGGGACAGAGTAGGAGATGGAGGGAGGGGGCGAGGGGGAAGGAAGGAAGGAAGAAAAAGAGAATGAAAAGAAATGGAGCAGGAGTTTCAAATATTGGGGCTGGCCCACCCTTAAAATTAAATGTGGGGGTTGTGGGGAAATAGAACCATGATGAACTCTGTTGAACAAGTCCCTCTTGGCTTATAAAAATGAATAAAAGCACTTAAAAGCTAGAGAGTTTGGCTCTGACTGGGGGAAAGTGAATGTTGGCACTGCTAACGTTGAGAGCCACCCCTGTGTTTGATACACGGGAGAGATGGGTGCAAGCCCCCAGACTCACTAGAGTTAAGCCTGGGGGAAGCACACAAATGTTTGAGGGACACCAGTGCAGGCACCATGGGCAACAGACAGGAGGAGCTGGAATCCATGGTGCAGCAGGAAAACCCTGACATAGTTGCCAGCAGAGAAATATGGTGACTCACACAACTGGAGTGCTGCAATGAATGGCTATAAACTCTCCAGAAGGGACAGGTGAGGAAGGACAGGCTTTGGGTAGCCCTGTTTGTTAGGGAGAGGTTCAACTGTCTAGAGCTTAATGATGGTGACAATAGGGTTGAGTGCTTACGGCAGAGAATCAGCACTGGCAGTGTGCCCAGGTGGCCAAGAAGGCCAATGGCACCCTGGTTTATACCAGCAATAGTGTGGCCAGCAGGACTAGGGAAGGGATCATCCCCCTGTACTCAGCCCTGGTGAGGCCACACCTGGAGTGCTGTGTCCAGTTCTGGGCCCCCCAGTTCAAGAAGGACATTGAGGTGCTGGAGCGGATCCAGAGAAGTGCAACAGAGCTGGGGAAGGGTCTGGAGCACAAGTCCTATGAGGAATGGCTGAGGGAGCTGGGGTTGTTTAGCCTGGAGAAAAGGAGGCTCAGGAGGGACTTTATTGCTCTCTACAACTACCTAAAAGGTGGTTGTAGCCAGGTGGGGGTTGGTCTCTTCTCCCAAGGAACAAGTGATGGGACAAGAGGATATGACCTCAAGTTGCACTAGGGGATGTTTAGATTAGATATCAGGAAACATTTCTTTATTAAAAGGGTTATCAAGCGCTGAAACAGGGTACCTGGGGAAGTGGTGGAGTTACTGTCTCTGAATGTATTTAAAAAACATGTAGAGGAGGTGCTTAGGCATATGATTTAGAGGTAGACTTGGCAGTGCTGAGTTAACAATTGAACTCTACGATTTTACAGATCTTATCCCACCTAAACAATTCTGTGATTCTAAGGAATGGGATACCTTTGCAAAAATGTGGGGGAATGATGCTTAATAATGGGTCTTTTAGTTATCTCTAAAAATTATTGCTACTTGCAAATTCCTAAAAAGCCTTTTTCTTATGGCACATTTTTTTATGCACATATTTGTGCACTCGGTAAAGAAAAACAGTTACTTTTCCCATAGATAGGTGAGCTTTATAACCAGATACCCCAAAGCTCAGACACCAACGCTCCTTAAATATTTAGCTTACAAGTTCTAGACCTTGAAGCACATTTATATTAAAAATAGCCAGCAGGCTACATTTTGCAGACTTTCAAAATTGTTCTGTTCTCTCTCAGACCTCAGTATAAATGGCCCAAGATCTCAGCAAGTTGGTACTGTGCTATTCTGAACATCTGGCTGGCGGTTGCTTCCAGCCAGCATTCCTAGAGGCACTGCCGGGTGCTGAGCACTTTAAAATATGGCCCTCAGCACTCCAGATGCTACATGTGTTACTCAAGCTTGTGGAAGGGCTGCGAAAAGCTGGCAGCCACAGAGGAACAAAATCCAGTCATCTGCCCTTTGTCCTCATTGCTAGTGAGAATAGAAAATTAGTAGGTGTTGTAAGTGTTGTGTAGACGGGAGGAAACCAAACTCGCAGTGTTTAGGTCAGCGTGAGGCAGGGCTGTGCAATGGATGTGTCACTAAAGCCTTGGTATTGACTTCATTTATAACCTCTGGCAAGTCTCTTCACCCAGTTTTGTTCCCTTTCCCACTTTTTGGCCCCACTTTTTGTGTCTATTTAAATTTGTTGAGATGAAGATAACTATCTCTTCCTGTGGCATTTTATGCTGTCTACCAGGATGGGGCCCTAGTTTGTCTGGTGGTTTGTTTTTTTTCCAGTGCTGCTCTAATACAAGCAGAGATAAAACCAGTATAGCACAATTGCACCAAATCTGCAGTCTGCCATATGAAATCCTTCAGACCAGTTTGGGAATGGCTGTGCTATATTGGGCCCGCAGCAGTTAGGTGTGTTATTGTTGAATGTAATTGTGCTTTAATAGACTGCTTTAATGGTGGGTTTTACTGCTTTCAAGCCTCAGCAATACTTACAGCCTTAGTTTCACAAGCAATCTTTAAATTTGGTACAAGTATTTGCACGTGCAAATCACTGGGCAGTGTCTCCCTGCCCACTGCTCTTTTTTAAGTTTATGTTACATCTTGTGGCAATATTATAGAATCTAAGAGCTGTAGGCACAGAGCAGGACTTGTGCAAGCACCAGTTTTCCCTGATGCTATAATGATGCAGGAGACAGCAGAGAGGTGCAGGCAGATGTGGGAACACCAGAGCTCTCCTGAGAGCAGGAGGCTGAGGCTGGGAGCAGCACACCAGTGAGCAAGTTATTGCCCACCCTTTTGAGTTGTTTGTGGGAGAATTTTTGCAGATGGTATCCTCCCAAGTGAGAGGCATAGCCCAAAGATATTTTTATTTGAAATCATCACAAGGACCAGAGTTGACCTGGAGCTGGGTTGGCCATTTGATACTTAATGAGAGATTGATATGGGGAGAAGGGGCCAGTTATGGAGGAGGCACTTAAATCGCAACTGGCATGTGAGCAAACTTCTTTAGGTACCTGACCTTGATTCCCCCAGGGTAGAGTTAAAGGAGCGGAGAAGAGAGCAAGTCCTCCCTCATAAAGTCCACACAGACATGCAACCCACAGTGCTGCTAACCTGCAGGGAAAGGGCTGATGGCAACACAGAGGTGTACACACTGGAATATACAGCTTTTCTTATTCCCAAATGATATTTCAATGACGGTAATTAACGTGACTATGGATGCCATTCCTGCCTTCCAGGACTCATGCCACCTTGTCTGAGCCCAAACTCTTAACGTGAAGCCCTGTCCTTCTATGCAGTGGTATCCCAAACTGAGACAGGGCATGCTCACCCAAGGGCTTCTACACCTTTCCCACCACTGCAAAAATCTCTCAGTAATTAGTACATCCCAGCCTGCTCCCAGCCTGAGCACAGTTCCTCTCACAGACCCTTGACACCAAGCTGGGACTGTGCCAAAACTAGACATTTACCCCTCCTTCATTGCTGGCCTTTCTGAAATACCTTCCATACCTCTGCAGGTGGGGAGGGATTTCTCACCTTCTGAAAGTCCTGCTTGTGCTGCTGCTTCATGTCATTGGTCTCCCAAACCAGGGCTGTGACTTCCCAATTTGCTGTGGAAGGATTGTTCTCACAGCCCATCTGCACTATTAAAAAAGCTGTTAAGTGCTGAGTTGAAAATATAAGCTCTTTTCTTTAGGGTGGCTATATAGTTCTGCAACTGCTGGAAAGTATGTGCGCATTGGGAGGAAGAAGAGCAAGAAAACTTGGTTGGATTTTATTGCTTTATTTAAAAAAAAAAAAAAGAGATTCTTCTATAAGAGCTGGAGGTTCTTTGGTGTGCAAGATTTTATGATGTTCTACCCAAGCAGCACTGAAACAGTAAACAAATGAATTACAGCAAAGCAACCAGAATGCAGGATAGGTGGTCATGGCACAGAGCAGGCCAATATAAAAAAAAAAAAAAGAAAAACCTATATATAAATAAACATGGATAAAAAGAGAAGCTTGAAAGCTCAGTTATGGCCACAGCCCAGGACCAAGCAGAAAGCTCATATATTGGCACTCAAGGTTTTGATTTTTTTCTAATTAAAAAAAAAAATTAATTAACATTTTTTATCTCTCAAACTGAACTTTTCCAAAGTCTGGGGATGTAAAGCAGAATTTTTTGCTCAAAGGGTCATCTCAAATGCTACGTTGTATACAGCGGTATGATTACAGTGAACAAGAATTAGGAGATCCTAAAACACGCTGACAGCCCCTAACATGCCTTATTGTGCTCCAGTGCTCCAGCTCGTATGGTACAGTCAGAGGACCACACACAGTTCATAACAGTCATAATGGAAAATTGTACAGGCTGGTCTAGCTAGGCATAATTGGATGGGCAAGAAATAGAGTTTTCCAGCTTTCGGAGTTGTTTACTTGACCTGTTTTAATTTTAGTTGAGATGGAATAATACGTTTCTCAAGGAAATATTCAGGCGTTGTCACTTTTTAGCCTAATAAATCTCATCTTCAGGAGGGTCTCTAAGATGTTAACATTTCTAATGGGAAAGAATGCAAACTCTTTTGACATTATAGATTAAATTCACAGTAGTTGTGCAGCTAACAGCATTTACACTGAACCAATTGAACTGCTTGAAAGTTTTATAGGAACCAACAAAGGGATTTTTCACCATATCACTTGACCTGCTCTCTCCCACTCTGCCAGTTTGCAATTTACTTCTTCTGACATATCCTTAATGCAAGTCCTGGTGTGCCTGTGTCACCTTGAATTATGTTTATTTTGAAACCTTGTGGACATCCCTGTTGGCCCCCCCAGAGAAAAGCACTTTAGGACTGACTGCTGAGAATCGGTAATGGACTGTGTTTACTTTACTCCAAGTCCAGCAGCTCTTTGGGCTGTGTTTTGGCTGGATTATTGTCCATGGTGACACTGGGGGCTGACAACACTCTAACGCTGCAGTTGGCCTGCATATTTCAGCTGAAAGTTTTTGCCATACTAATTTTGGAGGGACTAAAAAAGGCACAAAAACTGTGAAACTCAACATCCTGACATATGAGCCGTGGCCCATGAGAAGCAAGTGTGCCCGAAGAGCACCAATGCTTTGGGTGCTCCTCATGGCCAGAATGAGCCTTCAACATTCTAGATAGCACGGCACAGATTAAATCTTAAAAGCCTTAAAATGTTCTCATTTACACCTCACTCAGAATTCACTTATCCAGTCCCCAAAATAGGGTATTCTAGTTCTGTGTCAGTCTGTCTTGAGGTTTCTTAAAGTCACTGTAGCCAAGCTACATTTTCCTAACAGCACTGTTGCAGTGAGGTAATTGGAACTTTTGAGTCTTTCAACCATTTTTTTTTAATTGTCAATTTAGGAATAGTTTAACAAAACTTGGAAATGCAGCGTAACAGAAAGATCTCAGTAACTTACAGTTTTGCAAAAAATCACAGTTGTAGTAAGTCAGGAAAATAAGCCATTTTAGGGCAAACTGAAAACATTTCTAGTAATTGAATCATACCAGAATCTCCTCCTCCCTCCACTCCCCTCTGCCCGACTCATACTTGTCTGTTTGGACCCTAGTGTGTTACCAGGACACTCTGGAAGAAACTTGTCTGGTCTTCCACACTGATGTGAGTTTCTCTGACTCAGTGGAAAATTTGTCTTGACTTCATGGCAGATGGATCAAGCTTTCTTCAACTAAATAAAGGAACCCATTTTCCAGGCTTTTTCATAGTGTCTCAGCACTGCAAAATCTGTTCAGGTTATTAAAAATAATTATGTCATCAAACTGATTTTTATTCCTTTATATTTTGGCTTGAAAAATAAAGCTGAGAAAAAAAAAAAAGCATAAACTCATTAAGCCCTAATCTAAAACAAAAGTTTAGAGCCAAATGTTCATGTTCTGTCATTTCATTCTGTAAACAACAGTGTCCTATTAGACAAGGATAACACATAAGGGGTACAGATGACAAACAACACATTCATAGGATCTGTATTCACTCTGAACAGAAGGGGAAAAGAAGTGTGTATTTACCAGTAATTAACATGTTAACTAGTGTTTGGTGAAATCCATAATATGATTAAAAAAATAAGAATTCCTGGATTACAGGGAAGAGCAATTACCTAAATAAAAGCAACTGAAAAGTTGTCCAGAGGTATATAATAATAATAATAAAAAAGATCCCCCTCCCCACTGGGAAATGATTACACAGTAATCCATACCACTTAGTCAAATATCAGAAAAGGATCCCATAGGCCCATAATTAGCAATGTAACAAGCAGAGCCTTGAGAAAACAAGCTGGTCCTCAAGACAATAATCTTCATTGCTAGCACCCATCCAACAGCCTGCGTCTCAAGGAGTGAAAGAGGCAGGCGAGATAATAAAAGGACCTACAAAGCCAGCAGGAAAGTTCCCCGTGTGTGACTTTGAGTGGCCGTCAAGGGGGTAAAAAGAAGGTAGGAGGGGGCAAAGCAGTCGTGCCCTCCTCTCCCAAAAAAGAGTGAAAAAGAGCGGAAAAGAATCCAAGTTGCCTCAGCAGAAGCTGCCCAGCGACACACAACTAATTACTACGACTGGTCCCCTGTTTGCAGATCTTGTTATCAGTAAAAATAATAATAAAATGAGCCCTAGCAGTCTGGATATCTGCAATTACAGTGTGAATTGCATGAGAGGATTATATGAAGTGCTCTTGGCGTGGAGGGTGGGGGACCAAGGCGCTTCAACTTGAGAGCAGTAAGCAGCTGCTTTGGGGCTTTGCACCTGCTGCTCACCAGGCTGTTTTCACCTCTAGACGAAAACAGGCTTCTCTCTCCTCCTCTGTCTCCTTTCTTTTCATGCAGCGCACAAATGTAAAAACAGAGAAGGTATTTTTATTTAAAAAAAAAAAAGGAGGAAAAAAAAAGAAAAAAAAAGAGGGAGAAAAAATGAAATTGTTTTCCTAAGAAGTTTCACTGAAGCAACATGAGGGGCGTCTTAGGGCAGCCAAGGGGAATCTGAAGATGGAGTGTGGGGCCAAAGAAACAGGCAAGCGGCTCCATTTTAATGCAGAGGCAGCAGACAGAGTGCGATCCGAGATTGGCAAAGTTTCAATGTAAATCCAGGGGGGCAAGGGGGATGGGGCTGGGATGAGAAGAAAGGACTCTTTTACTGTTTCATGCTTCTAAGTCCTGCCGATCAGCATAAGCTCAGCTCGACATTCTGGGAATAGCAATGAGGCACACACAACAATCAAAACACCCTAAATCTGTTTGATGATTCAGACACTTCGTGCATCTGCACCGACAAAATGGGACTTCAATTAAATAACTTGCAGATTTCCACAGAGGGGGGAAAAAGTCGGGGGAACATGAGGATTTTTAATTAGTAACTCTGAATACAAGCCGTTTTTTTAATTAGGTGTTTGCACTACCACTTTATTCTTAAAGGGAGATTTGTAAGCGCGTGGGATTGTTGTGAAAGAAGATCCCGGACAGTTTGTTCCTAACATTTTGTTGCAACCTGCATTTGCTCCTAAACAGCTTTTCTTTAGCAAATGAAACTCAGCTAAAAATCCAAGCAAGTTGTTCAAATTAAGGCTGAGATTTTTTTTAAAGTTTTGAGTGCATACACACAACTGTAAATACATACATGCGGATATGTAGTGCCCAGAGTAGGTTTCAAGGCCCTGCAACACCTTTTTCTTGTGTTTCTGCATTTCAGATTGTTCTCTGTTACTAACCTAGTTAAATATATATAACAGTACTGTAGGCACTATATACATAACTGTATCATACACAGGGTTTAAACAGAGATAGTAGAAGTTTGTAACAGAGTTGAATGAGATTCCCCTATGACTTTACAGCACTGCAACCACCGCTTTTAGAGCAAACCACTAATGATTGCAAGCTTCAGAGTCTGAAAAACGATGGGTGAAATCCGGGACCCTTTGAAGTCATTGAGTGCTTTTTATTCACTACTGGGGTCAGGATTCATGCTCAAAATCTCTCGAGTGTGCTCTGGCATGGCACAGTGATGTACATGTCTCTCTCTCACACACACACATGCACTGTGAACCTGCAAAATGTCATGTGAGAAGGCATCCTCCCTGTGGCAAGCCATGATTTTTGGAGCCTTAGAAGACGGATCTGGTCTTTTTAGTACACTAACTACCTCAGAACATTTGGATGGGGACACTTCTGTGTTAATTTTAAAAATCTGGCCAAAGAGGAAGCTGAGGCATTAACATATTTCTGCATCTTTCTCTCTTGGTTCTTGGACAGTTTTTTATTTTAACAAAACATTTTACAATGATGTGGAAGAGATTCTAAGTTGGATTTCTCAATACCCACTCACACCTCCCTCTCGCCTTTTCCTAACAGGGGTACAGCAAGATCATATAAAGAGGGACTATGATCATTTATCCAAATGCAAACAAACTTAAGTATAAGGATTTACCACAGCCTGATTTTCTTTTTTAAAAAATTATTTCATGTGTTAATACAAAGACTATTTAGCAAAAGTAGAATGCCAGGATTTGCATATGAATAGGTACCTAAAGATCAACGAGATCAACTCATTAGGGCCTGAACATCTAAACATACGAAAGTCAAAGAGGCCAGAGCTCAAGAGCTCCGCTGCTGAAATTCCCAGTGACTAATCCAAGCAAAGCTGATAGTTTTAAACTTACTCCTATTTTTCCTGCCTTAACGAAAAAAATCCTCTACCTGAAATCAAAGCTCAGTCCAAGGAAAATAGCCTTGTGATTGTGTCTGGGACGCAATTTCTTCCTTTGCCACAACCTTTCTCCATGGCACTTGGCAAGGCATTTAGAAGGGGATTCACCTGACCTGGCAGTAGCTGTCTCAAAGGGAGGGATTTTAACTACCTCGTCATCCAGGCTCCCTTCGCAGTAAACGTAAAAAAAGGCACTTTCCAAAGGGCCGCTCATTCTTGCTGCACTATCCCCTCATAAGACAGTCTCTAAATCTCTGGCTGCAGGTGCTTATCTCGTCCTCTTGCCTATGCCAAGAGTGTCTCAGAGTAGTTCAGACTGAAATGAGTGTGGATTCTGATGTGCCTCAGTTCATCATCTGTAAAATGGGATTAAGTGATTAATGCTACCTCTGTATCTCATGGGTGAGTTAGGAAGTGGAATATATTATAAACCACGAGATGTTCAGATATTAAAATAGTGAGAGAGATATGAGTGCCATAAAAAGATAAGGTCCTGATCCAGTATCTGTGGCAACCAAGGGAATCTCTCCTCTGGCCTTTTGTGGGTATTAGATCAATCAATCCCCAGTGACATTATCCATTCACTGCAGAGTAAGTGAAGGTATGGCCAGAATTTTTCCACCGGCAGAGAAGGGAGAGGGTATGGGAAAGCCCTGACCTTACTCTATGCTTGAATAGTAGGAAGAGGGAAAGCACAAACAGGCTTTCAAAGCTGCCTACAGGATTTGGACACATCAGCTTATTAATGTTAGCGGAAATTGGGCATCCACATCTCTGGAAATTTCAGCCTCTGCATTTACAACACAAAAAGAGCCCAACCACAGAGGAGATATTTCCCTAATCTTGGCACCACTGCAGATTTTTGTTTGCGCTTCCTTGGATTAGACCTTTAGCAAACGACACTGCTCGGATGTTGCAGGAAGGACACATTTACTCCTCATCCACCCCAAGGTGTAGCAGCCAGTGTCAGGGCAGCATATTCTCATGGCTAGATCCTGAGCCTGTCATTAAATCTGTCTTTTGACCTTGGGCAAGTCACTTAACCTCAGTTTCCTCTGACTGTAAAATGTAGATAAAATATTCCCTGCCTCACAGCAGTGTTGGGAAGATTAACAGTTAGACATTGTTCTGAGAGCCTTGAATAAGAGCTGTGAGTGCATGCAGAGCACTGTTTCTATTGGATACTGCTTTCTCTTTCCACATACAGAAGGGCTGACTTTTAAACTGGCAAGAAGCCCAGGCCCGTGACTAGTGGTGTGCCCCATTTGAATGCACAATAACTACAGTTGCATGCACAAATTGGGTATCCGTGCATGGAAACTGGACACACAGTTGTTTACAGAACAGAAGAGTTTCTCTCTCGCACTCGCTTGGAAAACTCAAGGACTCCATTTATTAAGCAGAAAAAGCAATGCCACCACCCGTGCAATATCAAACAGTTTCTAGGCAGCATTTTAAACAGGTTAATAAGGCATAATATCATTCCCTCCAGAGACTGTAAGGTGGGCACTTTAAGTTGACCTGAGTTAAAATTTCACACTCATTTTACAACTCTTGCAGACTGTCTTGGTTTAAATGTGCCAGAGGAGTCGTTTTGGGGAAGTTGAGAAGGGAAAAGATCTGCAGGTATTTTGTTTGACGTGTGTAAATCAGGACTGAAATAAATGGCATAAGTGCAGTTTACCCTGAGATAAATTGGACTTGGCTGAGGATCTGGCATTCTTTATATACGAGCCCATAAACAAACCACAGTCAGGACAGCGCACACGTTGTGTGAAGCCTCAGGAGGGCTGCTTGGCCAGGGGCTGGGCTCTGTTACCCTCACTAAAGAGCCCTGGGAGAGGTGGGGGGACAGGCACAGCACCTGGGCAGTGCTGCATTGGTGGGATGTGCTGGCGAGCTGTGGGGATCCCAGCAGCAGCAAGCTGTCCTGGGATGATGGGAGGCTGCTTACTCCCTCTGTGCACAGTCTGATGTCCAGGCATTTTCCAGGATCATAACTCCAAGAGGAAAAAAATAAAACCAAAAACAAGTCTTGTCAATAATGTGGTGGTGAGAGGAGAAGGAAGAGAGAATGAGGGCAGAGAGCCACTGGCTAGGACAGCATTATTTTTCTCACTCACAGAACTCCTTTTGCTACAAAATCTAGACTTTCAAGCAGGGATATTTCACATTTCTGTATTTTCTGCTTTCTCCCTGGCTGTCACTGAAGGTATCTAGAAGAGATGGCAGCAAGCTTTTCCATCTGCTTTCCTGTGCCATACAGCTTTGCACAGCCTTGCTCCAAGAGTGACCTGCTTACGGGCACCCTCCCATGCCCCACAGTCTGTGCCATGGTCCTGTTAGCAGCAGGAGTCAATGTTCCTCTCACACCTCAGCACACTGAAAGGAGACAATATTCTGGGATGGCATCAGGCCTTGTTGCCTTATTTATGGTAAAGAAACTGGCTGCATAGGTCTCTCTTCAGGGTGGGTGAGCAGCATCAGCTTAGGATGTCCCCATCACTACGGCTTATCTGCTTTAAGCAGTAATACACTAATTTACTACTGTGGTAGGAATGATTGAAATCTTTAGACATAATGGAGGAAGTTTAATAGGGTCTACTGAGAAACCCAGGTGTTTAGATCAGCTTAAAAATAATAACCTTCTCCCCTGCTGAGCACTTTCTTTTCACAATAAGCTCAGCTTTTATTCTTAACCATAAAGACTACCTCAGACAGGAAATTATTCACGTGATTGGTCTTTACAAGTAGCAGAGGGTTTAAATTCAGGGCTGGAGAGGTCATTAGTGGACAGCCATGTGATTAACCTTTGCTTGCCCGTTTCTTTTCACACTTTGTTAACAGCTCCCATTATTGCCCTTCTGTGTCTCAAGGAAGTAGTTTATTGACAGTATTAAAAATACATCGCTACAAATTCCAAAGAGCCCATCCTCCTGTAAAACCTCCAGTAATTTCTAGCCAGATGATACACACTGGGCAGAGCCCCTTAATTTCTGGCCAAAGTGGGTACAGAAATAAATTCACCCGTCAACACTGGATCTGAGTCAACATGTTTGTTTTACCCATTGCAGGACTTATTCTCGGGCCTGTCTCAGAAAGTTTTATACTGCAGAGAAAACCAAGATTTAATTATACAGCAGGGTTAGTGCTTGTCTTAACATACCACAGATTAACAGGAGTCACACCAGATGCTCAGTATCTCTGAGTAGAGGTGGGCATCCAAAGGACACTGAAACCTTGATCAAAAGGATGCAGTCTGTACGTTCAGTGCTGTGTTTCGATTTGGAGATAGTTCATCTGCTACTTACTTGTTTTCAACCCAAAAGAGCAGCCTTGAGTTTCTGTTCTGGACTGTGCTGGCTGTGCCCCGGGAGCTCTCAGTGCCGAGGGCGAGGGGCGGCTGGAGAGCAGCGCTCCTGACTGTGCTCGTCCCGCGTGTGACACGGTCCCTCCCTCTCACACAGACCCACAGGGTCTAGTGCACGGTAGGATCTCTCCCCACAGCCAAAGAAACAAGCCATGGAAAAAAACGACATCGAGGCTAAAGCAAAAAGTCATGAAAGCCGAACAGAATGTGAATGTAACTCCAAGTGGCAGCAGTTTGCACTGCTTTGGACTTTATGAGTGTCCTGCATAAAATTTATAGTGAAGATTGCAACAAAAAAGTACTGCAGCAAAGGCTGGGGGCAGGGGAGAAGGGTGACTCTTTTACTTATTTATTTTGCATTGTTGTTGCAGGGTAAGTTCAAGAGGGAGGTGAAAGGGGGGAGGTGTACAATGGGGGCCTTTCCAAAGCAAAAGGGTCTTTTGGACAGAAAGAGAGTGTCAAGGCATTTTGACAGAAAGTGGCTGAATGTGTCTTTTCTAGTTAACTTCTGTGAACTGCTGGGCATTTCCGCACACAAAGGGGCACTTTCTTGGCAGCTGAGTAGGGAGGGCAGAAGTCAGAGAGGGCAAAAGAGGAAGAAAAAGGAGAACATCAGTTTATGAATGCAAAACTTACAGTAGAATTTTTTTTTTAAAGTAGAACATGTACACTGAAGAAAGCCCCCGGGCAGCCATAACTTCCTCAGCTGGCGTTTATTTGGCAGAAAACCCAAGCCTCAGAGAATTTACCAGCCAGGAAGCATCCACCCACAACATCAGTCAGCCTGGGCTCAACCCAGGAGGGTGCTGAGCCCCTTCAGTTCCTCTTAAAGTTGCTCTGTGTTGTGGTGCTGAGCACCTCGCAGGGATGAGGCTGTGGCTTAGGATGGCTACAGTCCCAGTTTGGACCTGCAGATCCAGGGGCTGTTCTTGGACAAGGTGAAGGCATGGAGATGAAAATTTAAAGAGGTGTATGTGATCCTAGAGGTAGCTCAGGTACCAGTGGCCAGGTGTGCACATCATTTCTGGTATTCAGGTTGACTCAGATATCTCTGCATTATACTAGAGGTCAGATATATCCTAAGAATTCAGTACCTCTTTTTTCCATCCATTATTCTATTTAGACTTTGGGGTTTTAAATTAAATGGGAAAATTAAAGTACTTGACAGAAGTGAAAACGAAAGACATCTTTAAGGATTAGGAAAGCTTTCCTAAAGATAAACAACAAGTAAAGCCCTTTTTTTTTTTTTTAATCTTTAGTTTTACCTACATCTGACTATTTCTTAATCTATAACCCAAGACAGACTAAGCCTTCCTTTACGATGGTTATACATCAGAAGTGAGACAAGATTTGGAATTCACTAAGGAAGAATTAAATGAAAAGCTATTCCAAGGGAAAGGTGAGATCAATCTGAATGCTTTGTGTGGGTCTCTAGAAATACCTGAGATGGAGCAGTGAGGAATTAAAAAGTTGTGCAAAAGCAGCAACGAATATTTGAAAGGAATATTTGAAACAGGAACCTCAGCAGCAGCGTCTAATTGCAGAGACATAATTATATTTATTCAGAGGGGAAAGGCCCCAAAGCAAAGGTAACTTGCAGTTTAGTTGGATCCGCAGACCTTTCTGGCTCTGGCCATTTATGTCTAAACTGGTCAAAAGTAGTTTTGTGAGGAGAGTCACAACTGTATTTTGTGTTTTGACTTTCTCCTCGGAAGGAAGAACTACAGCTTAACCACACTTAGTTAACCTTCAGTACTATTTAAGGGCAAAGGGGAATGGAGGCACAAAAGGCAAATAAGGACTCCTTAGAATGATTTTAATTTTGAACTCTATATTAGGAAGATGTATCTGTTCATCTGCATAAAAGCATTTTAGGAACAACATAGCAGAGGTGTTAGTGATTTTTCAACAGTGAAGTGCCTCTAAACAACACATTTTACTAATTTACCTGTACCTGGTTACAACCCTCTAATTAAAGCTGTGTCAGAGCTTCTATGTATTCTCAGCTTTCTGGAGTTTATCACTTGACTTTAAAAATTACCTGCTGGCTAAAATTTGTCATATAAGGACTTACATAGGAGCATGTTTTAAATGATAATAATAAAGCCCCACTCTGACAGCTTTATAAGTTATTACAGTGTTTCAAAAAAATGAAACCTGTCAGTTCAGATTTTCTTAGGACCCCCTGGAAACGGTGCTGTCTGTTAAACAGCAGTCCCTGACATTTGGGGATTGTTGCTGAGTGTTGGGAGTAAAGCCAAGTACCTCAGCTGAGGCATGTTTCCAAAAGAAGTTATTGCAGGTGTGTTTTATTAACTCACTCCCTGTGTATTTCTTCTGCATTTTAGGTCAGAACCTTCAAGGGCTGAGTGTCCCTGGTCTACTTAAGTTTTATTCTGACTGTAGTACAAAGGCAGGGTCATCTTTGGATTAGCCCTTGTTGTGCTTTTGTTTTGTTTAGGTTTGGGGTTTTTGTTGATGTTGTTGTGGGTTTTGGTTTGTTTTGTTGGGTTTTTTCTACAGCATTAAAACCTGAAACTTGGCTGAACTTGAGATTATTGAGAGCTCTCAGCTACAGTTGTTCTGCTGTGCACAGCTCCTCCTTCTTCTACAGCAGAGGTGTCAAGGTAGGAATACAGGCTATACTTCCTTCCTCAGTGTTGTACCAAAACCATGGGTTAGAGTCATGCTGAATTTTGATCTGACTGAGAATACATATAGGATCCTTATTTTTGCCTGTCCCATTTCTCTTGTGCTGGGTGCCAGTCACCCTCTGGCTATCAGTTAATAGCAGTAGTAAAGTAAGGATTCACTCTCTGCACTGAGCTCTGGACAAAGCTGTTATGTGTGGTGAATACAGGACTCTCTTCTGTGACAACTCCCACCTGTGCTCCCTCCTTGGACAAGCCCAGGGAGCTCACTGGGAACTGAGTGTGTTTTGGGGAAGCCTTGAGCTCCACATCCTCTCCCTGTAGCTCTCATTGCTCCCTTAGCAAGGAGACGTTCCACCTGCTGATGGCGATGGAGGTTGGTTGCTCACGGTCCCAAGACTTACCTTAACTACACCACCCTGGTGGCAGCAACACCTTTAATTCTGACCCCTGAGGCCACTCAGTGTCTCTGGCAGGCTTGGTGTTTGCTTGCGTGTTTTTTCTGTACTTTCACAGAAATCAGCAAGGGGTTTCAGTGACTGACAATATTCACTTTTTGAGCCTGGTTTAGTTTTGCTGTATAGCCAGCAGGTGTAAAAGGCTGTTCTTTTTCCCCATGTTGGCTAATGTGACTTCAAACACCCTAGTCTGAGCAGGGGTTTGCAAATGCATCAAGATTTTACAGAAGGGAAAGGTCTTTTCAGACTGACTTTCAGGGCACTCCTTGGTGTTTAAATACAGCAAGACCTCCATGAAACCAGTTGCTTTTCTGACACAACTTTGTAACTAAGCTTTTCCATTGTAAGGTAGGTTTTGTTGGGTTTTTTTAATTGATTTTAAGTTCTGGTTTCTGTTACATTCGATACTTCTGTTATGATTTGGAAGAGTGACTCAGGCTGGGAGTGTCCAAGTTGGGATCTGAGCTTTGCCACAAGCTGGTGTGAGAGAGGAATTCTCTTCAGCCACCTGTGTCTCCCTTAATCTTGCTGTAAAAGTGGACTGACAGTACTTTCCCCTTCCCCATTTAACTGAAAGCTTTTAGAAGGATAATCTTCTTACTGTTTTGATGGGGTGGCTTGCTTGATTGTTTTTTTTTGACTGATAGTTTTTGCTATAATGCCAACATTAAGTAATGAGAAATTAGTAAAACAGTACTCCTTCCCACCCTGTATATGGTACACCATATCACAGTGCCAAGAGTTTTTTTTATGAGAAGAGCTAAACAAGCCCCTACACTTCTGCATGGGGAATGGTCACAAAGAAGGGAGGAAAGACAAGATGAATTATTTTGGCAGTCTTTTATTTTGCAATTCCAAGCTGAATGGCTTGTATGAACTTGCTAGCCAAGGGGAGAAGAGGTGCCAGTGAAGTTTTAACACCAGTGTTAACACGATTTTAGTTCTTTCTTTTTCTCTCTATGCATTTCTGTCCTGGAAGTCATATTTACAAGTCTGTTCTGTGGCATCACTGTCTGATGTTTATATGAGATCTTTGTGTGTTTCTACCTAATGTTGAATTTTAATTGCATTTTTTAATATCTTCAGAAAAATCTTGCCTATAACTGGAATGTCAAAATATCAAATCAAGCTGAGTAGGGTCTCCGTGTTTCATCCTGGGAAGCACATGCCTTGGGTTCAATGGGACATCTCCTTTCCGAGCACTGCCTACACTAACTGGCATTGCCAGAGGCTTGGCTGCCTTTTCCACAGTGCTTTCTCAGGGTGTTTGGTACTCAGACTGCCAGCACAAAAGCTGATTCAGACCAGCTTGATGCTCAGGTATGCTGAGAACTAAACCACAGGCAGATACCATCTAAACACATTTCACTTGTGACCTTTCACAGCCAATGAATTGGAGGGATTTTCCTTTGCTGTGGATCAAATTTAAAACTACTTCCCAGGAGTGAAAGGTCATCGTGTGGAGTCATGATATCCAGTTAAATACAGCTAAATAGAACTCGTTAGCATTACAATGAATGGAGTTATATATTACCTGGTCTGGAGGATGACTGGGGTGAGTGGGGTAGCAAAGGAATAGATCCCTCATCACCCTTAATAAAGCAGCATAATTGCAGAGAAAAAGCACAAAGAGCAGAATTTGACTAAATCTGCCCTTTAAATCTGTTTCTCCTGGCCAGCAATGTGAATGGTCAGAAAAACACGGGAAATATCACAAAAAGGATGTATTCTCCTCTTGCCGTGTTTGCATTCACAGGAGCTACAGTTCCATCCAAGTGAGAATATTCTATATACCAGCTCCCGGCAGGGCTTTGATCTCCAGATACAGTCTGCTCTGAGGAAAAAGGAAATCCAGTGATCTTGTGTCTGAAATTAGATTCCCCCAGGGGTGCAAGCTGCACCTCTAGACACTATCTGATTGGCAGAAGGACTCCACATATTAGTGGATCCATGACATCTTTTATCCTGCCAAGCCATGTCCCTTATGTGGAATATTTCTCGCTCTCTAACCCTTTCCTAATGATTGTTATTGCAGCCTTTCTGTTTCTGGTCATACTTCCTTTTTCTTCAGTCTGAGTGTGAAGCTGCATGGCTCTTTCCTCAGCATTGGCAGCAGGTCAGGGGATGTGAAATGGGTGCAGGAGGCTTTGGGATCTTTGAAGAGCCTGTCTCAAATAGGGAGGATCTCCACACAAAACTTAGCGGCCTGTGAAGTGAATAGCTCATAGTCAATCATTTACCTTGGTGATCTGGCTTTTTTTTTTTTCTCCCTCCCCTACTTGGCATGCTTGGGTCTTTGTATTCTGCTTCTCCATTTTCTAGGGAGGGAAGGGTGGATGAGATCAAAGAGAACGATCAGCTCCTTTGTTTATATTAAATAAAGCAGTGTTTGAATTCTCTTAACCTTTTTTTACAAGTGGCTCCTTCACTTCTATATATTGCTTTGACTTTTCTGTAGTTATTAAGGCTTAATGTTCACAATAGCCAAGCAAGTTACTGTCATTAGTAGTCAAATAGAGCTGGGCATCTACAAAGGTTCTTTTGCTGTTTAGCTCAGAAGGGATCATAAGGATCTCTGCTCAAGTGTCCAGTAAAACTGCATGCTGGGGCTGCTGCGCTCAAAAAACCTAACCCAGCAAGGACATCCCTGAGGACAGGCATCTCTTCTTGATGTGCAGCCTTCAAGCCATGGATGAGCTGTCATTTTGCCATACTGGATTTCTTCTCTGGCTGATTAAAGCAGAACCCAAGGTGCAGAAACTGTTAAAGAAATAAATCAGATTTTACATGTCTTGAGCCACAGCACCCTGTTCCCAATATTCCCGCACTCCTGCTGCCTCTCAGCACCAGGTTCATCCATCTGCTTTAATGTAGGAACCAAGGCAGACATTGCCCTGAACAAAACCAGTTTTTTCCAAGTCATCTGAGTGTGTCAGTAAGTTAGTGAGTTTTGCTCCCTGCTGAAACTACTGGAGATGCCATGGGTGTGATCCAGCACATAGCACTGCCTCTGGTGGATGTTCAGGCAGTGTGGCTGCACTGGAAGCACCACAGCCATGCCATAAAGCTGAGAAACTGTGGACCTTCACTCCTCCAAGGGATACTTTTTAATTTCTTGCCCCAAGTATGACATATCAGTCATACCTGAAAGCAGTAAGATCTGGCAGCTGAAAGTGAGCATGTAGCACAAATGGGAAGGAGCAATATAGAAAGAGGATCAGAAAGGATAATTCACATTTATTCATGTTAAACCAGATATTAGCCATGGTGGGTGTAAATTATTTTGTTAATGTACTCAAATAAACCAAAACTCAGTCCTAGCAGTGTCACTGTCAAAGCACTTCCAGTGATTGACTGAAGGGAATCTTGATGGAGGATGGTCCCAGCAGAAGTTTGAAATATTTACTTTTCTCTCTCTATATATATATTTTTTTTTGAATAAAACTTCAGTTTTAATGACTTCCAATAAACCTGCCATCCATGTACTGGAAATACCTCAAAATTTCCACCCCTGCCTAAGGCAAGCTCCACTGGAGTTAGACAGTGCTGATTTACACCAGCTGAGGTGCCTGATTTTATTTTATTTTATTTTTATAGAGTTTTTTTGTCCTTGGTTATAAAACTTTTACTAGCTGGAAGAGATCACATTCCATTCGGGAGCTCGCTTTATGCTCTTCAGATAGGAAATCATCACCTTGGTGCAGACAAGTTTCAGCATTTTGGTGTTGAGAAAAGGGGGGCAGGGAAGGGAGGCAGATTTATACTTCCTAAATGAAGCACTTCACATGGCTGGGGAAATGCCTCCAGCAGAAGCAGGCAGAGGGAGTCTGTTCTGCAAGGAACATCTGGAAATGGAGACACACATATTGCTTTTCTTCATCCTCCCAGAGCTGCAAGGAAATTCTGGCCTGAAAGACCACTCCTGCTCTGACTCTGAGCTCTCCCCATCCTTTACAGCCTCCTCCTTTCCCACAGGCTTAACCTGATGGCCATGGGCATTTCCCAGGCTAAGGCTGCCTGAACATGTAACACAATACAGTGATCTGTCATCTTCTGCAGAGTAATCGGCCACTTCTCTCTACCCCTATTTTTTAATGAGGAAATGATCTCTTTCCCCTGCTTTTAATGCAATATCACTTTTTGAATTTATGGAAAGGCGGTGTACCTCTGAGCCACTGCTGAGTGATTCTATCAGTTGGGTTTATCTTAGAATTATTCTGCACTTTTGTGGTTTCTAAGGCAACCACACTTTTGAATGAACTGCAGAGTAAATGAAGGTATCCAAAATATGTGACTGAGCAACCTACATGATGTGCCTCTCACATACTATGAAATATGCATGTAGCAGTTCAACTCCAAACATTTCAGGCTAAATCTTGAGCCTGATTTATATTAGTCACAAATCTGATTCTTGCTGATATGGGACACAGTGCTTGGTATGGCCAGGCAGATGAGGACTGTGGGAGAAAAAAGCTGGTCCCTAAAGACTTCAGCAGGATCAGGCAGTTTCCACTTGAAAAGAAGTAGGAGGAGAAATACTAAGAATTTTATCATGAGCATTGCTAGACATGTGATTAAGAGGATGAGAGTGTTTATTTCTCTTTTCTAAAGATTTTAACTCATTAGGAATCAAGGTACTGGATTTCTGAACTTTTCAGTCTCCTTTTCTCCAAAGGTTTCCTCTCTCTGCAGAAACAGGACTTTCTGTGTGCTTTAAGGATAAGTGATTTTCTAGTGCAGAGCAGTTGAGAAATGCAGAAATTTACCCTGGAGAGAGTAGCATCACTAGCAAATTGCAAGTACTGCAGCAGCAAGAGGATTTCTCCAGTATCTGGAAAAATGTGAACACAAAATAGTAACCTGCAGGCTTGGAGGGGGGATGGCTCTTGGTGCCATGGTGTAGCTCAAGTCACCTCACTTGTACCCAGGCTTTTCTTTTGCAGAATTTACTTAATGTTTAGAAGGCTGGATGGTTTGGGGCACTTTCACAATTACTGCTCTGAAAGCCCTGCCCATTGTACACTCCAATCATATACAGTTGGAGGAATTGATTGACAGCTTCCATATTAATGCAAACCTGAACCATGTGTGCCTTCTTTCAGACCAAATAGTTAAAGGGAACTTTTTATAATACCAAATCTACACTACAACTATGCAGTATAATATGTACTTTCAACTAGTGTGCACACCTCTTTGGCAAGGAAAACTTCTGATGCAGGCTTTCATCTTGCTTCAGTTTTTATGTGGATCAGCCCTGGCGTTCTTAGATTCCTGTCCCTCTCCCCCAAAAGATATTTGTTTAATAGATTTTGCCTCACTCTTGCGTTTCCATTTTTAGCACATGCAGATGTGTTTGCCCTGATGGAACCTTTCATTTTGCTAAATGGGGAGAAGGATTTTTGCACGCACCAACTGTGCTGCATTAGGATTATTACAAGAAATAGGAAGGTTCCTGTGTAGGCTTGGTCCAAGGTTCCTTGGCAACAGACAGAGTGGAAAAAAATTGAAGATACTTCCTTCATAATATTCTGTTTTCCTTATGTGTATGCTCTTGTTGGGCCTTTACTTCCACAAGCCTCCCCGAGCCCCCGGCTTCTCTTCCCAGGAAAGCAAAAATATGTAAGTGTAGGGATCCCAAGAACATTCTGTTAATGCCATAATAACAGAACGGGATTCTTCAACAATGCACTTGAAATGTGCAATCAGCAACTCTCCTCAGAGCTGGCAAACATTACTCTGCCTTTGTTCCTGACTTCAGCTAAGCAAAAATTGAGGCTATGCCCACCAAAACTTTGGCATATCAGCTGTCTTCTGAAATCTGCCTTTGCCACTGAGTTAAAACAGAGAAAAGCAATTCAGTTTCCAAACCCAAGCATTCATTTTCCTTAATCTGAAGTGAAGAGCAATTTGTGAACATATTCTGTGACATCCTTGCTGTGTTTTCACAGAAAGCTGGGTAACCCTTGCTGAATGAGCCAGCCTGCAAAATTGCAGCAATTTCCCAAGGCATTGGAATGGCACACAGAGACCAGGTTGAATGCAACTCTGCACCTCCAATTGACACATTTTTTAGGTATCCAAAATGCCATAATCTTTGAAATGGAAGTGTAGAGACTGATCTGCTGGATTCTGTCAGGCAGCAGAGAGTGAGAGTGGGCTTGGACCTCATGTCTGGACTAGCAAAACCTGGATGCTGGGGAGCTGGGGGGAACTTGCCATTAGGGGATTTGCCCCAAGCCATCAGTGCTGCACCTCATGCAGGCTATGAAAACAATCCCTAATGAGGGGGCAGGAAGGAATCTCTTTAACTCTTAGAACTCGAGGGAAAACATTTTTATGTGGGAGGGTTATTTTAGAAGCCTCTGACCTGTTTTTCTAAGGGAGCAGTCACCAGCTTCCTAAAATGTTTGGACAGCCTAAGGACTGAAAGGTCTGAAGAGATTCTCTCTGCCAAGAGAGACAGAGACGGTGTTTCTTTATGCAAGTTTAACAGTGGGTGGTAAACATGGAAAAATGTCTCTTCCCTCACATTGCAACATGATGCATCATGTATAGCTCGTCAGGAAACAATGTCTGGTTTATGTTTGCTGCCAGGTATTACTGCAGAAGGAACACCTGACATGGGATATCTTTTTTTCCAGGCAGTTAGTGGGTGGGGTTATCCACACCAGTGCAAGTATTTGGGGATTAGCTGCACATCATTCAGCAAAACTGGGAGCATCATTTAGCAGAAATTCAAAATAGCGACTGCTATGTGTAGTACACGCTTCTGTGACTTTCTTTAAGGTAGTCATGTGAACTACCCCAAACATCCCCCAAACCACTCTGGCTTCTCTAGAAATGAAAGTAGATCTTCACATAAACAGTTAGAAAATCGAGTTAACTCAGCATCTTCTTAAAACAGGGTAATTTCTAAATTTAAAGCTTAGGATTTCTGTTCATTGAGATAGCTGAGAGGGAAAGGAATCTGACAGGAGTATGGTCTTCACAGCCTGTTTTCATATTGGAAATCAATGAAATATCCCCACACACCACCCAAATATACAAGTCTAGGACTGTTATAAAGAGATTTGCACCACTAAAATAACTTCCCAGACACAATTCTCTTCAGCTGACATACGTTACTGTATTTACATACAGTTACATACATATATATATAACTGACTGGCCAGATCACTGAATGAAAAATTAGTAATAAAACTAAAAATCACTGATTCCTTACAGCTGATGGCACTGTATTACCTGGCCTCCTTAGCAATCAATAGAAGGCCAGATGATAAAAGTTTGGGTATGGCAGTGTAGTACCCTCTCTCTCTTTTGACAGTCTTTCTCTGTAGTGAAATAAAATAATTCTGCTGTTACACGGAGCCCAGGTAAAACTGACAGCATGTGCCAGTTTGTATTTTGTCAGGTATAATGTGTTCCCAGGAGGTGCTGGTAGCACTGTCTTCTCTGGAAACCCAGAAGACTCTGCCATGCTTGTGTAGGAACAGTTATTGCTAAAATGAATTCTAGGAGCAGAAATTGCCTGTTTCCTCTGAGAACCTCTTCCTTCAGCATTTGTAATGACCAAGTCTCCTCCCACTTTCCTCCTCAAACACCTGAATGTACCAAGCTCCTTAGGCCTTAGATCCCCATAGGTCTAGTTCTCCAGCTCCTGTATCATTTGTGTGACTCCCATCTGAACTCTTTCCACTGTTTCCAGATTCACAACTGGACCACCAAACTCGACACAGTTTTGCTGTCGTGATCTCAGTGTAGCTCCCTACTGAGGCAGGATCGTTTCCCTACCTCTAACTTGATACCTCCCTTTTCACAAGCTAAGAAGACACACTTGCCCTTTGAGCTGCAGCTTTGCATTGAGAGCTCATGTTGAAGCTGTTATCTCTACTGACTTTTTCAGTCTCGCTCAGGGTCACTTTTTTCCAAGACAGAATCTTCCATCTTATAGCTGTAATCTGCCCTCTGGGTTCCCAGATGTATCACCTTGCATTTGGCTGTATTAAATGCAGCCACACTGAATCACAATCATTTGACCAGGAGA
The DNA here is from genome assembly GCA_035041135.1 of Platyrinchus mystaceus. NCBI lineage: Eukaryota > Metazoa > Chordata > Aves > Passeriformes > Tyrannidae > Platyrinchus > Platyrinchus mystaceus. The sequence continues at coordinate 7,909,718 of JAWWLV010000011.1, forward strand.
TTCAGCTCACTCTGTAACAGTAACCAATCTTGGTAGTGTCTGCTGAAACTTTATCAGCAAGAATTATATATCATCACCAAGGTTGGTGGTAAAAAATCTTTAAATCACTATTTAAAAAAAAAAAATAATCTGTCAGTCCAGACCATAGGGGAATACTTTCACTTCTTTTTCCATGTCTCTTGCTAAAGATATCCTGCTAATTGGTATTTCCCCCTTAAAAATTGCACATATCAAAAAGATGTTTTCAAGATGTAGAAAACATATACTGTGTGATTCCTTTTAACAGAACTCTTAACATTTCACTTACAGTCAAAATGTTCAAGAATAACTGTATTATCAATCTGTCTTCATAAGCCTGCCCCATAATCTTTCTACCTTCCCCTCTAGCCCCAAAAATATCTCCCAGGCAGGTATTCTAATTCTTTACCTGTGTCAAAAAATAGACTAATACATACACTAGTATGAATTGTGTCCTTGGCACTAATTATCTGTTATTAAAATCCTGAACAAAGTGTTGCACTATTTTTCTGGGTTCGCCCTTGAACTAACCTTTGTACAGTCTGGTTTTCTAAAGAAATTTTATTTAGTCAGACCTGGACATCACTTATGTCTTTCCAGCAATATTTGAAGCTATGAGCCAATTTGAACTAAATTTCCTGGCGAGACTAATGTTCCAGAGATGCTTCTTAGCTGTGAGCTTTGGAAACAAGTTCCAACAAAAAGAGTGGAAGAAGGAGGCTCAACATAATGCCCATTGTTCAGCAAAGCCTACTGGATCCCAGGGACCTCATCTAAGAGAAGACCTTGGGAAAGCTGGCTCTGTAAGTGTCATGGCACTAATGGAATAATATCTCAGCGTGTTGCTTGTCTCTTTGTCTCCACTGTTTTCTAATGCTGGACTAAGTTTAACGTAGCACTTCTCAGCTATTTCCATACACACTGACCATAGTGTGTTACATACACATTGAAGTGTACTACACTCTTGTTGCAAAAATATCTATTTTTGGTAGGCACTGTGTCCCATCCTTATTTCTAGTCCAATACCAGCATCCTATTAAGAAAGTGACATCTTCCTCCCGTTCTCCACAGAACAGATGTAACTGCAGACATTTCCTGCCTTTTTCTACATACCTATTTAGCACTTCTCTGTCTCTGGCTAGTAACAATCATGTGTGACCTATAGTTTGTGTGTTCTTAATAAGTTTTTCTTAAAATGCTTATATTCAGGTCTTTTCCCCACAGATATTTCAGGAATTCTGTTGGCTTCACTGAGAAGACGATTACATATTTAAGCTTACGGCTTTGATTTTACCTTATCTTGTTTCTATCTGCTGTACACACACTTTATATCATTCATGATGCGTCTACTTGCAGTATGTACAGCTGCAATACTGACATTAATGAGGGCTCCAAGATAGCATCTTTATTATAATAAACCATTAATAGAGCACTAAAATGCTGCTGTTTGTGGTTCTGCCTCAGTATGAAGCAGCTGGCAGCTATGTCAATTGTCACTCTGGATATATTAATATACAAGAAAATGAGAATTTATTAATATGGAGCTATGCATAGAGACTAAAGCAGGCAAACAGGCCCAGAGTTGCAGTTGACCTGGGCAACAGCTTGCACAGAGCAACAGCTCACATGCACTTGATGAAACAAGGGTAAGAGTTTTTCATTGTGATTTGGATGAAGACTGAAGATAGGAATTTTGTCTAGAATGTACAGTTCTCTCCACCATGGCACCCTACTCATCAAATTCTGCTTTGTGATGATCTTTCTGAATAGAATTCTACTCCACAGTAGTCTAAAGAATATCACAAGAAAACATTACCCGTATTTTGCAAGAAGAGATTAAAGCCAAGTAATAGCAGCCAAGATGCCAAGCCCAGGCCCTTATTGTAATTTCTGGACAACTCTGGCCTCTCCAAAATGAGCTCCTCTGAGTGTAGGATCCTGCTGCAGACACATGCATGCCTGAAAACCACATTTTCTGTACTTATAATATGAACTGCATTATTAAAATGCTGGCTTGTGATCTTAAGTTGGTATCAGGTAGAAAGCACAGAAAGTGCAGGTGTATGTGTGATATTTGTTATGTGTTGTTGTTTCCTCCACAACCTGAAGGGTAACTCATTCAGACACAAATTTGCAGCCCATGACAGCAGTGCATGTCCCATAGAAATGCTGATTTTTGAGAGAGGCCCATCTTCCCATTTCAGCCTAAGAACCACTGTCCACCTGGTGACAGTTTGGAAGAAAAAATGAAGGTAAAAAATCAGAGTAAGAGGAACAGAGAGGGGTAAAGCTGAAGATGATTCGGGAGGGGAAAGCAACCCTTCCATAGATTGCATTTGCCCTCTCTAGCCTTGTGAATGGTGACTAAGTCAAGGTTACACAGAGATGTTAAAAAGATGAGACACAACACAAGAGGAAGCAGTGACAGGATGAAAGGTTCGCTGAGATCAAATGAGAGAAATGAATACTCGAAGGGTCAGTCCTCCCTCTTATGCTTGCAAGTTCGGGCATTGGCTGTGCAAGGAGCCACAGTTGACAAAGCAGAATGACAGACAGAGGGCTGAAGGGGCTGATTCTTCCCACTCTTGCACCAGGTTTGTGTGTGTGACACCCCCAGTGTCTGCAGTGCATAAAGCTGGGAGCAAAGGAGCAGCAAGTCCTCTGAGTGAACTGTGCAGCAACACTTAACCCCCACTGGGCGGGTCACAAACCTGTGATTACATCCTTTTTCCCCAAGGCCTGGGAACACTTTGGGAAGATTTTAAGAGCTCAGCATTTAACCATTTATTTAGCTGGAAAGAAAAGAAAGAACAGGCTCTATCTTTGCAAACATTTCCCTATAAAATGGGACTGCTGATCAATGAGTTGTTGTTCACTGAAAGTCCCATGGAATTCCAAATGTTTTTCACTAGCTGGTGAAAGCTAGGAAAAGCAGTCAAGTGGTAATAGCCAAAAACATCGCATGAAATATTTGGAAGCTGTGTAAAACTCCCACAGCGATAAGGGATGTAACCAATCCTGCAGTAAGACCATATACAAAGCTGCATAGTGACTGTGTATAACCACTGTGGGATGAAATCCATACCATCCAGTAAATTCTTCTTCTTTCTGCAAACCCTGGTCTAAGGTGATTAAGGAGAACATCTAATGCCTCTAAAAATTTTGCTGGCAACCTGAAATGGGAAGATTTTGAGGTTAAGTGCCCTCCTGAATTTAATGTAACTATCCTGTCCAGCTCTGCACTCCACGTCCATAGTAGCCATAGAGCTGGTCCATTAGTAGTATTCCAACCATTACAGCAGTAAGAGAAGATCAGTGTGTAAACATAAGTAATATTATCCCTAAGTAAATTCAGTGTTAGAATTTTTTTTTCCTGGCCCAATAATATCTATACCATTTCTGCCCATTAAATATGGAAAAATTAATTCATTATTTGCTTACACTTTGCAACAGAATACAGGAACTTTAGAGGTGGTACTCAGGAAAACCATAAGCCCCAGTCAGCACAGCAGTGCAACTGGACTGGTGAGCCTCTCCAAGAGGCTGGGCCTGGACACACAACCTAACACTTCACTGACATGGTCATATTGTTTCTGGGCTCTGAATTGGTCTCTGCTCACTGAGAGGAAATGGCTGCAAAGGTGCTCTGAGCACACTGGAGGATGTCTAAGAAAGCTCAGGTTTGCACTGTGTGGGCAGAGCCTTTGTAGCAGCCTCTGTAGGGTCATGACAGCTATAGACCTCAGCGTCATGAAAAGTCCTTGTGTTCTGTGGGAAGGGAAGAGGAAGAATCTTACAAGAAAAAGATGATCTTTCAGCAAACACTCTTTTTTTTTTTTTCAAATGTGCTGCTGGAAATGATTTAGTTTCATAAAATAGTGTGTGTATTAAGCCAGGCTGTTCACTGTGACTTCAAACAGCTCTCTAGCAAAGGTGACCTGCTACAGAGGTGGGGGATTTTTTCATCAAAATTATTTTAGTTTGAAATTAAATGCTAATAAGGATAGATTTTGATATTAAATATTGATCCTATTATCTACTGTGCAGAAAGTGTGTAAATGCAATCTGTAACACAGAATGATATACTGTAAAAGAAGAAATTCTTTTAATTTGTTTTCACACGGTTTTCAGTTGAAACCACACCCCTGTAGTCCAAAACCTCTGAGAACACCTCCAAAGCAACACTTAATGTGTGTGTATGTGCATTAATGAATTTCTGTTCTCAGTGAAAGAGGACTGCACGTCTCAGCACTCTGAATAAGAACAGAGCATTCAATTCCTCTCCATAGCAAATTCAGCCTTCAACAAGTTAGTTCTTCCAGGGATGGCAGTGATGCAAAACTGCTTTGCAAATGTTTTTCTGGGTTTTGTTGCTAGGTGATGACTTGGAAAACTTTGCTATTCCTGCTGAGAGGTTTAAAAAAAAACAGGCCTCACATTAAAGAGTACAAAAAATAGGCCATCTTGCTCCCTAACTCCCATTTCCTAACTCCTGGAGTCTGCACCCTGTGTGCCTTCTACACTCTCACATGCCCCTCTCTTCCCCCCGCCTTGAATCTGCTTGCCAGAAGTTGGAGGCCCAAGAAACCACTTCTGTTACAGTGTAAGAAACTGAGAGGTCATTAATCTTTTTATCCCTGACCAAAATAAGCAATTCTGCAAGTGTGCATTGTTTTATACTGGCTTTTCTTTTCTAGTCAGATTTTACTGGTTTTTAATTTTATTAATAGAAACAGATTAATTACTGTTGACATGGTTGCAATCTCTTTCACAAAGCAAAAAAACAGAGAGGTTTGGAGATGACCCCATGGTAGTTTGCTTAATCATGTACCTGGTCTGGATGCAAAATCCTTTGACAGGCAGCATGTTGGTAATTGATGAGGAGAAGATCGAAAGGTGACACTGTGAAATCGGGGTGGGGGCTCAAAACCTTATTCCTTTGGATATTGCCAAAGTGGGCCTGTTGGTGGGGAGAAATAAGGTGTATCTGTTCAACCTATTATTGATTTTTGTGTTTATTGGGGCATTTTTGGTATCATCTTATCCAAGTTTCCAGAGATGTAGCCTTGAATTAGTATATGGCTAAGCACAGTATGCTCAGAAACAATTAGCCACTGCTGTTCTCCTTGAAAGGCGTTTCTAAAATCTGAAGTCTTGTACTATGAAGAATATAGAAACAAGCATTTTTTTTATATATTGGATCTGGACCAACATATCAATAAGGGTTAAAAGTTACCAAAGTCAGAGGAGCAAGCACCCATTTTCAGCAGCCAGAAAATAATGATCACTGACCTTTATAGCCTCAATTTGCAATCTGGCTCATTTGGAGTTTAATCCTCTTTCATCAGGTTGGCCAAGTAAGAAGACCCTAAACCTCATCTCCAGCAAAGTTCTTGGCATTTGACGACACTCAGTCTCTTAAAGTGATAGCATTTCTGGAGTGTAACTGGCACTGTACAGCTCTATTGAAAGACATAAAGCCAAGAATTTCAGGCCCTAATCCTGTAAATCCTTGCATTTTCTTTTAAAATCTATTCACGTGAAAAGCTCCCGTGGCTTCAGGGACACCATTGGTATTTATGACTTCAGGCGTGTGAGAGTTTTTGTATAATCAGGGTCTAAAACCAGGAGAGCCAACAAGCCCCAGTGTCTGACTTGAGTTTCTGCCACCCAGTTCTGGAAGGCTTTGGGTGGTTGTGGGTTTGGCTTTGCCACAGGGCTGGGTTTCCCTCCCTGTGCAGCCTCCACAGCAGACGCACAAGCACTCACAGTCGTTTTTAACACTTCATTAGTTATTGGTGTGATGACAGAAGTTATATTGTCTCACATCAGTAAGCAGTAAGCTAGATGAGGGGTGTGAAAGAGGGACTTGCTTCTGAGGCTCAGGACAGGCAGTCCTCTCACAGGAGCAAATGGCACATTGTCTGAAGAGATTGTTGGATTTCTGGCTGCTTTTTTATTTTAACATAACAGACTTAAGTAATTGAGAATCTACTCACAGGTGAACCAGCTTCTTTCCAGAGATGATGATGGCAGAGTGGATGGCAACTCTACTCTCAAAGATTGAAATGCATTTATTATCTTATTATGTATTCATCACCATGAGAAAAATTACTCATTGCAGAATTGCTGTTCTGTGCAGAAGAAGAGAGGGAGCTGAATACCACGTAGAGAAGGGACTTTTTGTGGTTGGTGGTGTTTAATACCTGCTCACTAGTGAGCTTTATGTATGGTTTATAGATCTTTTCAGCTATTGTTAAAGTTCTTCAAAGTCACTAGTTAAAATCAACTATTTATTGTCAGAACAGCTTACAGGGAGTTTGCTCCACCCTGTGAGTCTTCTGGTCCTTGGCTCTGCTGATGTCAAGGCAACTTCTCACCAACATTTGAACTTTTACTTTGTTCTTGTCCTCTGCAAGGAAAATGTTATGGAATAGTCAGTGTTTTTGTGATAGCACTGAATTATGTTTAAAACTTGCTCTGGTCTACTTGGTACATACTGATGTGTTTTAAACATATTTGGCCTTGGTATTTTTTTTTTTTTAATATATGTCTGTTAATGGTCAGGAATCATCTGGGAAGGATAATGCCAATCTTTGAGGTGCAAAAATTATCCAGTGGCTTAAAAGAAAGGCAAACCCAACAAACTTCATCTTACTCAGCATCATTTAATCTCCAGTACAAGAGTTTAGGGGAATTAACCACTGTGGAAGATAACAACCTAGAACTCAGCAACTGAATCTGTGTCAAGTATGCAAGAAGGGAGAGGGGACTCTAGTCTGCTCTCAGGTATTTTAAAACAATGGTGAAAATTTTGGGGTTTTGTTAGTTTAGTCAAATGAAAACAATTTGCAGTAGTGCAATACCTAGCGGGAGTAATTTACTTAAATTCACTTACACACCAGCACTGTGAAAGATATCACATTAAGGACTGCTAGAGGTCAGGGAGGACTTCCACCAGTGTCTGTGAACATCCTTCTCTCAGTCTGGTGGAGGGTTTCTGCCAGGATGAGATGGCACAGTGGGAGTGGAAGTGCTCAGCTCTGTGGTCTTTACTTCTCTGTTTCCCTGTGGGACCAAAGGATTACAAAGGTATGATGTCCATGTCCACCTGCATGTCCCCTGATGAAGCCTTTTTAACTTATTTGCTGATTTCATCTAAACTTGACAAAAGCATGAAGGTATCAAAGGTCAGTAAGTTCCTACAGGTTTCAAGAGATTTTCAATTAGTCTTGAGGTAGGGGCCTACACTGTAGAAAATTAATATAGGAGAGACAAAAAAGCCCATATAAATGGCCAATTATGTCAAGTACTTCTACCAGAACTTCATCCTCAGACACTAAAGGCAACAATGAGAGGTAAATGTGTAGGCTTCATTAGCTTTGTTAACTTGCAGAACTGCTTCTTCCATTTTGTGTGATTAAACCGCCATAGGAGAAGTTTCTCCTATGGCAGGATCTGGGAAGTGTGTGGGGATGGTGGATACTGGCTCCAGCACAGCTGTTACCAGACCAGACACATTCAAAAATCTATGCAATGAGGTGTTCAAACCCAAATGACCTAATCGCCCTCAAATGGAGACAGTTGTGGAGCATGGTGCAATTGTCCAAATACTTGGAAATTTGGACCCTTGGAGCAAAAAAAGTCTGGATAGCTGAGATAGCAGATGAGCTAATGATTGGTTTGTTTTTCATTATGACTGGTAACTTTGTATTAAATGCCAGGAATAGTCTGTGGAAACTCCCTTTAAAGACCTGTCTTGGATCAAACAAATAATTTGCAGGCAATTAATTGCTGTGAATAAATTGTCCAGGGCAGCCATTGTAATAAGGGCTACATGCTGCAGGACTTTTCCAGGAAGGAAAAAAAAAAAAAGAAAAAAAAAAAGACTGAAACCCGTTTAAAGACTGAGCACTTTGCTGGGGATTTTAGCCACGTGAGCTCAGGATGATCTGCAGCGGAAGCAGGACCTGCCCATTTTCCAAATTCGCATTTCTGACAAGCAGCCAGTAGCAGAGAGGAGCCCCTCAGTGGCATGAGTGAACCTGAGAATCAAGGAAATACCACTACAGGTGGAGGAGGAGGTGATTTGCCAGGGTTTCCATCAAAAGGTTCATCTGCGGAGCTGTACCCAAAGATCGGGTGTGGCAAAATGACCTTGGGAAGCCTTCAGCTTGGCCCAGCAGTGATTCACCCATGCTCTGCGCCAGCCAGATCCAGGCCAGAAGCTTCATTAGTGTGACAGAAAGTAGCAAGCCATGGTGGGGAGCAGGGGGAACTAGATCAAGCTGTGACTGTGTGGATGCTGGCTCTCCTCTGGGCAGCGCAGAGCAGGGGCACAGCAGGACCTGAAACCAAAACAGAGAAATCAGTCTACAGTAAAATGCCTCTCAGTGCTACTGGAGAAGATAATAGTACCAATATTATACAATGTCTTGAAAGTGTGATATCTCACTGCAGAAAAACTCCATTTCCATTGCAGGAACTAGGTCGCTGCTGAGGTGGTGCCACTGGGAGCGGTCCCTGAGCAGTGTCAGTGTCACTCACAGGGAGCGTTGTTGCTGACACTTGTATTTGCTGTCAGGATGCACTCTGGGCCTATTTTCATTTAATAAATAGTTTCCTCTTTCAAAAATTGAGGTTTCCATCACACTGAAGGTAATCACAGGTGGAAATCAAATTTTTCAAGTCATTTTTTCAAATAGTTTCAGCAGAGGAAAGAATTGGAATGAAATCACTGATGCCTTTTTGGTGTGAGCTCTGTTACCGAGCTGGTAATTGAAGGAAGAGACCATTGACAAGATATTTCAAGACTTATCCTTCATACTTTGTTTTTTTCCTACAACTATGCAAACAATTTTATTTTTATTTCAATTCAGAACAGAAAGAGACAAACCAATCATATCCCTCTATATAAAGCTCAAGTGACTTTTTCTTTTTTTCTTTTCTTTTTTTTTCCATTTTGTCAAGAAAGGAGCCATACACTGGTTTTGTTTTGTTCTTTTATAAGCAGGTTTTGGTTCAGCAGCCAGGAGAAAACCTGTCTCCATCCCATGGCTCTCCAGATGTGGATATGCAGAGGGGGTTGGAGGAAGTGTGGTGCTCCCCTTCCGTGGTGCTGGGCAGTCCCGAGCATGTACATGCCAGTGGTGCGACCCTGTGCAGACTGATTCCTTGGGAGGCTAATTGGAAACCTGCCCTAACCAAGTGAGCAAAGAACTAGTTGCTCAGGGGAATATATGTGTCCAGAAGAGATGAGGGGGTTCCTATTGCCGTGGGATGTTAAGACATGCAAGCGTGGATTTGTTGCTAAAGTACTGAGTACTCCCAGCCTCCCAGGTCTCCAGACCTGCTTAGGGATTCCCAAAGGGGAGACCCTGATATCTTCCTAACGTGGTCAGAAATGGTTGGGTCAGTGATGAAAAATTTAAGTTTAAAGGTGGTCTGTGTTTAGGTGGTGTTTAAGATGCTGATGACAGCTATCAACAGGTAGAAAAGATAGTGTTCAAAGCAAAAAGACGTTGATTTTTTGCTGGGGACATAGTTAAAGGGTTCCTGCCACGTGACTGAGAGGAGAGGGGAAGGGGGAAAAAAATCTGGAGAGGTAAAATTGCTTTACTTCTTCATGTGACTGGCAAGGATGTGCTGGGGATCATGGCACTGCCTTAGGCTCCACGGAGTGATGAGTAAAGCCAGGGTGGAAGCTTTGAGAGGGGTTGATCCACCCACAGGTCCAAGTTCATTTTCTCACGATACCATGAGCCCAAACAGTTCCCACCCACCGGCTCATCCTGGCTGCTCCCCCTGTCCCCTCCCCGACTCACGAAACAGTTGTCTGTGGGTCCATGTTGTGAGCTGGCTGAGGCATCTGATCTTCCCGGAAAATAACCTGGCACAAATAGATTTTTTTTTTTTTCAGCTGCATCAGCTCTGCGATCCACTTCACAATGTTGTGGCAACACATCCAATGGGGGATGGAGGCCATAACAAGCAGCAGGGCGTGGGAATATCTTAGTTTGATATAGCCTTTGAAGGCAGGAGCCTGCCTATAAATGTCACTGAATTTGAAAGTGAGCACCATTTTTCTTACAGGGACACTGTAAGAAACTGTGTAAACTTCTTTCAGAAATCAGGTTAAAACAATCCAACTGAAACACGCCAGCACGAAAAATGTAGTACCTGCAAGGCCCACAGGAAAGGGGTGTGGTGGGTGTCTTTTGGTGGTGTCTGGGATGCTGTAGGCAGCACTGAAGTGAAAGTTTTCAAATAGGCTTAAAAAAATAAGTAATTTGTCTGGTTTTCTCCAGTGTTCTGACTCACTAGGGATCAGATTTTCTACCTAAACAAGAAACCTTTTTAAAACGTAATGAAAATGACTACAGAAGTTAGGGCTTTAAGGAAAATGGAATGTATTGAGACTGACACTAGAAGTGTGGGAGTTGATAACTCCAACACTTTTACTTGTAACTACTGTCAGGCTTTTGAAATTCGAGTGGAGACGTTTCATGAGGCAGCTAGTTTAGAAACATTTGAAAATAGGTAGTTGTGCCTCAGCCCTAATTGCAAAAGCAGGGAGAAGTAAGTTTAAAACAACAGTCTCCCCTTTTCTTCAGGTCCCAGTCAGGAAAACGGAGGCTTTAAAAAAGACTTTGTTGCAGTTTCCACTCCCAGCACTTAAACATTATAATCCCCCCGCCCTTTTTTTTTTGTTGTTGTTGTTGTACTGTGAGAGAAAGGCAAGTTCACTGTAAGTTGAAAAACAAATAACCAGGCTAGGAATTTCTATGTACAAAGCAGATGGACACACACAGCCCTTTTTGGGATACTTGGGTATGTCTCCTTAGCCACCACAGCTTGTTTTGCACTTCAGATCGCTCCAGGCAGGCCATTGTTGCCATGCACCTGTCTGTAATTTTGGAGGTTCATCTACCTCCAGCAAACTATATTTAAAAACCTCAGTGCTGATTAGACAGGGGAAAAAAAAGTTCAGGGGAAGGGATTTCCTTGTTCACAAATAAGAATGTGCAGTGGAGCACTCACTAAGTAAACAGAAAACATGGGCAGCTGAGAGAAATCAATTTAGCTGAACAAACAATGTTCCATGTAATGAACTACTAATTATCCTTTTATGCCATGTCAGTCTGAGTGATTACAGAGCTGTGCAGTTTAATTTGACGTTTGAGCATTGCCTTGCTCCATTAGCCTCATATAAAGCTACGACACGTTGAGAGGAATTGAAAAAAAATGGTGGTGGGTTGGGGGGGAAGGGGGCTGCATTTATCCAGAACTAAGCACCTGTAGCAGTCATGAGGAAAAGAGCTTCTTCATTTTTTCTTCTTTTAGCTTTTTTAATTCTTGGTTGTGGTGAAAGGGGCAGCACTTGGGAAACGAGAACAAGTATATCTGACGCTCATAGAAAACTCCTTCAGTGTGTTGATAATGTTCCAGGTCTTTAGACCCTGCTTTAAACTATCATTGAGGGCTTGAATAAATAAACTGCATAGATCAAACACACATACAGATCAAGGGGGAAGTGGATGGTAAACAATACAGTGTGGGAGCAAATATATTCTCCTGGATACTTTCTTTTTACTGATGATTTGCACACAGTAGGTAAATCGAATCCTTAGGTGCTTGGGAAATCTCATGGTTAATCTTGGACTGAAGGACATGTATTATAAATACTGCTTTATTATCATACTGTTTGTCCAACTACCTGTACTGATAACAGGATTAGAGGGAATTAACATATGGAGAAAGATAAAGACAGTTTGTTAGGATATATATTATGGCTATTAACTCTAGGAGTACCAGTGAACTACCTGTAGTCTGATATAGAGCTACATATTTTGAACTAGATTTTTCTTTCATCAAAGGTAAGTCAAGCCCAACATCACTGATGTTCTAGGAGAAATTTCCATGGGAAAGGTGCAAACGCGAGGGGTACCATGCCCCATGTGTAGGTAATACAGCAACGTGTGAAACAGTGTCCTGAGGGATAAATATGACCTCAGTGTTCAATGATAATATTTATAAGGTTGCATTAATTTAAGCACAAATTGAAAAACAAATGTTTAAAAACCATTTGGTGTAACTACCTGACATCTCTGCTATGCACACCACTGAAATATGTGCCATGATACCCCCCAGGCTCACTCTTCTCTCACTTTGACATAGATGAGAACTCCCAGGTTGGGATAATATTTGAAGAAATGCCTTTTCAAAAATTTAAATTTTGTTAAAATTTTATTTTAAATCTCAAGGAGAATGAATAGCAACTTGAGTGGAAAAAGAAAGAAGAAATAGGAAGGTAAAAAGCCTCCCCAAAACTGGAAAACTCAAAGATCCAGTTGACTATTTTGGCTCAGATGCAACTCATACAAGGCCAGATCCTTGGCAGGGGCAAGTTGATTTCAATGAAGAATCCCTCTTTTGTCCAGTAAGGATGGGCCCGAACGTGCGCACAGAGGACACGGTGGCCCCTCTCTCACACTCGCTGTTGACACACAGCCTGCTCCCTTTGGCTGTCCCCCAGGCTGTCCTCAGCGTCTCTGTTCTGCCCCACTTTTTTTTTTCTTCTTTTTAGTTTGGTTGGCAAATATCATTCCCACAGCCTTAAAGACTGGGGGCTTTTTATCTGCCACAGAAGTACCGCGGAAGGGGAAACGTTCCTGCCCTGTGGAAGGCCGGAGCGCCGGCGCTGTTCGGGGCGGGGGCACAGCGAGAGCCTGCTGGTGGTTTGGACACCTGTTTGCTGCACCTGCCATGGCCCTCAGCCCACTTGCTTGGCCATTTTACACAGGACTCAGCTACCTGCCAGGTGATACTGGTTTCTTGTTTGGTTGGGTTTTTTGTGGGTTTTTTTTTGTTTTTTTTTTTTGTTTTGTTTTGTTTTGGTGATTATCCCACTGCGCTGGTTTGAAGCTGAGTCGAATTTTGGCTCTGCTGCAAGGCATGACCGAGCTGCAGGCTCTTACCCCAGGGCTGAACTGGCCCCTCTGTTCCTTCCTAATGCACGTTAGACACATTGGGGCCTTTCTCCGCTGTGCATTTGTAACTCCCATTGACGCTAATGGGTGTGACATGTGTCTATCCCGCGGAGAATAGACCCCATTGACTACAGCAGTTCCCCGGCCTCGAGCGGTGCTCGTCACTTGATTAAGCCAAACTAATGAGGCACGACCAGGGCCAATGGGAATGTGTGGGACTCAGGCATTGCAAAAGCTGATGGAAACCTGCAGCTTTGCTGGGGGCTGGGTTTTGTTATGCCAGGCAAAGACACGGGATGCCATGGAATGGAGTGCACAGGAACAGGTGCTGACACAGACAGGAACAGTGCAGAGAGGGTTCACATTGCTGATGACAGCACCCCAAATTGCCCTCTTCGTGGCAATTACATGTGAGAGTGTCTTGTGTGCTCAGCAGGGTTTAAAACTGGTTTGGTCTTGGCACTTGCTCCGTGCCTTTCTACATTTCAAGATCTGAATTTGGCCCTGTGGCTCTTTTTCTGAGGCATGTGCACAGGAGGCATGTGCACATGGCTCTTTAGCAGACAGCCTAGTGGTTAAGGCAGGCAGTATCCTTTTCACCAACACTGAACTTCATCAGCTTGGGGAATGGGAAAGGTGTGTGGGGGACTCTGTAGTAAGTGTTTCTTGGAGGTTGCCCACCCTGCAAGAAGACCTATTGGAGGCATAGATGCTCCATGGTGTTCTCCCTCCCGTGCATTGCTGGCCACCACCTCCAAGTGTGGATCACCAGCTGTACCTGAGAGAGGCCAGAGGAGTGTGCAGGGCTGGAGCCTCTTTTGCTTTGGCTGGGCCCAAATCATCTAAACTGGGCCAGATGCAAGAATGCAAACTCCAGGCACATACTTGCGAGTTCAGCCTCAATCCAAGTGTGACTGTGCTTGCAGAGAAACAAGTTGGGAGAAAACCAGGAGAGAGACACCTAAAGAGCTGAGAGCATGGACATGGCCTCCCATGAACATGCACATACCCCTATGGACACAAAATGCTGCTTGCTGAACAGAGGCCAGGAACTCTGGCTTTCCTGCAAAACACAGCATCATCCCAAACCACTGTGGTAATGTGAGGGCACAACCTGGTAGGCCAGGGCCAGACTACAAAGGCAGATAGGTCAGATGTATGTCTTGAGATAAAACATTAAGCATTAAGAAAAAACTCAGTTCTATTTTAAGACTTGCTGTTTTGGAGAGTCTGGGTGAGAAGTTGCCTGTACTTTCCCCTGTACTTTACCTGCTGGTACATTCCAGGTCAGAGGAGGTTTGTATTTTTGTCATATTGCAATACTTGCCTTTATGTAAGTGCTGCTAAGAATAAAATTAGCAGTGGGAGAAAAACATCAGTTTGATGTCTAAATTTAGCAAACTTGATGAATAAATCTATTAACTTCGTTGTGGGGAGAGAAAAGAATAGCAAACCTTTGTTTAAAGAAAAGATAAAATAAATATAAAATAAGAGCCAATTGCCCCCTCTGGTTTTTGGAAGTGGATTCTTAAATATTCTCTTGTCCCCTTCAGAGGATAAATATTAATCGACTCGATTTGTGGAACTATGGCTTGAAAAGATATGGTCAGTTGGATCTGAGAGGCTTTGACATGATTATAAAATGCTTTCAGTATTTGTGAAGGTAGAGAGCAAATGGAGAAGGAGGGTTTGTCCACTTGAGTAGGTGTCCTCCCAGGAAGAAGCTCCACTTCTGTCAGTTCAGCACCACTGCTGTCCTCGCTGGCTCGGTCACAGCAGGCAGCCCCCTGTCTAGGACATTAATTAATCAGCAAGAAGGCTGTGACAGGAAGGAGCACAGGGTTCTCTGAGGTTTGGCAGGGAGAATCCAAGCATAGAACTGCCCCAAGCACCACAAGTTTCTTCCTCTCCCTGCATCCTGGGCTGTGTGGGATTGTGTGCCCCAGTCAAGCCCCATGGTGATCACAGTACACGTAAGTGTCTTTTGGCTTTGTCCAGAGCTCTAGACGATGCTGCCATCTGCACCTTGCAAGGCAGGTACCTCTTTCTGCCTGCCCCAAACTTTAGCACAAGGTAGGAAAGTCCCCACCACAGACCATAGCATTTTATGGCAAGAACTGTCTTCCTTTGCCCAGTCTCTCTGGCAGCTGCACCTATCATTTTTCTTGGCATATCTGGAACAGGTCACTTTTACCTTTATGGTAAATTAGAGATTTCTAATTAAGAATTTGAGGTTGAAAACAAGAGGTTAGAAATTAAAAGATTTATTAGTCAGATACTAGGCTAGTACAGTCCTTGTCTATCTTAAGGGGTGGATAGCTTCCCTAGTCATCTGTTATCCTAATTCACCCCTCTAAATCTTTCTGGAGTGAGAAGCTGGCATACAAATGTGAATATCCTGTTTAGTTCTTCTTTCCAAGTGGCAGCCTTGGGCACTTAACAACCATTTCATTCTCTTATTTCGTACTGAATTTGCTGAACATGGAGGAGAGGCAGTGCATAAACTAAGCAAATAATGTTTATGTTCTTCCTGCAGCTGCTCCTTGGACACCTACAGGTCATTAATTTCTTTGTTTCTAGTCAGCCTGCCAGCTTGCAGCTCCCCTGCCCAGTATGATCTGCTCCCTTCTTGCAGACTGCTGACCCGTTCCCACTGAGCCATGCTACAGGATGTATTCAGGAGGCATCAGGACTCTTGGGACATTACTAGCTTTTTGCTGAAACTAGAAGGGATATAAGTGATACAGTCATAATACGGATAACCAGGAGTTCTGTCTGTTTTCCCATCCTACTCTCCATATATCGACAGTGTTAACTGAAAGAGTAATACCATTAGTTTGGTGGGGACATAGGGCCATGCTAGCAGGTGGATGTCACTGCTGAAAGGGGACTAAGAGCTATGCTGTGACTATAGATCCATTGCACAAAAGCCCAAAGCTGTTACTGCAACCTCCAAGAAACAGCCTCTGGTGATGGAAAGAAAATCAGCGTCATCTCATGACACTGCTGTTCCTGTAGGTTGTGAATTTAAAAGAAGGCAGGCTGAGGAAGGGAGCATGGAAATCCCTGCTGATTGGGAGCGAGACTATTTTTCTCCTTTAGGAACATTTGCTCAGCTTTTTAATTTTCAGTGTTTCCAGTTGCCATATCAACCTGAGAAATTTGCCTGGCAATTGATAACTTATTTTTCAACAGAAGATTATAAAATTTGATTGCATCAGTTCAGCATTTGTTTGCTGGGATTTCACTTTATCTTATTTTACTTTATTTCCAGTATTTAATTCCCAAACAAGGATCCCCACCCTCCCTTTGCCCAGGCACATCTCAGGTTCAGCAGTCCACGTGGAGAAGTGAGGCTCCAGGTCAAAATGCCACTGACATCAGTAGCTGGGATAAAGCCTACAGGACACATCCCACAGGCTGGGAAAAGCCACAAGCATCAACAGAAACACTCTGGCTGGAGATAAGTGGTAGTTTCAGTTTTTAAGTTGTTCTGAAGAGCAGGCACAGGAGGCACAGTGGAGGGAAGGGAGGTTGCTCCTGGCTTTGCTGTTGAACAGTGTATTGGTTTTCTTGGAACCTGCATCTGCATCCAGCACCGTCAAGGTGGGGAAGAGCAGGGTGGGGAGGGAGTCTGCACTCACTCCCAGTGGTAGTCCAGAAACTTCCATGTCCTCCCATCTGTCCATCCATGTCCTCTTTCCAGCCCACCCCTGGCCTTTCATGGGTCACTGGTGTAAATGGGGACTAATCTGCCCCAGTGCAGATGAATCTGCAGGGACTTTTCTGTGGTGAATATATTGTTTGGTTTGTTGTGGGTTTGCGGTGTTTTGTTTGTTTTTTTTTTCATTTAAACAGAATAAGAATGGAAAACAAGAAAGTCAAAAAGCCCTGAATCTTTATCTTTTTTTAGTGGAGACACCACCACAGCAGGACATAATGGCTTGCTGTGGTGGTGGTGGTTTGCCTGAGAGCCTGGAGATTTATGTAATGAGAAACACAATTCCTGCAAAGAACATTGTTAAATCTTTTCAAATTTTCAGCTATAAGCCATTTTATTGCTAATAATATGGCTAGATTCTTCTTTTGAAGAATCTGGGAATGTTTGACAAGTGGGGAAAATGGAGAGGACTTGAGGCACCATAATCTGTATTTTCCATTTACCTTGCTTGAAGCTTGAACAACACATGTGCCACAAATGATTTGTTTATTCCTAAGCGCCCCCAAGGAGCCCAGTCTCCATTCTCAGGCATATAATGGCTATTCAAATGAAAGCTTTAATAGGTTGTTGCAGATCTGATATCAATGCAGTGAGAGAAAGAGATATGCAAATATTCGAAATTAAACAAACTAGCTCCTGCCCTTTGCCTTTGGAGATGCAGTTTCAAATCTGGACGGTGTCACCAATGCAATGAGTTTGCTAGACTCAGCTCTCTGGAGAACTAGTTCTTTTTCACCTTTTTTTCCCCCCACTTTGCCTCACAAAGCTTTCACATTGTTTGAAATATTTTCTGTCTGTAGCACTCATGAGGAAGGAGAGCCCCAACTGGGCCTGAAATACATGACGTGTTCAGATTTGAGACTAAGGAACATTGCTGGGAGAAGCTTCTGCTGTGCTGGTTTGTTCCACATCTTCTTAAATCAAGACCCTTAACCTCAATGCCTTCTCCTGGGCATTTCCCCATGCTGTAGAAATTTTGGAAGAGTGACACAGACAAAGTCCAATTAGGGGTTTCTGTCTGCACTGCAAGACAAATCAGAGGCTTTACTGGTTCTTAATACAGCCCCTGCTCCTCTTTTGCTCCATGTAATGTGTGTGTGAGCCAGGCCCAAAGATCACTTCAAAAATGTAAAAATAACATGTCATCCACCTAACCACTGAAACCATGCCAGCAGCTACTGAGTGCATTGAACAGCAGAGAAAAATAATAATTTTACATCAAAAACACCATAAAAGTTTTCAGTGTCTTCCAGGCTCTTGTAAAACTGCTATTATCTTGTCCAACCCCCAAGGCTTTTCGCACAATTATCAATTAGGCTGTGTGGATTTCAGAAAAGGCAGTGCCTGGAACATGGGTGAATCGCACAGGCGGCAGCGGAAGCGCGGCCGGGTCCGCAGGACATCCGCACACACCTCGGCTCTGCTGCCAGCTCCCAGCTCAGGGGCAGAATCCCTGCATCTCTGTTGCCCTCCCATCTTCTATGCATGATCACAAGAGCTTTGAAGCAAAGCTTGTTCCATCAGTACTGCTGGTGGACCAAACTTTGTCAGCAATGACGAGGGGCACCCAACCTAAAACATCTCCAGACACCTGCAAACATATAGAAAACCCCTGAGTTCCAGTGTGATCAATGAGAAGTGAAGAGAGAGCCCAGTGCTCAGCAGGAAGCATGAGGAGGACCTTGCTTTGCTTGGGGCATGTGGACAGTCTTCTGGCTGTAATGGGTACCAGAGTATGTTGGAAGCAGCGTGGGAAAGTGGGTTTGCATCCCAGAGACTTGATGCTCTGCCCCACTGGTATTAGCCAAGGCTGGGCACCTTGGGGTTTCAAGGGGGAGGATCTGATGAGGGCACGTGAAGAAGAGGGCTTCAGAAAATAAACCTCCAACTTCAGTTTAGCTACACCCAACTTTAATTTAGCTAGTTGTTTCCTTCAGAACCAAGGAGGGAAGTGCCCAGTAGCCCAAATGATAAGGAAAACAAGATCTTCCCATACAAGTGTGAACAGTATCATACAGAAACGTTCCCCAAAACTGCATTTTGTGAGAGTACTTGGAGCTGTGGCCAAATCCCATATTTGAATGTGGGTAGACAATTGGAATTTAGGGTGATCTCTGGCCATGTTTAAACATGAACTAGGCCATAAGCTTCTTATGGGCTGTGGTTACAAAAAAAAAAAGGGGGCTGACTCACAGTGGGAGAGCACGAGGATGGAACATTCCCATGCAATCCTCCCTGCTCTCTTTGGAGGTGTCTGGCTTGTTCCTAGAGATCCTGGACACCCGGTGCTCCCATATACCTCCCTGGACACTTGCAGGTGATCAGTATTTCTGAAAGAGCAGCTTAAAGGCTGCAGATGAGAGGTGTTTCTTTTGGCCTGCCAGCAGCCCAAAACAGAAGAAAGAAAACAAAATTCTCCAGAGTTTTTCCAAAATGCATGCCCAATTCAAACAGATTCATCCGCCTTCCTTGCAATTGTGATTCCCAGATCACAGCTAAGTCAAGCACAGACTTCCCCAGTCACATCATTTCTGCATTGAGCTAAGCAGTGTGCAGAAGCAGATTTGTATTTTTCTAATTAAAAAATATTAATTAAAAGCTGATACCTCTTGTAGGAAGCTCTTGATTTTGACCTACCTCATTTTCAGTTTTAGACATTTTTACTTGATCAGCATTTCATAATGAAATATATTCTTTTTCAAAGAGAAACACATGATTCCATAGGAAAACATAGTTTAAGGATAAAATAATATTTAAGCATGAAATAAATCAACATCTAACCAGTTTCTGTTTCTTTCAGACACCCCAATCTTCAGAAATTGAGATTACCAATTCTGGTCCTATTTAAGACTGGGAAGAAAATGCAAATTTCTGAAACATTTGCGAGGTTGGAAAACAGCTTTCCACTAAGCTCTCCTCAGATGAGATTGCAGAAATTCTTCTGTTTTCTTCTTCCTCCCTAGCTCTGTTACCAAGCAATTCTGTTCACAATGTTCTCCAAGACAAAATCTGAGCCAGACTGAGATTTGTGTTGATGGTGAGTGCCTGCCTTTCAGTTTTTTCTTTCTTTAAATAAAACAATTTCCTAAGGCTTTGAAATGGGGCTGATAAAAAGCAGCTTTTAAAATGCATCTTAGTAAATACTTTGAAACCAGACCGTAAAGTCTCATAACTGTAGGTTTGTACTTAATTATACTTCACTGACAGCCCATTTTCCTTCTCCTCTGCAACCAGTCTCCTTTTTCTTTAAGAGCAAAACATATTGTATGCTACTTTTGTAAGATTTGTGGGGTTTCACACAAATTGAACAAGATCTGTAGGTAAACAGTGTCACCTAGTGGATGACTGGCATCGATTTTTCCCAAACTGTGGAAGAAGTTTGGCCGTGTGGGTTTTCCATTTTGTCCTAGAAAAAATATTTTTTTAAATTGGAAAGAGTCCTGTGCTGAGAAATGGGGTCGTTGCCAAATGGCTGCAAATCCAAAGACACATAAAGCAGTGGCCAGCACTGAGAGGGATATTTGTCATGTGCACGGGCACAGATCCAGTCCCATCAGCAGATACAAAAGCGAAGAACTGATTCTCCAGCTCAGTGCCTGAATAGCAAAAGGTTAAAGCAGCACATCCTGAAATATTTATGTCCCGGATGTGTAGAGGTGTACCGGGCTCCACATCATCTCCTGCGCCATCAGCTGCCCCTCTCTTGTTTTCTAACAAGAGCATATCAGTAGGTGCCTTTGCTGTGTGATCAGATGAGGCTTCTGAGCAGTAAAAGTAAAAAAAAAATAAATTGGAAAGTCCTTGGGGTGAAAGACTTGGCAGAGAGCATCTGAATGCAGGAGAAAGAGAATAAGCTCCATGGAAAAAACTCTCATCCTGAGGGGGTGGTAGCAGGTATCTATGACAAAAGATGCCCAGAGAAAACAAGAAAGAAGATAGGCTTGAAGAGCCTTCTGAGTCAGAATTAACAGGTTAGAAAATCAGGACATGATAGCCTCAGCCAAGGGTAAAATTCTCCAGAAGGAGAATATGCTCCTGAAAACTAAAATGAAGTTGGATATCCTGAAGACCACTTACAGCACTTAGGTTCCTGCTTTCTAAGTAACTTTTTGTCAGAATCCCTTGGAGTCAAGATGAATTTGAACCAAAGCACGGGAGGAAGGAATAAATATAAACAGAACTGAGACAAAAATGGAGAAATGTTCTTCAAGCTTCTAGAAACTCCTGGGGGGGGGGGGGGGATAGAATTCAAGCAAGAAAGGTGAGAACTCAGGCAACTTAGTAACAGGTATTCAGCTGGGTTTGTGCAGGTTGGGTGGGAAGTGAAGCTTTCATGTTGTCCCCCTTCTTCCTCCTCCTGTAACATCAGCTCTGCAGTTTGGAACAAAAGCATTTGTTTTTTCTGAGAATCCCACTGATATCCGTACTCCTTTCCTCACATTGAAAAGGAATGTGAAGGAGAGCAAAAGAATAGTTCCAGAGATGACTCTTCCCTGTCCAGGAGGCAGCAGGTGTGAAAAAGTGAAATTACCTGTCCAAAAGCTCAGTAGTTGGCCTGTAGGATATTATCAGCTTGTTCTTAACACAGAGACCAGTCATGAAGAAGAGCAGGATTCCTATATTACTGGACTGTGTGAACATTTCCAGAGTGAACATTTAGACCCAGGTCTTATGTTGACATGGATTTGGTCAAACCAATAAGCCAGAGCATTTTGAAGAGTGTGTGAATGCATTACAATTGTAGTCAAAATGATGAATATCTAATTTTCACAGGTCAGGAAACCTGAGCTCTAGCACTTAATTACCTTCCAAATAAAAGGAAAATAGTGATTGATTGTTATGGCAGATTGTTCTGCTAAGTTCGTGTTTGGCCTCTGTTTTCTTCACTTTTGTCATGTATCAAATGGATGGTCTGTCAGTCTTCTCCAAAAGGGGGAAAGTGATTATTGTGCAAAGCCCAAAGGAGTTCTGTATACAGGCAAGCCAAAATATGCTGCAAGTTGGGACACTTTCTCACCTGAGCATACACTCTGTTTCCAAAACAAACACTGGCATAACTGTATTTGCTCAGTTTCGTGCAGTTTTCCTTCAAAGTATTTCATGCTTCTTTTTTGTACTTGTCTTCTTGGACCAGTTCCCACTGATTGAATCCATGGAAGGCACCACCTGCTACTGGTCCTTACTGTGGGCATTGGCAGGCACAGACTTTGTTGCATCACTTTGATTGTTCTGTGCCTCAGTTTACTCCTCCAGTAATGTAAGTTCTACTCTGACTTTCCACAGTGCTTTTATTCTTGGGACCTCAGAGCAATTTTCTTTGCTATCCTCTCTCAGACAGTCAAACCATCACTAAATCAGACACTTACCATTTTTCCCTTCTCAAAGATAGAATGATAATAATTCCTTTGCTCATTAAAGTGTAAATGGAGAGGAATCCTGTTGAGTTCAGTGATACTATGAGACGTAAAAGCACTGTATGAGGTCAGAATCTTCCCATGTGAGTTACAAGTGCAAAAAACAGTGAGTAAAAAGCTTGAATGGATCAAGGATCCCACTCCTGGGAACAACAGAAGGAAGAAATAGAAGTAGCACTTGGAAAATGCTGCTCTCATCAAGAGAAGCTCCCTCCCCTGCAAATATCTGCTAATTCTAATATTAAACAAATAGAAATTTATCTATTATGTGGAATCATCTTTTGCTTTTTTTTTCACGGAGACACTTGTAGAACAGCCTGGACTTTATTTTTCATAATAATTTTTAAACATAACTCTTGTTCCACCAGGAAATTGTAATTTCTTCAGCCAAGAACATCTTGTCTGGAGTCTGAGGGCTGGCATTCTCTGTAACAGTGTGCAAAGACAGCCCAAACATCTTAGCATTCCCAGGCTGGATCCAGCCCTGCTTTCAGCAAACCCCTTGGATGCTCTTGCTTGTTCTCCCATATCCATGTGCTCCAATGGCACCACTCCCAGCCCAGGGTGGGCTGCCAGGATCCCCTGGGGGTGCAGGTACTGCCTAAAGAGGGGTTTTGCCAGGCAGCCTGCCTAAAACTGAGAGTGCTGCTGCCTGGATATGACATTCCCTTTGCTCTGTGACAGCAGCACACAGGAGAGCTCCCAAGCCCCATTTGGACCCGTTTACACACACACAAGCCAAAAGGCAGGAGAAGACAACTGTGAAGGCAAACCTTGAGCCAAAAAGGCAAATTGCATCACTCAAGTAGATGAGGAACCTCTGGCAGCCAGGAAAGGACATAAAAATATAATCACATTAACATCCATCCTTCAGGCTGTCTGGATAAATGAAGATCCAGAGCAAGCAGCAAGCTGAGGAAATGTGTGTGTGTGTGTGTGTGTGTTTGTGTGTGTGTGTGGCTGTATTTTACCCATTCAAATGATTAGCACACGAAAAAAAACCAAACATGAGGCTTCCAAGCTGTCTGCATCCTGTCCTTCAAGGTGGCCTCATCCTCTGAGTAGTCACATTCCTGAGTACTGGGGAAATTTGAGGAGCTAATCATTTCCTCTGACTCAAAAACAAAACAGCAAAGCAAAAACAAAACAAAAAATACTCAGCATCTTTCTGAAGCTCCACATTTAAATGTGCTTTTCAGTGTGTACAGCATTTGTTTATCCCATAAGCGGTTTCTCAGGGTGACTCAGCTTAGGGCATTGGGTGGTGCGAGGCTTGAGGACTTCAACAAATTTGAAGAGAAAGCCTGAAGAAACTATGAAAGACTCCATGTTTCCTCACTTTCCCTCCCAGCTGCTTATTCAGATTTTTCAGGAGTGCTATGAAATAAGCTTTTAAACTCCATTACTAGTTCACATCCACTCCTGGAGGAGTTTGTGCCTTACCATGAGAGAACACTTGGGAGCTTTGGGAGGTGGCTCTCAGACAGGGATCATTCAGAGGCATCTCCAAAATATTAGCAGATCTCGGGACAATTGCACGTGAAACAACCATGTAAAAACCCACCACTGCTTCTGACTTTAGTGGTTTAAGGCTGACTGGCTGTAGACCCTAATTTTCCCTCTTGTTCCTTGGGGTGGAAAGCAGGGTAAGACATTAACGAGGCAACCAGGAAGAGGTGGCACCACTTCTGTATGTGCACGACTTCAGTCTCCAATAGTTTCATTCCAGCACCTTTCCCTACAGTAAATGCAGTGAATATTCTAGTTCCTGTTTTAAAGGCAGCATTGAATGGGATGTTTTAAGCTGAGAATATTTTCCCAGCTCCTGGAAAGGGTTAGACACACAGCCCTGAGGTGGGCCAAGTGTGTGATTGCCATCAAACTAAGCAGCCGTGTTCAGCCTGTCTTGGATTTCTTTATATGAGACAAAGGATGATTCATAAAAGGAAATGCTGAGGCCACACAGGTTGTTAAGTCTCTAGTCTACCCAGGTGTAATGACTGAGGTTCTGCAGTTAAGGCAAAAAATAACAGATCATGGGTCAAATCCATCCCTGATGCAACTCCAGCATTGTCAGTAAGAGTTATCCATGTGTGAATCTGGCCCCGTGTTCCTCACTCACACAATAAAGCAAGATCCCTCCCGCAGCAGAATCAATTGGGAAAAGGAGAAGGGAAAAAATACTTTTTTCTTGCCCACATTAAAAATAATCACTTTTTTTCTTGCACAGTGGGGCAGAGAAAACCAGTCCTAGAAACCAGAGTACAATTTCCTCAGCATGTCATAGGGAGGAGAGGAGGGGGGAGAACTGGCATAACCAAGGGGTTTCTTTCATCTCTGTTCAGTTCTAAATGATGCAGGGAAGAGGGGAAAGCAAATCTAGATATCTATATCTGTCTATATCCATCTATATCTATATAGATATCTAGTTGTGCTTTCCCCTCCTCCCTGTATCTATATCTGTAATCTATCTAAATATAGGTATCTGTAGATAACCATATATGTCTATAGTTAGATATATTTATGCTTCCTAGGTTGATTAAGTCAGCAGTGTGAGATCTGCAGGTATTTAGGAGGAATTTTGCCAAACACAGAGTGATTTAGAAAAAAAAGGGCTATATTCCTTCTGTTGATTAGACCTGTTGTTTAAAAATAGTAAAATATATCTGTTTTAATTGCCTGCTAGAGTTTTCACTGCTGCAATATGTCTTCTGTCTCAGCTTTGCCTTCCCATTTGCCAGGTTGGTTGTGTACGTGAGATCTGAGGGAATGCAGAAAAGCCACCTGAGGGAGAAAATTGCTAATCACTAAAAATTACTAATCCTTCTTTCACACTAAACAAACCCTGCTGAGAGTTTTTCAGTTACACAAAGGTGGAATTTTTTTTGTTCTTTTCCCTCTTTCCTCCAGTAAATGATACAGATGTGCAAAATGCAGGATATCACATCCTACTAAGCATTAGCTGCAGAATTTCCAGGTGATCTGAGTCCAAAATAAAAGCACAGTAGCGTGAAAATCTTCTACTGCACACCACTAGCACTTTGCAACCAAAATGGCAGGAAAAGCAATTCACACAGTCATAGAATAATCTTTCCAAGGTTATTTGTATTCCAGAAGCAATAAGGTCCCCTCTGAGACTGTGGCCCCTGTGCAGCTGCTCACTAAAAAAAGCATACAACCTAAACAGATGAGGCAGAAAGTTGGAAGAAAAATATACAATTTGATCTGGAATTCTTACAGCCAGGAAGCTCAGAGTATGTGCTTTTCTCAAGGTCACGTGGAACCTCTCCAGGCTAAAGCCACTTCTGCATCCCGGGGTCCCAGCCAGAGAAGTCTGCTCACTCCCAACTCCTCTCTCCCAGCACCACACCCTTGCTCTTAGAAGGCCTTTGCTGACACATCCAGCAATGCAGAACTGTTTTTCTACCCATTGTACTCCCACAGATCCATTCACATGTAAAACCGCTCATCCTTTGCCAAGGATGCTCCTCCATACATTTCACTGGCTGAAGTTCCTCTATGTTCCATGACAGAGTAGCAGCAGCAGGTGGGTGGCAGTGAGGGGCTCCAGGTGCTGGTGTACAGCTCCTTCTATAGGAGGGAATCCCACTCCCAGCACTGTTTCCTGGGGAGTTTCCAGAAAAACAGGCATTCCCAGGCTAACAACTGGGTAACTGTCTGAAACTGAGGGGCAAGGAATTCACCATAAAGAAAAAAAATCAGTGGCAGCCCTGCTGTGTTTAATTATGACATAAATGTATATTTTTTTTAAATAAAAATCAGGCTGTATACCTCTGCTGACTCTATTCCACTTTGGGCCTCAGAGCACAGCTGAGAACCATCTGCTGGCCTCTTTAGAAAATACTCCAAGCTTTGGATTTCCCAGCCCATATAGGGCAGCCAGGCTTTCCTCAGGCTCAACTGCCATGGCACAGCCCTGCAGGTGTCATCTCCCAGCACTGCAGCATTCCTGCTTCCCACTTAAATAGGAAGAAAATTAAGGTGACAAAATTACCTTCTTTTCAGTCCATCATCAACAGCTTTATTGTGACATGGTTATGGATACTCTGAAGAGGAACTGCTTAATTTATGTTGACACACTGGGGTTTGATTCTCTGGACCAAATTTATACCTTTTTTTCAAAAGATTTTTATTTCTCTCCTGTTTCCCTCTGGTTTTTTTCCTGTATCTGTGAGCACAGCAGACATCATCTAAACTAAATCAAATAGAAGTGCAATGTGGCTTTTATCACTGCTCTAAAATAGTCTGAAACTCATCTTTTTGTGTCATCTGTGCTTACTCACATTGCAAAACACGAGAGCCTCTCCAGAGCATTTTTACTACACTCATAAAGAAATAAGGGAAAACCAAGAACGGTTCCTAGAAAAAGGATACCACGAGGTGTGAGCAATGTCTGGCTACAGGTCCACTCCTACTCTCTACCCTGGACAGAACAAAGTAGGACAGTGCACTTAAAATACACAAGACTAGTGGCTGTTTTGCTGTGGTGACAAGTAGTGATATTAAAATTCTGTCACTGAGCTTTAGGATTAACACCTTGTGGGAAGCACCTTCCAGGAGCTGGCACTGTTTGACTCTGTCCTGGGAGCACTGCCCACACCAGGACTGCAGGAGCAGCAACTGCCACTGTATGTTCTTGCAAATTGCCTTGGTTGGTGGTTTCTAAATCACTAAGTATTTTGCCTTGAAATATTTTGCCTCTAGAGAAGACACACTGGAATTTTCTGAAGCAGAACATGGCATTACATAAATTTGATGTTTTGACATACTGATATTTTTAAGCTTGCATAATTCACTGAATTCCACCCAAGTTTTTCATTTCAATACCTCAGAGACATCATTTGTCGGTCAGTTTAAGGCTTCCTCAGAAAGATTTATTTTTTCCATTGTTCCGTTCCCCAGGGGTCCAGATAGTCTCCAAGGGAGCCTCCATGGAGTGTCCTTTGCATGAGAGGCCAGTGATGGCAGTGGGTTTTGTCAAAAGTGAATTTAAGGACAGTGCTGTACACAGTTGCTGTTTTGTGGCCAAAACATGACCCTGCAATTATCAACCAGCAATAGCTACTGGCATCTGTGGGAGAACACAGTGTTGCAAAGAGGTGGGTTAGTACTAATTACAAGATGTTTATTCTGTCTAAGTAAAATACACTGTATTTTACTCATTAGCACCCAAAATGGCACATGCAATTGGAGCAACATAGTAATACAAACAGGGGATTACAGCTAAGCAGGGTGCTGAACTGTCTGCAGTTAATTTATAGTTAACCAAGGTGCTCATTTACCCTGGTAAGAGTATACATCCACCCAGCAGCTCTGAGAGAGAAGGATCTCATCACTCTTCAGAGAAGCATCTTTTCCTACAGCAAGCACATCAATGCCAATAAGGTCAGATAACATAGGAGAAGACTCAGATTCCTTCTTGGCCTTGATGTGATTGTTGTAGGAAAAGATACTTTTCCAGATAAGGTTAAAATGACCTTTCTCAACTCGGCTTTTCTCCAGCTGATCATCCAATAACTAAATCACAGTAAAAATACAGTCTATTTTCTCATGTCTTGTATTTGCTGAATCTTTCCTGTGTCCCTAATCAGAGCTGATCCTCAACTGGTTTATAAGAGATTTATTATGAGATCATAGTTTGGTTTCATAAAACTCACGCCCAAGTGAATGGACATTTTTATGACTGATGAAGCTTAAAATTATTAGGAAAGAGTCTCAATCCAACATGGTTATTATAATCCAAGACTAAAATGTTTCCTCAGCAATTTGTGCTGATTGAAGTTGATGTGTACATTCATCTGCTAACCCCTTGCTGCACATTTCACCAAGCTACCTGCAAATCAGGTGGAGAGCACTGTCTGCTGGTTGAGCCTTTTAATTGTGCTATTGAAAATGACTGAGGAAGGAGTAGACCAATAGCAAAAGAGGGTGCTGGGCTTGTTAACCCCCAGGTGAGGTCACTCATTCTGTATATCAAAATGGTGGTAAGGCTATAAAAGGAGGAAATGAGCATGTAGGAGTAATTTAACACAGAAAAAGAACTCTGGCATTTAAACTCTTAAAAAGGTAAGAATTATTGAATGGCATGCTTTAATTCACTTGGGTTTGCAGAAAAAAAAAAAAAACAAACAAAAAAAAACCAGTTGCTATTTGAATTCTAATATGTTCTTCCTTTTTTTGACAGTGGTTTTACTTTATCTAAGGCACATTTCTGGAGTAAACTGCTTTTTCTAGGGATTTGTGTAGCTTTGCTTTGTTCTTTATCGTGTAGGCACAATGCTGTTCCTGTGGGATAACCTGGGCTGTCTGCTAGATGCCCACCAAGCTGCTCTCTTGCTTCCTCTCCTCAGTGGGGCAGGGAAAGAATATGAGATGTAAAAAAAGCTTATGCATTGAGATAAAGACAGGGAGATTGCTCACCAATGGGTATCACTAGCAAAGCAGAAAGAATTAGCTTTTGGAGAAAATTGATTTAACATATTTTCATTTTGAAAATAGAGAAGGAAAGTGAGAAAGAAAACACCTTCCCCACCTCACCCATGGTCCCCAGGCTCAACCTCATTCCCTCATTCCAACTCCGCTACACCCTCCCCACATCTGGCATGGGGGGTTGTGGTCAGTTCATAATGCTTTGTCATTGCCACTCTTCCCTTGAACTCTTCCACTGCTCCAGCATGGGGTTCCTCCTGTGGGATACAGTCCTTCAGAAACTGCTCCAGTGTGGCAGCAATTCTTCAAGAACTTGTCCAGTGTGGACTGTGGCTTCTTTCAGGGCACATGCCCTTGCTGCAGAGTGGGTGTCTGTTCTGATGTTGTCTGTCTTGGGCTGCAGGAGAAAAATTCCTTCAGTGTGGCCTTCTCTATGGGCTACAGGGGAATCTCTGTTCTGACTTCTGGAGCACCTCCTCCCCCTCCTTCATCATGGACCTTGGTGTCTGCAGGGCTGTTTCTTTTGCACTTTTTCCTCACTCCTATCATAGCTGTTGGGCAATGTTTACCACACCTTCTTAGATGTGTTTTCACAGAGGTGCCACCAGCATTGCTGATGGGCTCAGCTTTGGCCAGTTTTGGAGCTCACTCTGTCTGATATGAAGGCAGCTTCTGGCCTCTTCTCACGGGTGCCACCCCTTCAACCCAGTCCCCTTCTGACAAACTTTGCCACATAAACCCAGTGCAGCTGTCTTAATTCATATACTATGATTTTGTGAAGGGGGTAGGGAACAGGAAAACCGGAAACCATGTATATGTCGTTCTGTGTTTATGCTTGACTGCGTTTAGTTTCTTGACTAAACGTATGTTCTTGTGTGCTGTCTGTAAGCTCTTTTTATCTGCTGTTTTTTCTTATTAGGTGTTCATTCTAACAGGTATTGCTATACAGTGAAATCTCATCATAGTGTTCTGGGCTTTTTGTATCGCTGGTTACTTTGCCCTAACCCTAGATGTACGCACTGAATAACCACATTGTTCATTTATAATGTCCTTGGCTTTTCTATAGCCTTGTCCCTGTGATATTACTTGTGGACACAGTGGGCTGGATTGAAGACAGTGAAGTTAAAAGTGGTGATGTATGCAGCTATGTAACTGTGAGAAGAAATGTATTGATTCCACATACTTCCTTTTCTAACCTGCTGTAAGGTGTTTCATCATGTAGGACATCATGGAGATCTTATATTTGTTACTTAACATACATTGAAAGGTCTGACTTCTCTTCCTTGCTGGCTTCCTGAATGGGAAAAGCTGTTGTTAACATGTCTTGCGTGTCAGAGATCAGGCTGCTCATGATAGCTTATGAAGCTTTGAACGTATATAGTAATAGAGAGGAATGGCAAACTGTTATATTAATGTAGCTGAAGCACAAAAAGTGAAACTATTGACCTTGCCAGCTCTGCATTTGGGGCAAATGTTACTGCAGTGAACAGAGTCACTTTAATTGGTGTTAAACAGAAGTTGTTTTGAATTTTGGTTTGTGTGTTTTGCTCTGGTATAGATAAATGTGAATGCCTCAGAAGGGTTGGGCAAATTGCTAAAGATAGATAATTGCAGTTTTGCAAACATCAAGATTGGTTTTTTTGCGAAAACTTCACTTTTGAACAAGGAGGCCAATAATGAAATATAAGCAAAAATTATTTCTATGCATTCCTTAAGTTACTGAAAAAGTTTGTTACTCAACTTCTTTCTCTGAAATAATGCTCTTTTAAATCAACAACCAAAGACCCTTTACTATTGCACTTGCCTGGCATGCAATTGGTATTCCCCAAATGGAACCAGCAGGTATCCAGTAGGTCATTCAGCACAGCACAGTTCTTGACCTCCCTCAGACAAAAGATCCTATGACTTACAGTGGTTGCTTCCTGGAGGATAAAAAAGACACTGCAAAAACGTATGGCAAGAGATATTAATAAGATTGTGTTGAGAGGTATGTATGAGCTACAAGGAGAAGCGAAGTGCTTAGCTGCTTTCCATTCTTTTCACCCAAATTCAGTATCAAAATAAGTCTTGCAGGGCAGTGTATGGGAAGATACAGCTTATAAATGGGCTACTTCCAGGCTCAGTGATCTTATGTGCCTGCCCAAGGAGGCACATCCTATTTTGTGGAAGCAATTCCTGCCCCATAGTTGATTTAGATGGCTTTTCCACTGTGTGCAGCATTACATCTGCTTAAGCAGCTGCTGCTCAGCAGGGGATGAAGAAGCTGGGGGCAGAGACACCAAGGCCCCACGCTTGGCTGGCCAGATGTGGGTCTGTGTGGCTTGCACTGCTTGGGACAGCCCAGAAAAATTGTCCCTGCTTCTTCCACAAGGGAAAGCCTGTGCATTTGAGCCCTGTGCTGTTTCCCAGTCCTATGCCAAGTCTCTTGGAGCAGTCTCCACTCGCCCTGCTGGCACACGGCCTCCTCAGGGTGCCGCGGCGCAGGGAGCGCTCTGGGGAAGCCCGAGCCATGGCCATTAGTGCTGTGCCGACAGCAGCCTCTGTGGATAACGAGAAGCCCTTCTGCCTCACTGCTATTAAACTGCTGCCTTTTCACGAGAGGAATCCTGAATTCTTCCTCAAACCTAAACAAAAAAGTCAGCCTTTTATTCGTTTCATCATTATCTAGGGCTGCCACATTCAAATGATTCTCCAGCAGTCCCTTCATTTCCGAGTGCACACGTCGAGAAGGGATTGGAAGCCTTTTGATTAAGAATAAGAGGTGATGACACTACAACCAGTGCAGGGTTGTCATCATTACCATGTACCTGCACTTCCACAGAGCTCTCGCTCTGGGTTGCCTCTGATATAAAGCTGCTGTACTCTGTGCCCTAATTGAATGGAACTATTTTATAAACACGCATTCCCTGAATCCCAGAAAAGATCCTTTTAGAGGGGAAGATATGGGGAGGGTGGTGGGGAGGTGAGGAGCTAGATGGGCTCAGTTCCTGGCAGACCAATTTTGTCTGTGAGAGAGATTTCTTTGTTCCCTGCAAAACTGCTTGTCGTCTATGAGCAGATATCGTGGGGTTTTATTCCCCTACAAGTCAAATGAATGATCTGACCACCCACTTTTAATCCTGTGATTTTCTGCTTTTGGCCTGGATTACAAGTCACCTATGGCCACCTTTGGAGTGTAGCAGCCTGTAAGTTTACACAAGGCACCTAAGGGAAAACATCCCTTCCTCCCTGGCCCTGTTTGCTGGCTGTTCATGTCTGATAATTTAACTGTCTGACTTGGTCAGAGTAACGACCTTTTGGAAGCAACATAGCGAAGAAACCTGCTGTCTACCCACCAGGATGCTCTCACCTGTCTCAGGAGATTGTATTCATGTGCACATCCTAAACCCACACCACTGACCGTGGGAGCGGATGACTCGCTAAGCAGAGTCCCTCTTTTCAAGTGCTTTGTGCTTACACTCTGGAATCTCCACTGGTGATTTACTGTTTTCCAGGTTAACTTTTAAGTGCTGATTTTGACCCATATTCCTGTCCTGGCTATTTCTCGGTTCCTATGCGACACAACTTCTGCTCTAGCAAGTAAAGGGCTGTTCCTGAGCCTCGAATGATGCAGGATTTATGCTGGGCCAGTGCCTTCTTGGAAACGGGTCCCTCAGTTGAATCAATTGTTAAACTAATCCTCTGCTATCTGTATGTTTAAAGGTGATAGGCTTTTATTATTAAACAAGCTTTCCCTGGAGCCTATGTTTTAGTGAGAATATGCTAAAACTGCTGTATGAAATTATATTAACAGAAAACAAAATTACAGCCAACTCCTGGTATTATTTCAATAGCTGTGTATGAAATTTACTGCATAAGGGATGTTGAGTTAAAAGTGGTCAGAGGAGTTACTTTTATCTTGGCTTACATATAGCATTACATTTACACCTGAACACAGGGTGAATTATCATCCAGAGGAGTTGAGAAGGAATCTCTTTTCTCCAGGAATGGCAATTATATTTGATTAGGTACATGGGAGCTTTTTCCTCTCCTGGCCAAGGAGCTGAGGGCAGTGCTTTGAAGACACCCAGCCTCATGATCAAGGTGTAAAGCATAATGACAAATGTGAAGTTCCTGCAGGGTCAGAGTCTGCTACAATAGTTCAGGGGAGAGGGCATCGGACTGGGACTTAAGAGGCTTGACTTGACTGCCCTGTTCTTCCACTGGGCTGCAGGACAAATCACTTCCTTTCTGTGCCACAGTTTCCTTATCTGTGAAATGGTGGTAATGAGCCTTTCTTCTTCATTTCTCTTTGTAATCGCTCCAAGAGCTGCAGGTAAAACATGCTATACAAGCACTTGGTATTACTGTGTTTGATTTGTGGGATTTTTCTGTGATATCCTAACACAAGGAGTTGTTTCGGATTTGCACACATGAGCTCAAGGACTGTGGTGTTTGTCATCCTGCTGTTAACAGCTCTTCCCTGAAATCATTTGGATGTAAAGGCAGTACTCTGGGTTTGTTTTTGTTAGGATATCTGCAGCCTGCAATCTTAGTGCAACAGGATTTGTTAGTCAAGCATAGCCCTCAAACAAAAGCACCCAGAGGATGTGCCTTTTCAGATGCTTTCCTTTGCACAACGAACCCCCTGGTTCTTTTACCTCTGGTCTCTGCTGGTCCCCCTGTTGAGAGGCCTCCATGCCTGTGGTCATCAACAGTTTGCCAATATGAGGAGGAGGAGGGGGAGGAAAAAAATCCCCTTGACATGTGTAGTAACTTAAGCCTCATTCCAAATGTGTTTGCTTAAGCATTGCTAAGGTTTCCATCCTTCCCATCCCCATCACTTCTCCCCTCAACCTGCCTTTGTTTTAAGATGGGAGGAGGCTGCTGGAGAGGTGGGGGGTTTCTGTGGTGCTGCCTGCTGTGATCTGGGCACTCTGACAACGTGTAGAGTCCTGGCCACAGTCTCCTCTTGCTAATGAAATACATTGGGATGCAGAGTCCTAATTGTGAGGTGATACCCCACTGAGTGTCAGAGCAGGCAGGGTGTGCATGATGCTCTTTAGTGTGGGTCATTGGAAGTGATAGATGCAGGAGGATGGTAGATTAGTTCCTGCTGAAACCTGAGAAGCTGCCTGTGTTGGTGAATGTCACCCAGTGCTCGGCAAATGCATTCAGACAAAATCGCTGAAATCTTGGGTTTCAGGCCTAAGTGACCACTACAGGCACTAGTAGTTCCTGCCTGTGGAATAAACATTTGCTGAACACATCTTGGCATAATAACACACTTTGTGCAGCAAGCGATCGCTCACCACCCTCTGCCTCTCGCTGCTGTGACAATCCAAACGTTATGCAGACCATGACTATGTCAATAACTCCTAGAACTGTTTTACTGATAGGCTGCTTAACTTCACTTCCCCTGACCAGAAGTCAGGGTGCAATATGGCCTGGTTGAATGTATTTGAGTTTACTGTGCTGATTTTCCCCTGTCTGTTCCCTGGAACTAAAGAGTTGGGCACTAATAGGTGATGCAGGACGTGCAGCCTTTCCATTAGTGTAATAAGCAGATAGTGTTTGGGGCTACCAGTGACTTGAAATATAAAAGAATTTGTCCAAGGCCATATGTTTCCTCTCCTCCTCCACCTCTCCAACTCATCTGCTGAAGACCATTAACATTTGGGGGTAGGAGCTGTACAATCTTGACAGCTGGGATAAAGTTATCCTATAGTGCTGTGGGATAAAAGATCTCGCTCTAATACAATGACTTTTTTAGTGGTAAATAGATTCTCAGGAGGTCCAATGGGTGTACCTTTTCCTGACAGAAAACTTCACTTGCAAAGTGAGGACTAGAGCCAAGTCTCTTGACTCCTAGCCCAGCACATCATCTACAATGGGATCTTGTAGCTTGGAGTTGGAGCTCCAGGATGCTACTATGCTTTTATGGGCACTACTCAGAGTAAGGGGTGAAAATGAAACTGTAACTAAATGAAACTGCTGTGTGAAAATGAAACTGTAACTGTAAACCACTCATAACAAATTGTGGACAATGGAAAATAATGTGGCTTCAAGATTATGAAGATTAGGGATTAGGGCTTCTCTTGCCTTTCATCAGGCCTTTCTGCAGTATTTAACTCTGGAATCAAATTTCTTCTCCTGTTTCCAAAATTTATAGAGCCAACCATGAAATTAGGGACGTGTCAACTGGAAATAAGGAAGCATTTGACTTTGACACTAAAATTAATTAAACTGTTATTACATTGATCTCTGCAGCATCTGTTCCACTTGTATGCAGAAATGCTAGTGTGCTCTACGGGGCCATTTCATACTGGTGAAATTGGATGCTGTGATCAGCCATATGCTGATAAAATTATTCTTTTGTCAGCATGTCTGCCTGGAATTGCTTCAGGAGCTGGAAACATTCAAAGCAACAATACTCACTGCTGAGTGCTTAAGATTGCTGATGTGAAAGGGACTTTTGGTCTAGTTCCATATAACACATGCACTTCATACCTCACATACAGGTTGGCAAGCCTGTTCCTGTGCAAGCAGCTAAAAATGGGCTTTTAGAGCACTTGAGTTTCGAGACCAAACGTTGTTGACTGAATGGGCTATCACTTGTTTGCAAAGCTCCATCCTACTCTAGTCCAGTTAAATCTGGTTCTGTTGCCATTTTTGGGGGATAGTGGGTCAGACTCCAGAGCAGTTGGTGTAGAAGGAAGTTGATGTAAAAACCCTGAGTGTGTCAGTTGGAAGGTATTAGTAATTAGGTCAAGAAGGACCATCGAACAAATAAACCTGTGTTTTGTTTGGGCAGCTTATACAGAGATCATTCACAGGCACCATAACCCATCAGAATATAAAAGATTGATGAGGCAAACAGAGCTGCATTCACAATTTGCCTTCCTCTATGCTTTGCATCCAGAACTTGCAATGAGTCCCTATATTTCACTGTGCAACAAAGACTATGAGATTTGTCAGATGCTGGGAGGGGAACTGGAAAGAAGAAAAATGAACCAGCCATTGTAGTGGTTTGTAAAGTAATGATAGAGGAACTGACTCAGTCCTAAGGTCATCTGCATTCCTCCCAGTGTGGTCAGCACTGCATTTCGAGCCCTGTAAGGATTTAAAAAAAAAGAAAAATGCGGGCCAAATCAATCCATGGGTCAAGACACCCTGATGATGAGCAGAGCCTCATCTGATCATCTAGGTATCATCCATATTAGTAATTAGTCCTTGAATATGCACCTGAAACACAGCTGTTACAAGGTTTTTTAGGGAAAAGTGGCCATTTAAAAATGGGTATTGTGCTGGAGAATTTTCTTTCCTAGTTTCTGTTTACAGTTGAAAGCAATTCTCTTCAAGCCTTTAAAAGGATGTAATTATTTGCTTTTACAGTTAAAGCCACAAAAGCAGCAAGCTATTGTTGCATGCTCCTTGAAAATACACTGTCGCTTTTGATGACTGATATTATTAATCAGTTAATTATCGTCAATGATTTAAAATAAAAATGCCCAAGTAAACACAAATGCCTTCTCTTTAAGAAATTCAACTGAATACTTCTGGGTTTGCATGTGTGTTGTTGAGCACTTGCTGGGGCTGTGCTGTGCCCCTGAGCACAACCTGCAGCTCAAAGCGTGCGAGTCCCCGAAAGGTTGGTGCTTTGTAACAACTCCATCAGATGTCACCACCAGGTATTTGTCTGTCAGCAGCGACTAGCTAAGTGATTAGCTGACACAGCTCCTCTCTGTATGGGTCACTGGCAAAACAGAGAGGTTCAAAAATTCAGGACACTTGTTCCAACTCCTTCTGCGTGTCTTGCCTGCTTCGTTCAGCTATAGCTCAGTTGCCTTGTGTGGGCAGAATCACACATATTGGCACTTAAAACAAGCTGTTTAAAAGTAGCCAGTCAGCTCATGGTGGGGAAAATACTGAGTTTTTTTGGGAGGGGAATTTTTTTGGCCTTCTTAGGGCTTTTTGCTGTGTCTGGTAGAATGGACTGGAGAGACAGCTCCATCTTCCATGCTGAGGACCGTATGAGCCCACACTTGCTCATGCTACCTGATAATAACTACATTATTTTCTGACTCTGGCCTCAATATTGTGTTCTGTTTTCTCAGTGGTAGGAAAATCTCTATCAGCCCAGGAAGTTGATTTTAAGAGACAGGTATAGATAGCTTTTTTGTCTCCAGAAGCGCAGCTATCTGAATCCATACTGAAATGGGAAATTTGTTTTCATTAAATCGCATTTCAGACTTGTCCCTCCCACCTCCTTTACTCAAGCAGGATCTGTGTGAACTACAACAAAGGGATATTTTTGTGGCTTAAAAAAATAGTGGTAATGTTGAAGGCCTGTAGATAAGAAGTGCAAATGTGTTATGATTGCAAGCTATAACAAGCCATAAGAACTAATGCCCAAAAACAGTAATAAAAAATGCCAAAGATCTATAGTGGAAATGATGGCTTAAGAAATGGACAGTCCTTTCTTTTTACAGCACAAGGAAAAAGCTGATCTGCTTTGCTTAATTAAAGTTTTATTTGGCTCATAGGAGGATTGAAAGTTGCTTTCTATTTAACTTTTAATTTCTTTGAGAATTACCCTAGTGATATGCTACATCCAGTTTTCTTAAGGGCCTTTTTTTTTGCATTGCCTCCCTTCCACTCAGTGCATGCAATTCTCCTTGAAGTGGTAATGAAAGCTAGGGATGGGCCCAAGGTGATCCTGCTGGCCAAAAAAGTTGCATAGATGGAGTAAGGTAAAGAGCAGTTTTCATGAAATATATAAGAGGCAAGTGTGATTGAAAGTCAGGGGATATATTTAGATAGAACAGGATCATGTCCTGTGTCTTGTTTCCATGGTGTCAAAGTCTTAGCTAAATCCTCATATCATAAAAATAAAACTAGACAGAAATGTACTGTTTTAATGTGACAGAGGAGCAGTAGGATTTGAAGATCTTGTCAACAGACAAAACAGACAAGTATTATTCTTTTGTAGGAATAAGCACACAAAAGATACTACTCAGCTGACCACAAATACAAATGTTGAGAGAAACAAGCGAAAGAACGCTTTGTGCCATGTGTGTAAAGGACTTTCTGTCACTTACACTGGACTTAAAGGCCCACTTTCTCCTCATATTAAGGGTTTAACTTCAGGCTGAGAGAGCAAAGTTATTCAGATCCTGAAAGCAAAATGTTCTGCTGTGTTGGTTGTCTGAAAAAGACATGCAGCATCCCACTGAGAAGCATGGCAGAGGAAAATACATCTACCACTCCTCTGTGCAGACCCCTGGTCCTCAGTTTACTGCCCTTTTTCATAAATCTCAGCAAGGCTCAGTGGCTGAATATCAAAGTACCCCTCTTTTCCCCCCTTGCTCCCCCCCCAAAAAAAAAAAAGTGAAAACCATGAAATGCGTGAATACTTTTTTCTTCTTTTTTAAACCTGAAGAAGAAGAAGAGAAAATTGATCAGAGGACACATTGCTAATTACTTCCATGGGTGTGTGAGCATGGTTGAAAGCAAAGATGGCCTTATTTTGATGAAACTCATGTGTGCTCCACTGCAATATTTTACCAGTCCTGTCTTCAAGACTACTGAGACTCCTTGAAGTTACACAAGTGTACGGGTGCCAGCAACTCTGCAATAACAAGCCATGGCTTTACACGTGGGCTAATCACTGCTGAAGTCAGAGGGAGATGGATTGTCTTCTGCCAGAAATGCTTGAGCAGCAGCAGAATGAATTCTGTGTGCAAAACCATTTGCGTGAGTTCCACTGTTTACCATCCTGAATCCTGAAATTGAGACAGAGCAGAAATTAAGCATTTTGCCAGAGGCTGAAGAGAGGCACAGACTACAAGGGGAAAGAGGTGGGGCTGGTGACTCCCAAGACACATTCATCAATTGGCAGATTGTGCTGTCCTACCAGCATGCATTGCAAGGAAAATTAACTACCTAAATTAGATGATTTTGAAAGGACTTTTTTTAGCATCTCCCTCAGCTGGGTTTTTTTTTTTGGTAGAGGAAAATATGGGAAGTTGGCCAAAACTATGTGTTCCTGTAATGGCCAAATGTTATTCAAGCACCATTACTAATGAGAGCAGGATTTGGCCCTTTGTTTGCCCTGTGCTCTTCTCTCAGCTCTATGCTACCTAATGGTGGATCAGGTGTTACCCATCACTGCTCAGAAAACAGGAGAGGAATATTCACGAGAAGCTCTAAAACTCATTAAGTTCACTCTTAATTAAGAAGAGGAAGAGGAAAGAGCCCTGTGCCTACACTCCTGCTGAATTCTTGCAAGAAAAAGTCCAGCCTCAAGTATATTTAAATTTTTACTGCCAAGTTAAACCCTTGCACAAAAAAAAAAAAAATCTTACAATTGAAATGCTGACAGGTCCTTAACTATAGTAGCAGTAGCAGTCTCT
This sequence comes from Platyrinchus mystaceus, assembly GCA_035041135.1. NCBI lineage: Eukaryota > Metazoa > Chordata > Aves > Passeriformes > Tyrannidae > Platyrinchus > Platyrinchus mystaceus. The sequence continues at coordinate 7,948,704 of JAWWLV010000011.1, forward strand.
GCTATAATAAAGATGTTGCATGTTATCAATAATCCTCTTTTTGCCTGAATCCCTGTCTTTCTAAAGAGAAAGGGCTTACTGACTGGGCAAATCTATTTATAAATTTCGTCTTGGCACAAGAGGAACATATTGACAATGCAGTGGAGATCTGGGGAGGCAGCTGGCCTGACTGCACGCAAGCAGCAAGCTGAGTGTCAAAGCAGGGCACTTAAATTTTCCTCTCATTCCTCTAAAAGTCGGAGTGGGGGGAATTAGGAAAGAAAAAGAAAGCTTTCCTTTGAACGAGGCAGGGTCAGAGGAGTTACAAAAGATTGAGCAAACTGTCACCCTTGGCTCAGTGAAGAACTCTGAAGGGCTTTCACATGCTACTCACCAGTGGACGGAGTCATCTGAACTGGGAACCAGGGTGTGCATGTATTTACACCGAGCAGGACCACGTGTGCCACGGCAGCCCTGGCTGATAAGGATAGCTCTTACTGGGGCCTGATGATACTTTGCTTTGAATAAAATGCTGGAGGGCTAAAGCTGCAAGGGAAAGAGATAAGATCTCAAGGAGAACACTTTTTTTCCCTTTTCTGTGTCATTTTAGAAGGGTGTTTTTCTTTGGGTATGCTGTGGTGGATTTTACATCTGTTCACTTCTCAGCAAAGTCTCGTGGAGAAAGATGATGGATTTTATTTAATCAATAGCATAAACTGCAAAAAAAGTTGAAGTCCTGTCAATTACCTTCTTTTCACATAAGTGATATTCTACTAAAATCAGACTTTTTCCTTTCAAATGGTGGAAATAGAGATGGAAGTTCTCCTTAATGTTCCTGCGCACCTGCAACCGAGCAATACCAAATAATTGTCCTATTTACTCAAAAAAACTAGGCCCATTCCAGTGTGATAGAGAATAAAGCTACCTAGATATTTACTAAGTGACTGTGTTCCTGTGAGAATCAAGGCTTTGTGAATTTATTCTTCCTCCTTTCTGCAGTTATGAATGGTTTTGAAAATCCCACTCTGAATGTATATGGCTGTCCTCTATTACATGGATGTCAAATTTTCCTCTTATACCCAAAGGCTAAAGTTTACTCAAAGCAGAACAGCAAGGATCACATTACTCTCATCAAAATAGCTTACAACATGCAACCAATAAGTAGGTCACTTATCTGAATGGGATACTGTATAAGTAGCATGTTTGCCACAAGAGACTTATAAGCGAGTCCCCTATGGTGCACATATAATAGTCTGTCGGTCTGATTCAATTCCCACAGATGTTTAAACCAGACTTTGGTTTAAATGGAGATGGATCAAGGGGTATGCATCACGTATGAACTATGGATATGTCTTTTTCCACAAGGGCTTACTGAAGTCACCGGCGATGTCACAAAAGGCCAGAATTGATTGTATAGTTTCTTTTTCAATCTTCACAAACTACTTGAATGATCCAGACATATTCCTGCAGAAAATACAGGGGAGGAGAATAATGCACATGGCAGCCTTAGCTTGGGACATCGATGAACTGTTCAAATCTTGAAGGTGACCTGACTCTGACCCTTTTAGCGACTGAAGCATTTCTTTTACATTTCTGTCTTCATTCTCAGCTGGCTTTGGAAGAATGGCTCAAAGATATGGGGAAAATGGCAAAGACAAAATTCCCAACTAAAGCAAAGGAATCCTGAAAATCTTGCTATAGAAGCCATAATTTGGGCAATTGTCTTCTGACTGCTTTTGCTAATGGAGCACGTTAGCTCTGTCTTGGAAAAGGAGTCACAATTCCAGGCCTTGAGCTGCTGAGCTTCTCTTCCAGCACTGTGTGTTTTGGCAGTACTACAGAAAATATCCTTCCCTCTGCAGAGAAATTCCATCCAGGGAAGAGCATGACCCAATGTGTTTAAGTTTAAATTTTGACATGGCTTATGTGAAAGATAACCTTTGACTGCAAGGACCCAGGAAAGCACTCGCTGCAGGAGTCATCCAGCTGAACTCCCAGTGACAAGTTTACTTTCCTCTGACTTTTGAAGACTGTGACTATAATTAAGAGGTGCCTCTGATGGATTCCACCAACACCTCTTCTCTGAAAGAACAGAAGTCAGACTTGTGTGGCTAGTGGGAGATCAACTGTGAAAGCCAAGACTCCAACTGTATTGCACTGGAAAACTATAAAAAAAGGGATCAGCATCATCATTAATTTAAAACTATTTACAGTGCTGATAGCATGACACAGAGAAAGAATTAGCACTGAGAAATGATTGTTCTTCAAGGACAAGTTAGTTCTTCTGCAGTTCTCATTACAGGAATTGCCTTGCTCTGGAGAACTATTATTTGACAGTAAAGTACCACACGTTGAAGTGATTTAAAAAAACACACCACCAGAAAAAAAGCCCTCTTTTCCTTTTGCATAATTGCATATGTTCAAAGTCTGGTTGGTCAATCTGGGGTAGAAGAGTTGAGCACTGAACAGAACTGAACAAGAGAGGACTGCCTGGCTGTACATTCTCTACAATTACCTGTTGTTTTTTAAGGGAGAGGAGATGCCCCTGGTTATGGTATCCAGGGTTATCTGATTTCAGCAAACATAAAAAAAGGAAGAAAAATTATGTGCCTTGTTAGTGCTCTGTATGTACCTTCCTGACTCTGTCCTCAGTCCTCCCCTTGATGTTGCTCTCCCTACAGGCAGCACAGGTTTTATACAGGTCTACCCTCTGCTCTTGGTCTTTGCACAAGTGCTGAAAAGGTCCTTTCAGTGCTGAAAAATATACTTAACACAACTGTTCTGGTTAGAGTGTAAAATTAATTGTGATTGTCTCTCTTGCCTGGACTAAGATACTTCAAGAAGCATCCTTTCAATTTGTGTAAGGAACCCTGGGTGCCATCATCACAAATACTGTGTATGTGGTGAGTCACAGGGCAGGAACAGGTGAGCAGGACCTTCATTAGATGGCAGATTTCCACATCAAAATGAACATTAGCAATTTCAGACTCAAAAACACTTCTTCCGAAAACAGTTAAAAGTCACTGAGAAAAATAAAGTGTTAATCACTGGCAGTTTTACAAAGGTAAAAGCATTTTCCAAGGGGCATCTTGGGGTGCTATAGCCTTGCCTTATGCACAGTTTCCTATCTCATTTCCTTCCTCATTAGGTTGGCATTGGGATAAAAGAGCAGAATGGGTCATGAGGTCCCATTCTAAGTAATTAGAGTTGCTTCTTTTGTCTAAGAGTACCTTGTTAAAGTATATCAGTGTCAGCCAGGTTAATTGGAACTTTAATACATAATTGATGCTAATTTATGGCCCTTTTTGTTCCAGGATGCTGATGCAGACCCCAAAGTCAGGATACAGTTTTCTTGTTATTAATTATATACTGAAAGCCAATATCCCACTGGGAGGAGACCCACCACTTATTACAATTCCATAGATTTTCTGCCCCTAAACCTCTTGGTTCTCTGTTGTTTTGTTTGTTTGTTTGTTTGTTTGTTTGTTTTAAAAAAGCACCTACTTAGCCTTAGCATAAAATAAAGGTAAATGTTTATTTCTGTTTTCACCAGTCAACTTATTCAATGGAAATGTCCCTCAACTGTGCTACTGTAGGGAGAGCAGGACTCCAACTCCATAGCTGACACTACTGTTCCCACAAAATGCTTTTCCTCCTCAAATTGTCAAAACATCCATGAAGAGAAATGTAAATGCTATTTCTGCATTTTAATTAATTTTAAGAATGAAGTCAGGGCTGTGCATTGGTGGATGTTACTGAGAAACACCTAGAAAAGGCAAATGAGAGCTGAGTACCCTGTACCTTTGAAGCATATTGTTTTCCCTGTCTGAGGTTTGGACTGCCCAGGGGATGGGGGTAGCAGTTTTCCCTGAACAGCAGTATTTAGTGTGGTTGGAGAACTGAAATTTTCATGGTGATATTGTATCTGAGGCACCTGGGAGCCTGAACCTTTTCCCCTCATCACACAGTGACCAGGAAGAACAGCAGAGGAGGTGTGGGTCAGTCTGCAGATCCCATGTAAGACACAGAGCTGCTAAAGAAAATCAGGGAGGTGTTGGATGGCCAGTTCATTCATTTCACTCATAGTTTGCACATCTCAGATTCAAACATGAGGAATACTTTTCCTTCTTATCAGTTCAGGTGAGATTTTAGTTAGATTTTCTCTTAACAGGGTTCTTCTAGCACCTAAGTGCAGCAGTGATTGAACAGAAAATAAAGTGTTATCAGATATCCCTGCTTGGACATATCCAAAAATAATGCCATTTCTGGGGTTAATGATGGTTCTACAAGTTCACTTGCTCCTGTAATTGTCAGACATTTGAACTGGTTAGATCTGATACAAGTACAACTGGTTCCTCCTTTAATTTGTTCCTTGGTTCATTTTGTTCTCTGGAAACAAGATGTGGCATAACATGATAACATACCTGTAGTGGGTTATGCTGGAACATGACACAACATGTGTTAAGTTTCTTTTGAACCTTTCTGAGATCAGGTATCAGTCAAAAGGAGGTCATTTGAATTATCAATGATTAATTAATTAGATGATTGTTGGACAAATGAATCCAAAGATTATGTAGCACTCTCGATCAGTATCGGTAGACTAGAAGAAAAATTAAGATTCTTTTAAACTGAACAAATGGAAAGATTGGTTCCCAAAATGTCAGTTAGTCATGTGACATTTGTGTAGCATTTCAGAGGGTTGAAAATGATGAGGTGAAGTAGCATCTCAGTACAACCTCATGAACAGTGGCAAATAATTAGGAATCACTCTGCATTTTAGAAACTATCTCTTGATTTAAATATATTCCTACCTCATTTGGGGGTTTTGATGTCCAAACTGGACTATTTTTATTCATATTTCTATTTAGGGATTTGAGTGCTGTGTGAAGCTGGCTTGTGCCAGCAGTACTTGCCCAGTTATCCCACGTGGATTCTCCTGCGGACCTGTGGGATAAACTGATCCTGATCAAATCAAAGGCAGCACTGATCACAGAAGGCAAGATGCAGACATTAGAATGGGGATGTTTTGGGAGCAGAAAAATCCTTTTGGTCAGACTTGCTGTATTTAATGATGCCTTTTGTTCCACACCTCTATATATGTTGGGGCCCTGAGGGCACTGGTGTGCCTTGCTGGCCCGGAGCAGGTCGGTGACCCCATTTCAGCCCAACTGTGTGTACTCAGCTCAAGCACTCATGTGCTCAATATTGTACACAACCTATAGCATGGTAGCATGGCCAGACTTTGACACAAGAGCAGTGCCTTTGATAGGACAGCCTTTTGGAGACCAGTTTACCCAGAGAGGAGCTAAAGGGATGTTAGGACTTTGCTTCCTCCAGTGCTTCAGCTGATGCAGCATTTGCTCTTGCAGCATATGAAAAGTCCACATTAGACAAAGGTTTACCACTGCCCCAGGCATGGTGCAGGTCACAGTGAGAGGGAGTATGAGTAAAGTGTGGAGGCCAGTCCATTGGTCCCATCAGGAACAGAGAAATACAGAAGTACCAGTGAGCTGCAAAGTGATGAGGAGTTTGGGCCCCTCAGTAACAAAACTGCATTTGTGAATGCCCACTCAACAGAAATTTTGTTGGCAACTGTGGCAAAGAGGAAAGAGAAACTGGCAAGTTGATTAGGCTCGTTGTTACCTGGATGGCTCCAAGGGCCAGCGTTTAACACACCAATCTCCATGTGTCTTTAACCACTCAGAATGCCTTCCTTGCACTTGATGCTCTTTGGGTGCCAGGCTGTACAAGGTAAATCTCTTCACAAAGTTTTGGGAGCTCAAATGGTTCTGATAACTGGCGTGATGTTGCACTGTACCTTGCTGTGTAGTATTTTGAATATGGCACAGACTGGGTGGTCTTGGCAAGTTAAAAGTGCAGTTCAGTATTTGTTTTTTTTTTATTTACGGACTAATATGAGTATTTCGCAGCACGCTTTCCAAGGATGGTGAGACTGGGACAAACACCATTAAAAACTGAAGCAATCTTGGGGCTGTAAGGATTGCATGAAAATCTCCCTTGGCTTTTTCTCTCCTTATTTTTTCCTGTCTGAGGATTTCACAAGAGAGGACTGAGTGGAATCGATTAACCTCACAGAAACTCTAGCAAGACTTAATATTCTCAAAGGAAGGTCACCAGGTTTCAGTTTGTGCCAGCACTCACTGTCCCGAGGTATTGAAGGCTGGGGAGCTGGAAGTGAACCTTGGTCTCCAGCAAAAGAACTAGAGAAATGTGCCAAGCGATTTGAATAGAAATTGATGTGGGAGTAATTTTTTTTTTTTTTTTTCTGGAAGTTGCTCCTGTTTTCAGGACTGTGCTCACCTCAGAAAGGAGGCTGGGGAATAGGGGAATAATGCTTCACATGGCTGATTGTCACTGCTTTGGTGGCACAAAATAAACAGAATGGGGAAGGCAGCAAGTGCATTAGGGCAGGGGGAAATAAAGAAGCATTTCTAACCTCTCGCAGCAATAGGCAGCAGAGCACATAATGAGCTCTGCTGCACTGGTATGAACTAGGGGAGTTTGTTCTTTCCCACTGCCCTCCTGATGGCACATCTACTCATGGCCTGTGGAGAGCAGTCAGCCAGGGTTAGCAGCAGGTAATTGTCTTATTAAGTGCAGTGTCTGATTTTAGGATTTTTTATTGGGATTTGATTGGAGGATTTCATTCACCGTAATGGGTGGCTGAATAACCTGTAGGCCACCAACTTCGATGGAGTTGGCTGGAGTTTTTCCAAAGTTGGGCTAGAAACTGTCCCTTATCTTCATTGTAGCTGCAGCAGGGCTGCTCAGGTGAGGAGCCAGAGCTGGAGTATATAGTCCTTAAGAAAAACAAACCCCCTTTTTTCCTGCAAATGCCTGCAGTAATTATAAACAAGTGAATCGTGAGTTGTCTGGAATACCAACAGCTTTGCATCTATACAAGCACAGACTTGGTATGACAGACAGGCTGGTGGTGGGAATTTCCTTCCTCTCAAACATTTCTCAACTCTTTCTGAGACTGCCTGCTTGCCCCTGCTGCTTTCTGCACCATATGTACTGCTTTGCATTAACTCAATAATGGTAGTATTATTGACTCATGAGTCTCTTTAAGACAAAGAACATGCAAAAAGTACTTGAAGGTCACCTGTTTCTAACCAGTCCCCCAAAGAAGTCCACGGATTTTTATTTTTTATAGGCAGAGAATGTAGAAAACAAGGTATTTCATTTATTAATAAACAGTTGACTCCAGCAGTGACTGAACAAAACTGGCTAATCAGAGCTCCCTCAGGAGGGCCAGCAAAATTGGGAAGGGTACCACTGCTCATACCAGGAGGGTAGCTGCTTCTATAGCTCCATCACCTGCTAGAAACACTTAAACAAAATGAGAAATACCCTCCTGCCTGGTCCCCAGCCCTGGGAGCAGACCTTCCCAACCATCACTCCACTCCTGGAAGTCCTTACAGGTTTTGATTTTTTTCCTCAGGGATACTTGAATTACGAGGCTGTGCTTGCCACGCAGCAGATGCTGTTCCCTGCTTGGTTTTTAAATCACACTGCCGTTGCAAACTAAATAGGTTTGGTTGGTTTGTTGTTTTTGGTATTGTTTTTGTGGTGATGTTTTGCTGGTCACGAGTACAGGAGTGTTTCTGCTAAACTCCTCTGCTTACCTGTTGCAATGTATTGGCACTAACAGGCACTGATTGCACTGACAACGCCACAGGCATCCGAAACTGCCTTGTGCTTTTCTGTGAAAGGGTAATGTGTGACTCTAAAATATTCCAGTGTTATACATCACCTGTTCAAAACTGTTCACACTAAATCAGTAGAGATGTACTTTATTTCAGACGTGTCTCTGTTGTGTCACTGTATGGGATGCATAGCTGTGTTTTTAAAATCTTAGCCTTCAGAAAGACATGAGCAGGACTGGGAGTTTATTGAGTCTCTATTGACAAGCTTAGGCTATAAGTACTTTTTGTGTCTATAGCAGTGTTGAGCTCTAAAATACAATATATCTTGAAGATACCCAGTGAAACGCTGTATAAGCCTCATGCTTACTCCAGGTGTGTCCAGTTCCCCAAAGAGTTTGTAGCAGCTGTATTGCAAACCTAAAGTGAAGGAGCAGATTTACATTTCTCAAACGTCGCTGTAAATGCCCCCAGTAATTCCCAGTACTCGGTTACTGCAGGAGGAAAGCGAAGGGGTTTGGTGCCATATGAAGCGGGAGGCAGAGCCGAGCTCTGAGCCTGGAGCTCCCTTTAGCGACCGCGCCGGGCAGTGCATGGCTGCGGCTCCCGGGGCTGCGCCGTCCCCCGGCACAGCTCCCCGTGGAACTGCTCACAGAAATCCCGTTTGTCAGCAGTGTTGACACGAATCTCAAAATGAAGCCTCACTTCGAGACGGAGAGAGATGCCAGCGCTCCCAACTCCCGCCCGGTAACCAGAACATCAGCCGGTCCTTCATTTACAATAGTCTGGACTCCTTCGGTGGCTGCAAGTCCGGACTTGAGCCCCCCAGCTGAGCTGGTTCTCCTGCTTGATTTGGAAAGAAAGTGCCTCTTTAGTGCTGCACTCTTAGAGCTGGGACTGCTGAGACTTGAAATGGCTTTTTCCTTCATTGTTCAACTGGGTTGCAAAAACAAATGTGCTGTTACTGTGTGGCTCCAGCCAAGGGCAATGAAAGACCTCAGGATGCAAGTATTTATCTGTGGAGATTTAAAGATGCCAGATGGCCTCTTTTACTGATCAAAAGCAAAAGATAGGTGGAAGGGAAGGAATAGTCTCCTCTCTCCACTGAGTGTGACTTGCCCTGTCACTACAAGGACACACCATAGGACTGTCACATCTTGAGTGCTGAGTGTATGACTTGCCTGCTTCACCTTCCCTCTCCCCACTTACTGAGGTGGCTGCACCTTGGGCATTTGGAGCACTGTATCCTGTGGTCTCTCTCTCTCTTCCCCTTCTTGAACCCATGAGCAGATTGTGCTGAATTCTCTGGAGAAGTAGGACAGGATGTGGGAGAGTAAATGTCAATGATGAGTCCTTGGAAATAGATGGTTATCTCTGGCCTGTGACCTCTGCTTACCTAAGCCCCTGCTTGGCGAGTGGGTGCTACTCAAGCCTCTCCTGTACACCATGGCTGTCGATGTGGTGAGGTGGAGCAGTCAGTGTGTTTGTACTCCAGCCTGTCCCCAGCAACTTGTGTACGTTGTCATTGAGTCCTTGAGTTGATGATGTGGGATCCTTTTGTTACACCACTGCAGTGTATGGCATCATTGCTTTTCACAGAAGTAATCTATAGCACCAGTAACAAATATTCAGAGGGTACAAATAAGTGTCTCTTCACTGAATATATCTCTTGATCTGGAAGTGCAGTCTCCATATTCACTCAGTACAGGCAAATGAAAACCAATAGTCTGAGTTCCTGGCAGACTATACTGAGTTTGGACTGATGGCCTGGGTGCAAAATGTTTGATTTCAGTATCAATTGCTTTGGTTGTCTGGTCTCCAAAAGTTTTTCTTTGCCATCCTTTACAGTGATGTCATGGAAAAATAATGGTAACATGCAGGGATATTACAGTAAAAATGTGAATTTGAACCCCCCATATTATAGGATTTGTTGTGTTTCAGAAAAAGATAAAGAATGAATGGCTTCCTTGGGTGCAGGAGCCAGCGTCTGGCTTTGGAGGAGAATCTATATTCCCTAAGTCCCAGGAGTGGTCAGGTCTTGTGTCAGAGTGCTCAGCTTCCAGTGCACTTGGGGGAAGACAAGTTGCATGTGGTAGCACTTTCAAAAATGGAGAGGAAATCAGCAGCAAGTCTAATTGGTCACTTTGGAGGATGGGGAGCTGGTAGGAGAGAGCGAAGGATAAGATCTTGACAATGTTGCAACTTCCCATAAACTTGTTTCCGTGGTTTTGAACATAAGGTCCATCAACTTTTCACAAGCATTTAAATTACATTTCCTAGTGACACTGAGGGATAGTTATTAATGCAGGATGGTGGAAGGTGTGTTCACAAATCCGTTTATCAGATAATGGGATTAACACGCATACCTCCTGAGCACTGCTTTAAAAACTTACTTCTAAATCTACATATTCAGCGACTAGAGCAGCCACATTAGGGCACAACAAATGAAAGTGCTGGACAAGCATTTTGAAGGCCTTCTCTCACAGTTCTGATAATACAGCAGCGGCCTGAGAGGGAGGACAAGCTCTCTGTTACCGAGTGTGTTGGAGGATGTGAACTCCTCCACTACTGATAAAGCGAAACAAAGGCAGGGGAGATTGCAGCTGCCTTTGAAGCAGAAAAGAGCGGTGCCCAAACACTGAAGGACACTGTCCTGGCTGTAGCAGCATCTCCTTTGCTTCGATTCCAGCAGGAGACAGAACGGGATGAGGCAGAGAACGGGAAATGCAAATGCTTTAAAAATAGGATCAGACCTAAACTTCACAGCTGTGCCTGTGTCCTATATAGGTCTGGCCATGCCACAGCCTATGTCTGTTTGCATGCACTGATGTATTAAGATTTTTCATCGTTTCATTTCTTATCTGACACAGATCCTATGGGGGTTTTCTCTCCTTTCTCCTTTATTCTTTATAGTTATCTGCTTTTTTTAGTACTTAAATTGTGGTTTGATCTGTTCTTTTTCCTCTGCTGAAAGGTTTCATCTCTAGAAACAGATTTTGAGTTTAGAATCTGATCAACCACTGCATATTTACTATTACAAGCATTTTACTTTCACTGTAAAACAAAAGTGAAGGAGACAGGTTCTAAATGCGAACCAGTGGAACAGTGTTCTGTTTCTATAGGGACAAGTACCTTACTTAATGTGAACTTCCGTTTTGTGTTTGGCCTGCCACAAAGCTTATAAATATTATTTCCATAGGCACATACAATTTAATTCAAACATTATAATTTTTCTTTCTTTAAAAAAATTCCTTGAAGGGAAAAATACTATGGTGGGTTTTATTTCAGGAAAAGAATTGAAAGTTTGTTTACCTTTGCTGGTAGAGATATGAACAAAACTCAAGCTGACACTGCTGAACCTGTAAGTGTTGTAAGTACAACCTGTTGGCTCTGTAGCACCAACCTTTACAGTTCTTTCTCTTCTTATTTCATTCTTATAAAGCAAAGATGAAGGAGCAGTTTCAACATGTAAAGAATGTTCACCGTTTGCAGAATAAGGTGGTTTCTAAGAGATGCTGATCTCTGCATCTGTAAAACCCTGGCTTTGGCAGGAAAGCCCTGCTAAAAATTCCCTCCCCTATACAACCTCTTGCATCTTACTCCCCTGTTGCAGTTCCTGCCCCAGCCTCGAGATGCTGGTGGTGCTGGTGAGATGAGCAGAGGTGGAGGAGACTTGCCTTACCCTGACTTTGCAGCTGAAGGCAACACTTCCAGCACACCCTAAGCCTAATGCTCTCACAGTGCACGTGTTAATGTTCACCTACTGAAGAACATGCACAAATTTAAAGATTAGCAATATCACAGCAAAGTATATTGTGAGATAGGATATGGAGTTTTATGGAGGAAAAGGATTAGTAGATATTGCAAAAAGCTGCTGCAGTAAAAAAAGTGCTGAGATTTTAATATCCTAAGGTATTAAGTTTTTATCTCTGTTTTTCTAAAGCTCTGCATCACGCGTTTTTGGAGCCGTAGGGAGGATTTACACACACACATCATCTATTAATGGAACCTGGAAGTCAAGCAGAAACTCCAGCCATCTTGAGACAAGTCAGGATCAAACTCAGTGGTTCTTCTCATCATACAAGTCCAGGGTGCAGGCTGGGCCATGGCCCTGTTAGGGAGTCACTGTTCTCTTTTGGCTCCTAACTTTCAAATGTCAAGGTAGACTGGATCTGTGCGAGTCCAGCACACACATTTCTCACTTTGCAACAAACAGAACATAGAATCCATTCGTTCTTCTTACTCACAGAACTGTTTACTCTTCTTTGGCTACAAGGCCAAAATTGGAAAGAATCCACCTGGCATCCAGAAGAAAACACCTTCATTGCAAGCACTGATCTTAGCTGTGTGTGACTGTGTTTCCCTTCTGTAGATTTTCATCTCAACCCTTAAAAGACATTCAGGCAATGGCACTAAATAGGTGTTACTACTGGAGTACACCAAGCTGCTGCTGTCCATGTTCATGATGAGACTTCCCTTGCTGACTAGTTCAGGGAAAACCTGTAGGCAAAGTGAGAGAAATATATTCAAAAACTCTACAGTTTCATGACCCAGTGCTGAAGGTAACTGGTCTGACTTCAGGAGTAAAAGACATGTAGTAACTTTGTGAAGCTAAAATACAGTACTCTACAGATCCATATTGTATTAATCATTGGTTTATAAACTGGTACACATGCATTCTGTGTCCAGAAGAACCAATATGGAACATTTCTGGGGGAAAATCTTTGTTTGGTTGGATTTTTTAATTAAAGGTAGACGTTTTGAAGTAACTGAGATTCTTAGCTGAGTGTCTTGGCCCAGTGAGACAAATTCATGCAGTAAGCAGAGGCGGCAGTAGATGAATAAACAGAGATATTGGCCGTAATTCTGCTGGGTTGGCTCTCTACATCCTGCCAATACAGCATGGATGGGTGTTCCTAATGCCATCTGGCAGCAGCCTCAGAGGTCTCCATCTCGGACCTCTCTGTTGTGACAGCTGAGCAAGGTGTTTGCTGCCATTGTGACTGTGTCCACTGGAAACCCCAACCATTGCTAATAGTCCTTGGTACCATCCTCTGAGGAAAAGGACAGTCCTGGCCATAAAGATACACTGAGAGAGCCAACAGGACCTTGTGCTGTTGGACCCAACAACTTGTTTTCTCAGTTATAATAATACCCTGACTCCCTCTGAAAAGAAAAGAGAACATTCTCTCCCAGGGAATCAAGTCCTTACCCGGGTTTATTTCTTTTTCCTTAGTGCATATCATTCCCAACAACCGTGTTTGTTCCAGTCTGACCTCACACGGATTTTCTTCCACTAGATGGAGCTTGAGTACCTCCTCACCGCGCATCCCTGCAGCTCCCTGTAGCCTCGCTCTGCCCGGGAGGGTCTGGAAACAGCCGCATCCAGCAGTGCAGTTATGGCTCTTGGCCTGCACTATTGCCATCGTGCTTGCCACACCATATCATTAATAGTACATTTCTTTTCCTCTGCTGAGAACAACAAATTATTTCTTAGTGGAAAGCCAGAGACCCCAAGAACTAATTCCTTGTGAGGATTCCTGAAGTCAGACGTTTGTTTGTAGAGCACCATCATGCAATTTGCATGTCTCACAGTCTTCCGTGTAGCTGTGTCCCATCACAAGCTTTGGGCTGTAGGGTTTGGGAAAGTAACTTCCAAAATCTGGCTGGGATCTGTTCTGGTTCAATGTTATTTGACGGCAGAATTGTCTGAATCCACAGACCTCTAGTGATGATATTGTGGGGAGAAGGATCCACGCAGGTTAGTCAGGCTGATCTGAAGCTCAGTCACAGTAGGTTCATGTCAGTACTAAAATTCACTGCAAATGGTTCTGGACAGATATGAAAACTGTTCTATAAGGGACTCTGTGAAGACCAAACAGATAATCATTTTATTGTATTTGGAAACTGTGTTTCCAAAAAAAAATAATCTGAATTCACTGTTGACAAAAATCAAAAAAAGTTTTTAATACTGTGTGTGTGCTCTTCTCAACCTTGGCATGTGCTAATTTCAGCTGCTTTTATACAGTGCGTTTGGACTTCCATGAGTGAAATCTTAGAGCTCTCTGAATGGGAGAGGGATTTCTGTTATCAAGGGAGGAGGGAACTACCAACTGCAGAAAGAATTCAGTGCTTAGAGGAGTAAAGCTTAAAGTGAAGTTGCTGATTTCCTCAGACCTGGGACTCTACCTTGCTGAGGGAATAATATAAATAAGGCGAAAAAGAGCTGAGAACTTGTGTATTTCATCAAAATGTTCCTCTCCTAAGCATTGCTTCTAATTCAGTTAGAAAAAACTGTTATTAACCTGTATTAATCTGTATCTGTATTAAATCTGTGGCCTAAAACTGAGGGGAAGTGATGCTTTTGTGATTTTCAACAATTCTGACTATAGGATTGAACACCCGGAGCAGGACTGACCTCACCTGGGTGGTTCTGAACATTACCTAACTCAACCTCAAATGTCTTGTAAATCACAGTAATTCCAACAGGAAGTGTACAGAACTGCAGGGTGCACTGAGAAAGCTGGATTCCTTAGGAAAACATCAGATAGTGATATTATTTCCAGGCTATTTTGTTCTAAATTGAGACTTTAGCTACCAGACAATTTATTAGCTGAAAAATTCAAGTTGCACCTCAAGCTGAATTTTGCTGACCAACATTAAACTCTGTAGAGGAGGTGTTTTCTCTTCTCCTGAATGGGGAGTTGGAAACTTGCTGTTGACATAGCAGTCATTCTGCTGCAAATGAAGATTTTGGCCAAACTGCACTGGTCACCCTTGAAAGCCCAGGCACATCTGTGAGCCTGACAAGCCGCTCACCCTGAGCCCTCCCCGGGCACCAGCGTAGCTCAATGTGGATGTCAGTTTTCTGACTCCCCTTGCAAAGTGCTTAATGGTGCTTGAGCCCCAAATGATCAGTCGATTGTGCACTGTCCTCTCCAGCAAAGGGTGTCCTCGTGAACGGCTCCTGTTCCCCAGCTCCCCAAAGTACTGATTACAGGGATAAACAGTGGATGCTGGGAACTACTCAAAGTGATGGGTGAGCTTTTTAGAGCCTGCCTCAGTTGCAGGCTCCAGTCACAAAAAGCATTGCCTTTTTTTCTCTTGTTCTCTGGTTATTTTGAAAGTGTGTTTGGTTTCCAGAGCTAATGGCGACATTGTTTGCTTGCCAGTCAGATGATTGGCCATTGTACTTTTAAATAGGAGGGATTTAAACTAATGCTCTATAACTGTTCTGGAAAAAAATGTAACTTTACAATTGGGCTCAGATAATGACAGAGAGAAATGCCACTCACTATTGCAGGAGGGGTGCTTTCAAAATGATCTGTAGTTGCAGTGGGGGGAAAAATGTTGACTGGGAGCTGGTAAAGTCATGGTCCATCTGATGTTTGGATGATGCTTTTATAGCTAGTTTATCAAGGGCACCTGAAGAGTCAGCTACTGCACTGGAAAAGAAATAGAAAAGTCATCCTGTGAGTGCTCAGAAACAAACACATCACCATGTCAGGGTCATCCCTGCAGTGTTGCTTTGCATTTCCAAGACTCATTTCTGAAGGGAAAAGTTCTTGAATGATATCGCTCGACTTCGGTGATTCCAAAAGATCAACAAGACTGAGGGTGGCTGTATGAGTAAGTCCTGTCTGAAAGTTGGGGAGACAAGAGCATTTAGGACTGAAGTCAGAAAAAGTCCAAGATTTGTTCAAAGGGAGGTAAGAAGTCTATCACATACCCAGAACACATCCTCCCCACAGAGCACAGGAGCTGTCAGACAGACATCTCCGATCTGACTATTTAAAGCATTCTCACACTCCTGTTTTTTTCCTATTTGTATGCTCAGAGAGGGACAGAGAAGGGTGCTTCTGCTTTCAAATGAGGCTGTAGATGAGAGAAGAGTGTGCCTAGTGCTCCTTTTAATCTGCCATCTTTCTGCCTGCCTGCAGTAATGATAATACCCACAGGGATTTGCACCTCTCAGCTGGAGCACGAAAAGTTCTCCAAGGAGAGGGAGGCACACCGTTTCAGTGAGTGCCATAAATAAAACTGCCAGGCTCAGGGGAGGACAGACTGGAGATGTTTATTAGAAGAGTTAGAATGCGGGGAGCAATTCAGCTGTGGGGATTCAGGACCCACAAGGCAACAGCAGTACTAAGGATGAATGTGGAAGTCAGAGAGAATGGTAGCCAAAGCCACATAGCAGGTTTTTGGGCACTGGGCTGTTTCTTCAGACTGCCTTCTCCTCCGGAGGGGAGGGCTTCACCTCGCAATCGCTGCATTAGTTTGTCAGCCGCCTTCACACCCTGCCCTCCCACGTTCAGCAGTGACTTCCTGAACCCTCTGATGCTCCTGTTTTCAAATGTATTTCCTTATTATTTTCCCCAGAGATAAACCTCTCTTGTCACTGCACTTCAAGCTATGCTTTAAGTTGTTTTTTTGTTCTGTTATTCTCTAACTGCTGGTGTAAAACTGAGCTGTCACAGAACAAATCGGCAAAATAATTGTCTCTGACGGGGTATTCACATCATGTAACTGCCAGTGTCTGGCACAGATATTTCAACTAGCCAGAGAAACTGCTCTGAATCACAGAAAGGTTTTGATTTTTGTATGTGTTGTAGGTCTGAGTGTTCACTCCCCATTTTGTCTCACCCTCATGATCCCACTCCTACCCCACCCCATCCCCTGTCTGGATCATCATGTCCAGCCTGGAATATTAATTGAATCTGTGAAAGATGGAGAAGAAGTCACGAAACTGTCTCAAAACAAGCCTCCCCCTACTTATTCCCCATAGTCCTGCTAGGTGGCTCCAATTCACATCCTGGGAATGGGGTTAAGGATCTGATTTAGAGGTGGAGCTGGCTGAGTTCAGGATGGCTTTTGGGTTACTGCTGCTGCCTGTCCATCCACCCATGCTCCCAGGAAGCTGAGATGGTTTGTGGGTGAGCTCCAGCCCAGCTGCAGCCTCCAGCTCAGCACTGCAAAGCCAGGCAGAACTGGTAATATCAGGGCAGAGATGAGAAACCCCACTTCTCACGTGGGCATCTTATTTAGGCACACAAAAATAGGCTGATTACATGCTGGCTTGTAATTTATCCTGCTCTTCCCTCACTTTGATCTTAGAAGGAATATTGACTAAATTTTATGAATTGTGTTCAAGTACTTGACTATGCAATTAGGAAATGCAGTTTGAAAGTCTCACTAATTGCCTCTCTACACCATTAGCCATTTAAATATTTTAAAAAATTTATCCCCTTAGTACTTCACCCTGTTTCATAGAGCAACTTCCTTCCACTTGGACACCCAGCCAGTACCCTGGGTGCAAAGGCAAGTGAGTGACATGGTGCAGGGGAATCTGCCTTTAAGAAAAGGAGTTTCTTCTGCAACCATGGGGTTTCTTTCTCCTCCCATGTCATCTGCATCCTCACTGCTCCCATTGCTGACAGACTGACACTAGCCATGAGCGAGGGAAATACGTGGCAGTAAAACAGGAAGGGTATCTGCACTGGAAGTGGGGGTTAGGAAATTTAGGAAATCGAAAGCCCTGAGGTTCCTTTCACTCCCACATAGCCAAGATCAGTTTCAAAACCACTGCCCTGCAGAACACCCTGCAGAATACCCTGACGACTACAATGTCCAAATATACTGCCTAAACCCGACATCAGATTACAAGGAGGGCTCCTTGAATGTGTCCCTCGTTCTTAGTCTCTTTCCCTAATCTGCTGCTTACTATTTCGGAAGTCTGATTCAGGCCAGCTGTTCATATGTATGTATTTATATACATAAGTATTTTCATCTGTGATTGCTTTATGGGTATCCCTGATAGATTCTAGAAAGCCATCAACTCCAGACAATATTTATTAAAGGTTTTTAATTAGCAATTTGGTTTAGATAACATGTTGTTAATAGTATATATTAATGAGGAAAGAATTGTACCCAAGACTCATGGATGAAGACACGTCATTTCAGACTAGCCCAAAATTTGTTGTTAATATCATGTACAGAGATAAGTAAAGATTTTTTTATGCTTTTAGGTAGACTTTAGTACTAGAAAACTGCAAGCTAGTAACTAATTATCACTGTTATTAAATGTCTGCCTTAGTGCAGAATACAGCTTATGAGCTTTAAAGCTTACACTAATCAAGAAGCATGATCAACCACTGATGTAGGTCACTTACAGCTCAGCTCATTCGTAGCTGCTCCTCATCGATGTTACTACTTAAACATTTATATTGATGAAATGAAAAGTTACAGTTCTATGATGTGAAGTAGGGGAATGATTACATTTTGATTATTAGGAAGTCAGTCACCAGTCCAATTTGCACAAACACTCAAGCTGATAGAGGGACAAAAAACTAAATGGATTCAATAATACACCATCTGAATTACATCACTTACAAAAAGTACTGGAGCTTCCATGAATGTCTTAATTGCTGTAATTTTCTTATTTTAATCATAATTATTGTTTTACATTGCAGAGGTACTTAAAGGCATGTAGTCACTGGGCTGTGGACTATTGAGAGGGAATCTTTCTAAATGTCTCCTATGCTTATGTAATGCAGAGATGTCCAACACTTCTATGGAACAAGGATCTGGCCATGCATCTCAAGTATGTGTCTGAACTACCATGAGCTGTAAACAACTCTCTTGCTCTGTCCCAGTAGTTACTGTTTTCATTCACAACAAAACCATTTCAGTAGGCAGACTACGTCCCATGGAACACTGTTCCTTATTAATCAGAGCTTTATCCTAGAACAGAAATTAAGCAGATTCGGGTCTGCATTTCACTCCTGGCTCAGCTTGCTCTCTTCACTTGGTTCCTAAGGATATCCACTGTGAAGTGCTTTAACATGTTTAGAAGGAAGTCCTTGTACTGAGGCTTAGAAAAGAGAAAGAAAGAAAGAAATCAGAGTGTGCCACCAACTCTTCATCCTGTGAGCTACTGACCTGCTACTGACCTGCCCAATTCATACTTATATTGGTTCCCAGGGAATGCCTTATTTTTATGCATTCTTCATATTATAACAACTTTTGCCTTAGAAGTTTAGAAACTTTTGTGCATGTTAGTCATTATTAGTAGTTGATACTTATATCTTGGTTCTTCTTTCACTCACACTGGTGTAACCGAGGAGTGGTTTGTTTAAGAGCAGATGGAGATCAGGACATCACTACTGATTTATAGCCATGGTTCATAGTTCATAGCAACTGTGGCTCTTTCCCAGCAGAGTTATAACAAAGAAAAGCACTACAATTCAGTCCTTGAATTCAATGCCATAATTGACATCTAAATGCTTAAAACTGGAGGCAAATAGCCCATAGATGTGAAGTCTAGGCCTACTTAGGACAAGTACAGAAGGAGAATATTGCAGGAAGAATATGAAAGGATTGAGAGTTTATTCAAATTTAGGAAGTCATTCACACTCTCTTTCTGGATTACTTGGACACGTATTTTAATACCATCTCCTTTCTAGTTTAGGTAGCATTGAGGTCATGAACCAAATTAGCAAGAAACTTCACAGTTAATAGTGACATTGTCCTTAACTCATCCTGAGCTGGAAAGGAGCCTTCATGACACAGCAGAGTACTCTAAGGACACAGCAGCAAACTTAAGTGATGTTTCAGCTCTGGCAGTGTACAGCACAAGTACAATACAAGTAAAATAACTTCAATAACTTGGTTTCAGTTGACAAACATTATTAGTGAACAAAGGCCAGAAATGGGCTGCTAGAGATAGAGCCAGTTTTTATCATCAGTTCTTTACTTAGTGGTACTATCCTGGATTTGCATTGATGTAATAATTTGGCCAGAGCTAAAAAATCTTGCAAAGACTTGGTCTGCCATTGCTTGTGCTTACCAGTGGATGGTTTTCCATGGAGTGCAGTGAATACTGGGTTAGACCCAAAACTAATTAATTTTCCAATAGCTTGTTCTAGAAGATATTTTTAGTTTATCCTGACCTAGCTGCATTGTCATTTTGTTAAGAGCACTTTGGTAAAGTAATTCAATCGGATGTACTACTACATAGAAGAATCCATAAAGCAACATCTTGCATAACACGAGAGATGTAACAAGAGTTATCAGGTAGGAGCTGGCATTTCCATCAGCTCATCATGTGAGATTCTGTACAACAATCAACGATCATGGTTTGTTAACAATCCATCAGTCTGAAACTAAACACTTGCCAAGGATGACAAACCTTAATTCTTGCTTTCAGCTGTCTCTGGTGTAAGGGCACATCTATGGCTTGGTGGAAAATTTGTCCTTAATCCTTTAAACAATTTGTTTAGGCCACAGTTTTCAAATCCAACTGCCCAGACACAGGTGTCTAACATATGTCCTTTGAAGCCATCTGCAAGGATATAAGAAGCAATTGCCCATGTGTTGACATGGTCTTCCTGACAGGATACACCACTCATGTCGAGGAGGGCATGAGCCCCTAATTCAGAGGCTCCAGTTCATGATGCCATACCAACATAGGCAATCTAAATTGATGATTTTATTAGGATCAACAGAGGGAACAACAGAGCTTGAAGCTGAGCATCTACTTGAAGTTACGCATAATACCAAACTGGCACCTTAAGTCTGCAGAGGCCTCTTAACATAAAGCTGAGTGCCTTGGCAAGCTTATGTCCACATTAACAATAAATCCTGGTGACCCAGCCTGTTTAAGAAGAACAATAAGAACTGAAGCCTCCTTAGTGGAAGCAATCTGCTTTGTTGTGTTTCAGTACAGCCACAATACTTGGAAGATCTTTCTATCTTATTCTGTGCTCTCTCTCATTATCAGTTTTTCTAAAAGCAGTATGGTTCAGTCAATATTCTTTTAACTACCTTGTTCCTTTATCTGGCTAGTCATTTTAAGAGCTATCCACTTGCCTAGGGAAGTCTGTGTGTTTTGATTTTATTTTTATTTTGAATGACTGCAGTCATCTGGCTGTTTATGTGAATGATTAAAGTCTTTAAAAGCCCTGATGGATTTTACTCCCTTGCCTCCATTCTATTCCAGATTTCTGCAAATGCAGACAAATGTATGTTGTTTTTAAAAGAAAAAGCTGTTAACAAACAGTAAATAAATTAAACTCAACTGGAGTTCTATTAGAATGGCAGACTAATGAGCTGAGTAATTTGATTGGTATAAATAAAGAATGGCCAGAAGCAAGGGAGGCTGTAAGAAAGAGTATTGTAGTAAGAGACTGGGTTTACTGAAGCCTTTCAGCAGAGTGATTATTTTATAAAGAGCCTTATAAGCCAAGGTCTTAGGCTTGATCCTGCCCGTACCTCTGTATTGCTGACAACAGGGTAACAGCGTTAGTGGGATCTGGTTTTCTTGAGTTCCAGTAGAACTGGAGGGTACTGTGGCCTCACTGATGATCCAATATGATGCATTTGATATGTGTACATATATCAGTTTTGCAGAGCTTACTAACAGATTTTGGAGCATCACAGTATAGGAAATAAATCATCATAGGCACTGGACATGACGCTAAGGTGCAGTAATAGATGAGCAGGACACTTTAGGGACCATCTGTTATTTGAAAAAATGAGTGGATCTCATTCCACAGCACCAAGCCCTTTACAGACATATTCCTCGACAGATAAATGTTTCTATTAAATCAGCTTTCAGAACTGGTTTATGGATATCTTTAAGGCAGTGCCTTCTTTGCAGAAATCCTGCCAAGGTGTGGATATAGCCAGGACTTCTATTTGTATAAGCTGAGCTGAAGATGTGCTGGTAAAGAGTAATCTCTGCTATCCCCACGTGAGCTCTTCCTTAGAAAATATTAAACGTTTTTTCCTAGTGTATTGGCTGCCAACAAGTGGCATAGGATATTATAACTACTTTTCACTCCTGCCTCATACTTTCCTGACTATGATTTTTGACTGTGCTTACTTATGGCTGTGTTGAAAGAAGACAATGCAAATCAGAGAGTTTTAGTTGTTCTGTTGTTCCATTCGGTATTCAGGTTTTAAATTATTATAAGCTCATGCCTATAAAAGTGTCCTTTTTTCCATCACCAGTGTTTGGCTTCCAGGCTACATACTGAAATTTATAGATATTGTGCAGCTTACAGATGCTTTATGGAAGAACCGTGTTCTCCATAGGCTTTGAAACTGAGACTGTATTTGAGTGGAGATGGTGTTCAGAGACCAGAAACAAAGAACAGGCTGAGCAAATGCAGTTTCTTGTGAGCATAATGGCTGGAATTTTAAAGCCATTCAAAAATGGCTGGAAGAGACTCCTGAGTTATTTCAGATACCTCAGAGTAAACGATCATGCCCCCTTTGTACAGTCTATGATGTGATAGGAACAGGGATTCATCACCTCAGTCCCGAGGTGTTGGCTGAAGCCATTAATATTCAGATTAGCTTTTCAGGGTGCCAAGAATCACTCAGTGCTCCTGAGAATGGTCCTCAGAGAAGGACCACTGAATGGCAAACTGACAGCCAATGTCTCTTTGGGTTTTGCATTCCCCAAAGCTGAATGTTGTGTCATCCTCTTCTACTTAGATGCTGAGTGGCACTAAGCAGTGATCTCTGCTGCACATAGGGAGTGGCTTGTCCTCCCGTGACATTTCTGAGTTCTCAGAAATTACCAGAGAGCTCTTGGGACCTTGCTGGGGCAAGCAAACAGACATCAACACTTTTACAAAAATACATGTG
This sequence comes from Platyrinchus mystaceus, assembly GCA_035041135.1. Lineage (NCBI taxonomy): Eukaryota > Metazoa > Chordata > Aves > Passeriformes > Tyrannidae > Platyrinchus > Platyrinchus mystaceus. The sequence goes on from JAWWLV010000011.1 coordinate 7,971,002, forward strand.
ACTGGCACTGTGCTTTAAACTGAAAAAAAATCTTCTTGTCATATCATTCAGGTATTTGTAGCAACGATCTGAAAATGTAGCCTGAAAAATGCTGATAAAGCTTATTAGTCCAGCTTATAGTACAGTATTTGTAAAGCACAAATATTTCTGACCACTTTTCTCTGGACTGGTTCAGCTTGCTTTTGATTATATTTTGAATTTGCGTCATGTTGAATTTTTCCCTGTAGCAGGTGCAGATGAGTATAAGAACTGAAGCAGAGAGCAGCAGTGTGCTGCTTGGGGAAATGGCAAGTGATTCTATAATTTACTCAGTGGTGTGTTTCTACTTATAATTATTGCTAATTCAAAAAAAAAAAAATCAGTGCAAATTGCATGACAGCACTGTGTAAGACGAGTGCAGAGATAAAACATGAATACAACCCGTGCCTTGTAGGCTGACAAATGAAGTGTAAAGTGCTATTGTTTGTTTACTGACTGCCTGAGCATTAGATGAACGATTACCTCTGCCTCCAGAGGTAGCCCAAGGTTTCCCGCGGTATCAATCTTCCCGTTTGTGATTCATTTGTGCAAACAGCAGAAAGCTGAGCATGTAACTGTGAAGGCAATTACTCAATTACTTCTCTGCCCCTTAACAATTGTGCTGCTTCTCCATTCCCTTTTGAAACTCAGGGCTGCACTGGAGTGAGCCAGGGAGGGTGAGCCCCACTCCAACGTGGACATGACAGGGCAGGTCCAGAGTCACAGTTGTGCCTGTAAAACCTCTCCACTGTGAACTGCTGCTTCCCAGCAGCAAGGTGTTTCTAATGAGCTCACACGCAGTAGGAGGAGAAGCCGGATTCACCAAGGTACACCCAGGGCTGCCGGGGTGTGGGAGCAACCTGTCGTCCCTCCCTGGTGGAGGTTGCACTTATGTCGGTGTCAGGAGACTGTTGGGCAGGGTTGGTTTTAGGGTGTGACATCCTTGTCGTGCTTCCTGTGTGGAGGCTCGAGGAAGCCGCAGGGGTGAGGGTTGGCCCAGCTCACACCGCAGCTGCAACAGCAGGATGTGCCTGACAGAGGTGAAGTCCTGGGCCTGCTCTGTATTCTCTATACTGGCCCAGCTAACAGCAAACTCAGTGGGGAAGCTGGTCTGGGCAGCAAAAAAATAAATAAAGACAGTCAGGTGTGAGCCTGATATGTGTTTGAGTCCTATTCCAACCCCAGTGTAAGATGAGAGCGGAGCACCAGCGAGTCAGGGCAGCTCCTGCCATCTTTCCCTGCTGAAAAACCATTGTATTGTGCTTGTCCTGAAGGGTCCAACTCTCAGCACCTCAATTGGGTACTCTGGGAAGCTTGTCTTCCCCTCTCTCTCTCTCTCTCTCTCTCTCCCTGTACCATGCAGAATCCCAAAGAGTATTTAATCTCTGAACTGCTGTGGTGTGAGGTCTCTGCAAAGCCCCCTCAGCAGCATCTGCCACATGGCAGCTGGGTCTTGGCAGAATGAAATTCCTGGTCTTGCCAGGAAGCACCAGGTAACATGACTGTTTACCAACACCAAGCATTTAAATGTTGTTTTGCCTTCACATGTGCTTCTTTCTTTCTGGTTTTGATCTGTAAATACTTCATTCACTCCACTTCTGGCCATCTGACTCCCCACAAAGCACTACTTGTCTGCAAACCAAGCTGGAGGAGTAAACTGGAAAACAAACAAAGCTCCCAGTGAAAATTGTGGTAAGCTTAATCTTTTTAGTGGATTAACATAAAGGTGAAGCGGTGACTAGACAGTAGTTTGTAAATATTTACATAAATATCTGATAATAATGGACTCTGAAATCCAGTGGATACCTTTAATCCGATTAGCAATGAAGTCTTGCCTCTGTTTTTAACAAAGATGCGATTGAACACTGCAATGTAAGGGAGGGCTGGGCTGCTTCTTGTTTGAAGTCATTAAGTAAATAATAAATACTTTTTTTTTTCTATCAAAGACTAAAAATACCTACTTTCACCAAAAGGTAGGGTCTGCATATGGCACATACTGAGTGAAACTCCCTGGCCTGTGACAGGAGAAAGTTTAGACTAATAGGTCCGACTGGTTTGTGAAGCTACATTATCATTAACCACCAGAATAAATGCTTTAAAATTAGCTTTGTAGTTCCTCATCAGCTCTTGAAGAGAGCAGAAAAAAGTGAACAGTGGAAATATAATGAAAACAACACCATGATGAGACACAAAGCCCTAATCTCCCAACTCACTAGGCTATTGAAGACCCTAAAGAGAAACTGAATCACTTCTTGGTGTATGAGAAGTACCTCAGAAGAGCACCTCTGAGTAGCAGATCTGCTCACTGGGGCAAATAAAACGCCAATAGCTTAAAAATATATTCTGTATTGGCTATGTCAAGTACTGTTAACTGTTGTCAGAACCATCTTTCCTTTAATGGCAGTGTTGGAAGGATGGGGACTAGTTGTCCCTCAGGAAATGCACTGTTGGTACAGCCAACCCAGAGTACTATGGAATAATTATGAACAAAAAATGCAAACAAACACAAATCATTATTTGACCATACTGGCTTTTCTCCTGGAACTCAGTTTGGGTGCTAAAATAATGTGCACCCCATTAACTTTGGTCCTGAACGCTCCTGGTGTGCCCAGTCCTTGTCTGTGTAGCCAAGGGCCTGCAGGAGCATCACTGGAGCCTGATGATGATGAAAGAGGCTCATTTCCACGAATTTGTTGGAACTGATCTTTCAGATGATTGACTCTCCCTTTCCACACATCATTTTCTTTCCTTCTTCTCTCCAATTCAAATAGTGTTGTTCAGCTTTTGTTAAAACTGGGGCGGGGGGAGGAAGGGAAAAAAAAAGATGAATTGTTCTGCAAGAAATAGGGATCCTTGAGGGACTTTTTTTTTCTTTTTTTCTAATACACTTAACCCAGCAGCATCATTATATTGCTAGCAGAGTGGAAATGTATACAGTACATGCTGCTGCCTCAGCTATCTGATCTTATATAGCACAGTCTATCCATGTACCAATTTGTAACATGTCCAAAACCTTGTGAAAGCATCCCCATGTGTAGAATTACATTTGTGTCATATTTATTTAATGACAGATCTGCTAATACAGCACCTGCTCAACGGAGTTGCAGACTACATTGAAATCAATCACCATATGCAAACTGCCTTTAGCAAAAGGGATAGGTTATCTGCCTGGCTGAACTGTGCATATCTGTGTGTGTTCATCTTTTTTAACACAGCTATTAATCTGGACTGTAAGACCTTTTAGACACAGACTAAATGTTTTTCTGTTTCTGTTTCTTTAGTGTTTAACTAAATAAAAACTGGTGCTCTCCCTAGACTTGGAATGAAGCTGCTGGAAGTCAGTGGGTGTCAGGAGTCAGGGCCTCTGCATAATTAGGCAGAAAATTCAATATCCAGCTAAAGCTCTCATTAAAGCCAGAGTTTCTTCTAAGTCTTTGTGTGCATGTCCTTGGAGATGCTTGAGCTTGAAAAGGCCATGTTGGGGTTACCACTTTCTGGATATGCCTTTCTGGGATGCTTGTGGATGCAATGAAGTGTCATGGGCTCTGACCTGCTGTCAGACTGGGGCGCGTTCTGCTCGTCCTCCACATCAGATATTCCTCAGAGTGGGAAAATCCCTTTCTGCTGTGATATGTTGACCTAAAGCCCAAGGGCCCAATCCTCATTCCATTTACATCCCTGTTGTAATTCCACTGTTACTTACCTAGACTTCTTCCTGGAGGACTACCACTCCTAAATGCCTCCAAAGTACAAAAATAAACATTTGTCTCTCTACATTTCAACAGAGTTTCCTTGCTTTGGAAAACTGTTTTATTTGATTCGTGGTTTTAGTACTCACTTGGAAGCTGGAAGTACTTCAGCTATAAAAGGAGCTTTGTGTACTTGATGCAGCTGACTTGATTTCCATCATGAAAAATATATTAATCATCAGCTGCAGCAGCATGTCTTGAACGTTTCTGATTAAAGTGTCCCCCAGAAAGATGTTCTAAAAGTTGAGGTAACCAAAAGAAATCTGGTTGGGCTTTTTTTAAGGCACTGGTATGAATTATAACATAAACGATGTTATATTAAATATTACATTTTAATTAATGATTAGTGATTCAGTAAATAAATTAATTATTCTGTATACTATCAAAGACTGACATGGGCTTAATTCTGGTCATCACTGGAGGGAGAGCCAGAATCCTTCCATGAGTAATATAAATGTCCTTTATTCATGGTTCTGGATGAAAAATACAGTGGGTATAAAAACTGACAATGTTTCTTTAGCTTCAGAGGCAACTTTCATATTGGTGTTACAGGCCCTCACTGTCATAAATCAAACAAGATGGTCCATCAGCTCCTTTCCATACACACTTCTCGCTTTCTGGTTAAAAGACTGTTTTTCAGACCTGCCATGACAGAAATCTTTACCCACTCAAATATTGGAGAGCTTTTTTATAGCAGGAGATACCAACAAGAAAACTATTTCTCAGCTGTATGTCTGCCATCATTGTCACCATAAAGGACACTGGCAACTGAAAAATATCTGACAAATTGACAGCTTGACAGCGACCCGAGATGGTGAATTAATCCACCTTGGCAGAAGGCTGTTGATGAATATTTAAATAGGTTAATAGTCAACATCAGAACCCTGAAACCAAACACAGGCTGGCAGCAGAAGGGAACAGGTAAATCTGATATCTAAATTATACTGTTAGTACTGTGCATCAATCTCAGAATGAAAATTAGATCCTCAAATCTGAAATAAAAGAGTTAATACTCTTTCTTTACAGATATTTCTCTGAGCAACAGCCTTTTCTATCGAAAGAAGGTGCTTGTTTCCTTTAATTTACGTGTGCCTTCACACAGGCAAATCCCCAGTTCCTTGCTCAGCTCAAAGACACACCCATTCAAATAGGAAGATAGGTAAGTTTGAGAAAGAAAAATATATTAAGAAAAATATATTAAGAATAAGTAAATCCTATATGGGTTGGTGTTGATAAATTTTGAACACGTCCATGAGTCCCTCGATTTCTCTGGTCTTTCTCCTAAAACTTGATAAGAAATACTTACTAGTTTGACCACGTATAACAGACAGACAGACAGGAACACATCTCTTTGGGGTGGCTTTCATGGTGGTTTTACAGATAAGATCTGTAGTCCTGAGGACACCATCAGCCCAACACCAGAGCTGGAACTGCAATTAAATGAGTGAGAAAGGAATATAAGGAAGCGCTGCAATGATGTAGATGCTCTAACCTCAGCTGTTCACTGCTGTACTTTCTGGGTCACCTGCAGTATCTTTTCAGCAATATGCAGAAGGGCAAACTCAGCTGGCACTGCATACATTTACCTTGCAGAATATAATTAAAAACGTACAAGTTGGACCATGCACTTTGTCCATATCTCTTTCGGGTACTTGCGGGTGGCATTTCTCCAAAGGGCTAATGCAGTTCGATAACAATTGTTTGTGCCATCTGTGGGCTCTGCAATGAATTCTTTGACTAACCCAGAATCCTGTTTGGCTCCAGAAAGGCTCCAGGGCAGCCATGCAAGTCAGGTGCACTGGAAACTATCTATTTTCTAAGGATAACTCAAATCCATGTTAATAATGAGAGCTAGTGCTGGTGAAATCCATTTTCATTGTGCAAATTGAAGAGTGCTTCTCATGGGAATCTGTCCTGGGTCCAATACTGATCAGCATTTTCATTAAGCCTTCGGATTAGGGAATACTGTGTTATTATATTTGCAGATGATACCAACCTGGGAGGCTCTTTGAAGGAGAGAAGTCAAATTCAAAACAATCTTGGTAAAATAGATAAATAGCCTGGGCGGTGCTAAAAAAAAAAAAAAGGTCAATGAAAAAATAGGAATTACTTAAGAATAATTGCATGAACATTAGATATAAAGTGACTGATTTGGCCTGCCAGAAAAAAAAAAGCATGCCTTTGCCAGGAGTCCACAGTGTAATAGCTATAGGGGAAAACCTCACCATATCTTGTTATGGGTTATACAAATACATGTGAGATAAGTGAAATTATTTTTCCACTGCATGCAGCGCAGATAAGGCCTCAGTTAAAGTACCAGCTCTGTTTGGTACTTATCAATTCAGAAAGGAGGTGGCCAACTGGATAAAGTCCAGATGAGAGCAACAAAAATAACCAAGGATTTCATCAGAAAAACTTCAGGAAACTGGGTGTTCTTCAGGTTAAAGAAGGACTATTTTCAGATAGTACAAAGGTACTGCTCACTATTGTTCCTCATATATGGGCCAGGATAAGAAGCAAAAAAAATTTACCTTCTGGTTAAGCAGATCTAGGTTAGAGGTTCAGAAGAATGTAATGCTTTGGGGAATATTGAGCCTTTGTAATTGATTTTTAGGAGCAGTTGGATGACCAGGATTGGCTGGTGCAGCAGACCTTGGACAGGAGTGTGGAGCTAGAATACTGCTGCCCATTTTATTTTCTAGAAAACTGATGTCAATGATATTGAAGCATTTGAATATATTTTTTGTGGAAGAAGCGAAACTGGGGATAAGCAAAACAGAAGGAAATATATTAACTTAAAACCGTGAAATGCTGTTGTTTTGCTTGCAATGGCTCATCATCAAATAACATAAATACTATATGCTGAGCAGTTCTCTTACATTTTAGCAGGGATGGTAGTACCTGCCATGGAATCTGTAAATTATCAAGTGGCTAGTAATTTCATCAGTCAAGAAGCCTGACCATTAATCATAATCTCAGATTTGAAGCCTTCATATAATTAATACAAGCAATCATGTCACTACCATTATCATTGTGATGCTTATATCCCTGGTTGTGAAAGAAGCATGAGTTGTGTAGAATGCAATAGCAGTAATTAAACTGATCTATGTAACTGGAAAAGAAGACAGACACCTGAGATCTTATTTCCATTGACAGGCACTAAGGTTTGAACTGCATGTGTTCTTTCAGCCTCTGACCAGATAATATTGCAAATTGTGTCACTGAGGGTTAGTTATGCAAGGCAAAACTTAGGTAATCTGTGTGGATTGCACCAAAAAAAAATTACTATAAATATAAATTTCAATTTGTAAATACATAGCGATTGTGTTGGGTTTCGTCCAGATATATTTTAACAAATAGATTCATGGGAAGTATGAGAATAAAAAAATAAAATAAAATTGGAGAATATTTGTAGGTCTCATTCAACAATTTACAAATGTGAATTTTCTCTGCTTAAGAATTATTTCTCTTTTAGCTAGCAAGAAATAGAAGGAATAATATGTCAAATGTGAAATAGCTCGTTCTTTCAGTACTTCCCAAGAATAACTTCAGTAAGATCTACAGAGGAGGGATAAACCTCCAGTGGCCTAGCATTGTTCCCACTCAAGTCAATGAAAAGCCTGTTATTTATTTCAGCTGGACGATGTCACAGCTATTTTAGCAATTAGGTTCACATAAAGAATTAATTACATAAAATTATAAGTCATTTGTAGACAAATACAAAGAAATTAAATTAACTGGATAAATTATATGCTATGAACCACTCAGCTGTAATAGTTATCTTTTGCTATTGTGCACCCTTAGAAATATTCCAAGTAAAACATACAGTTCAATAAAAGTGATTTAGAAGAAAAACAATTATAATTGACATGAGATTATTTAATTGACATGGGGATTATCTTAAAAAGTTTTTGATGAATTTATTAAGCCAGTAAATTCCAAAACATCTCCTGGAAATGTATCACAAAACAAAATCACTAGCACTCCCTCCCTTGTTTTTCTGAGCCTAGCATTTAAATCTGCACTGGATACTGTCCCTCCTGGCCATTTTTCATTGAGCCTGTGAAATAATTTCATATTATACCAGTGGCACAAATCCTAGAGTAAAATCAGAAACAGGGTTAGGTTGCCCATAGGGAATTTAGTGTTCCAAAGCTAGAACTGATTTATTACCAACTGGTTTGTTTATAGCTGTCTTTGATATCTTCTGGCTACTTTGAATTATGCATTGTTGACATACCCTCGGCCAACTTCTACTGATATTAATAAAAAAGTGAAAACAATAGATATTCAACTAAGGACATGGTAAAAGATATTTAAAGATCTCTAGATTTGTTCCAATAGGTGCTTCAGCAGCGTGAGGCTTAACATCTTATAGCATCAGTAGAGGACCTTTGCTGTGATCAAACATACAGTACAGGAAGTTGGCAGAAGGCTCCTCATTCCATTAGAACCATTATCAACTAGAAATGTATGCTTTCAGAACAAGACAGGAGATTGGGAAACAAAAAATAAAAATATGCGAGGAAATCACAAAATATGGGAGATTTATAGATTTACAGCTGCAGCAGGCCTAGATGGAGAAAGTGAGACAGCAGAAAAGGGATTAGGATTAGGATTGCTTATGCACTTATATAACGTTTGTTCTAAATTTGATTACAGTACTCAGTAAAATGAGAACTCAGTATTCATCATGCACAGCAAAAAACTTCACGTCAGCATCATCATTTACATTTGCAAAAATAATTAGAAAACATTTGTAAAATGCTTTAATTATGTTAATCAGCCAATGTTTTGCTACACTTTGAAAACATAAAGCATTGTAGGAACTTCAGACGGAGCAGCCATATGTTTGTTTGTCTCATATGGCTGCAGGAACATCATCTGTCATGTTCACAGCTACTTTTTTTTTGTCTGCAGAGACCACAGACATCTCTACATGGTAGATTATTGTACCCTACTTCTAGAATAGTAGGCCACAAGGGGATTTTTAAAAAATAATAAATATATACACACACACTCTCAGATTTTGAGTATCCAGCTTCAGATTTATAAAGCTTAAGTGTTAAACACTTCCTATGGTTTTATTCATTCTGTAATTAGTTCTGAAGTTTGACTCTGAGATTATAGACAGGTTTTCAAAACCCAGAGCCTACATGACTTTTCTTGAAGCTTAGCCAGAAGCGAAATGTGAAGCTGTTGTGGAATCAGTGGTACCGTGATTTGCCATTAAACTTTACATATACTCTGCCTATATGATACACAACTTGTTCTGTTGTCTGGAACTGCTCAGAGCCAGCCCAGCATTGCTGGTGCACACACCTACACAGGAGATCTGCCTGAATATAAGGAGTGAGTTATAAGCCCATGTGTTAAGAATTGGTTTAGGTAAGAAGGATGGTGGTTAAAGAAAAACTGGTGAAAAGATAGGTCCCATCATAAATACCAGCCAGAGATGCAATTAATTTACAACTTCTGAAGTGCCAAAAACTTTACTGTAAACACTGTGTTGGAAGGAAGAAGTGGTTTTGCCACCTTATACTATCTGGTAAATGCTTTTGCTAAACCCTTTTGCTGTATAAAATGCATTTCTGTTAGCAAAAATTGCTGTTACAGCTGTACTAATGAACAGCCTGACTAGTGTTGAGTAAGTGCAAGGTAGTGATTTTGTCTTGGTCAGTGAGACCTTCTCCTTCCTGCTGATACATCTGAAACCTCTGCTCATGGCCAACATTGGCAAGATCTTCAACTTTGTCCTTTACAGCCCAAGGTGGCTGTATCAGTTTTAGATGAGGTACTGAAATTTTCTTCACCTCTCCAGAGTGTCTGTCTTGCCCCTCAAAACTGTCTCTGCCTTGTTTCCCGAGGCATTTGTGTAACCCAGACAGGCCAGAGCCATGTCCACCAGTTCAGTCTCTCACACTCTTGAAAAAGGGGCAAACTCACTGATACTGGGTAATACCCAGCACTTCACACTGATGCACATACTAAAATGGTGGGGACTATCTGCTTCCCAATCTGGGAGTGCTGAATTAAGGCTCTCCTAAATTCTTTTGCCTTTACTCGTGAGGGAGGAGCCTTGAAAAGGAGCCTGTATAATCACAGCTGGCTGCTGCTTGGAGAGGTAAGATCACCTACACCCAGGTTAGGTTTTCAGCATTCAAGCTGGCTACAACCCAGCCAACAGCACAGCAAGGAACACCTCCAGGAATATCTACCTCATAACTGGAGTGCAGTACAGGGACATGTCAGCTGGCTTTACATGAGCTAGCTCAAATACTAAAAAGCTGAAGCCTGGAAACATAAAAAATATGTTAGTTATGACAAGGTTACTTCATAACTAAATCCCACAGAGATTTACGTGACTTGTACAGTCTGAACCAGAAGGTGCTCTCAGAAACCCTCTATCCAATTCAACAGTTTGTCCTCCAAGACATGGGATACTGAGGTTCTACATGAGGGTGTTCGAAATCTCACCTCCCACAACCTGGAGAATATTCCATATAGTAGATGTTACACTATTTTGGAATAAGCTATTAAGCCAAGAGAGAGTGTACAGCCATGAACAGAATTCCTGTGTTCCTTTCCCACAAAGTTCTCAAACTCCTTTCCAAAGGAACATACCCAGGAGTGTAACTGTTTGTATTACAGTTGTCACGGTAGTGTCCTTGGAGACCAGTGTCAAGAGACCTAGACACTAGTTCCTGTCTTTGTTCTCCATGATTGAATCTTTCTTTATCCATTCCATGGTCTTAAATGAGGTGTTACCCATAGATCTCTTATATTATAAGTGTTTATTAAGAAATCCCAACATTGATTTGCATTCTTTTCTGCCTGGCAATTTTTACAAAAGTCAACCATGACGGGATGTGTGAATGTCAATAATCACTTGGGCTTATAACTCGAAAAAGTTATAGCAGGATGAGGATCAGAATTAATTAGTTGGAAAAGTGTAATTTTATAAATCATTAAATAAAGTCTAGAGAAAAAATCACATTTAATAAGGATATCCAAGTTTATAACATAGAATAGCAAAATTATGTCAGTGTCCAGGATATAATAGCAATTAACTGATTATCTTAATACATTTCCTCACTAAACATTTGTTTTGCACTTTCCATCAAGACGGGACCATTGAAGATGTTGCAAATTTTATGAGCTGTGGATTCAAAAATTTATATCTTCCCTTTAAAAAAAACAGACGAAAGGAAAAACAGGGCACAAGCAAACAGGATTTTATTCTTCATCCTGGTCATACTCAGCTTTATGAAGATAAGGGATGGCTTTTCAAGATTTCCTCTTTCGTCTAATCTTGGACAGTTTCCCTGAGAAAAAAAAAAACAAAACAGTTCTAGAGAGCCACAAGCCAAACATTGTGGCCTACAGGCAACATGTAATTAAAAGGTTAACAGTGGGGCTGAAAGGGAAGATGAACTACAATGTCTTCCACAGCTTGCCGTTATCCTGGGGCCTTGCAAACTGGGTTGCACTGATCTTGACTTGCATTTAGCAGGCCAGGCTACTCCACACTGACAGGAGATGAGGTAAGTGTAGAGCATCTTTTCATGCAGTGTGGTGTAGTACAAAGTCTTGTGTGGGTGTGCAGGGGACTGACAGGTTTGACCTTTTGCGTGCCACATGGAGCCCCTCACCTGGCACTCAGGGCTGTTGGGCTGAATGTGTTGGGTAGAAGTTGGAGCTCTACACTGCAAACAAAGCTCTCAAGTGTAAAGAAAAAAACAGTAATGGAAAGGTGAAGTTTTACGTCAGGATCCAGGTTTTTGCAATTGAGAGAAAGAGTAAGAAGAAATAACAATGCATTATTGTGGAGATCCAGTAAGTGTCTTGGAAATGTCACCTTGTGCATCCTGTAATTTAATCTGACCTTATTTCTTGCAGGGCACAAAAAAAAGGAGTGACAAACAGCACACAAGGTTTTCCTTTAAAAAGTTCAGTTCATTTTCTAACGCTTTTACTTTTTCCCTGAAGACTGGTTGCTCTAGGTAAGAATCCCCCTGTGTCTTTAGATGGAGGGCCCTGTGACTGAAAATCAGCCACTTATTACCTATATATAATGCTTCAGCCAGTAAATGAATGCTTGTGGAAAGATGCCTTGAAGAAACCCTGTGTCTCTCAGGCAGCTTTTTGTCTCCGTGGATTAGAAACAAAACAGGCATTTTAATAGTACACATTTTTAATTAGCACCATAGTTATCTAAGTAAATAATGAGTAGATTAAAATACTCATTTAAAGAAATTACATTTAATTAAAACCAAAATAATGACTGAGATGAATTCTCCACCAGGAAGACAGTACCGTAAGGAGTATTACTGCTCTTTGCTACACAAACCTCCATCCCTGCTCCGCACTTCTTAGGCTTTGCTGTTTTTCTGTTTGGCCCCAAAGAACAGAGGTGTTTTCCAGCTGCAGCACAAGACCTGGGCTGCTCCAATGTCAGAGCACCAGAACACACCATCCCCTTTGATATCAGATGCCTTATTTGCACTGCAGCAGTAACCTGGGAACCTGGGATGGGGCTGGTTCACCCAGAGATGTGACAGGTGAAAGGGTTCATCTACCAAGCACTTGAGAGTTTCAAAGGCAGGAATGCTGGGGGCAGCTCACCCTCTGGCATCAGTGCTGCATTTCCATCTCATCTCATCTTGTGCTAGATGTGGTCACACAGCACGACAGCACTTCACCAGCTCCTGCTGAAGAACGGCCCCAAAACCCCCTTCAAGAATAATGGAAATGCGTGAATGTCTTGCACAGGAACAAGTTCAGGGAGTGACATCAGCACCCCCAATGTCAATTTGACGGTTGCATGTTCAGACAATGATTCTGTGGTTACCAATGCTGAATTTTATAAACCTAAAAGTAGCACCATTGATTATATAAGAATTACTCATGCACATCTAATTAAAAGCCTGCTGGACCTAACATTTAAGTGTGTGGTTTATGTTTGTGTACACATTTTTGTATCAGACAATATTTGTATCCTGATCTTGCTAAACAAACATCTGAAATCATTGCTCTCATAGATATGTAACTGGGAAGCTTGGAGTCTCCTCAAGAGAGCCTGAGCAATGGGTTAAACCTAATCTTCATATCAGAAGGTGACTTTTTCTTCAGCAGTTGCTTTTTTTTTCCATATAAGCCAGCTGTGTGAATGCAGGTGAGGTTTCAGGGCAATATTTTAAAGTGGGATCTCTGAGGTGGGAATCTTAATACAGTTGACCTTTGATTTGAGAAGTACTGGAGTGTTACTGTCTAATCAATATCTGGCTTGGCTGCTCTGCTTCAATTTTCTCCTCAGAAAACTATTTATCTCTCAAGGGTGAGATGAAACTTCATAAATGTCTAGTGTGAGCATTTGGACAATTTAAAAGGTGCAAGGTTTTACTGGGCAGGATGCTTGGAAAAGATGTTTTTCTGGTAGAATTTTGCTGCTGCAAATTTCTTGCACGCAGCAAAATAATACCATCCTATCAATATACTTTCGTTCACTAAGATACATACTTCTCAAAGTGAAAAATACAAACTGCAGGGTTCAAATCACTTGCAAATTGCTTCCAAGTTTTGTCTGGTGAGATAGTATCATTACAGCAATGTGGAACAGAAAGCGCAAAGCAGCTTTATGTAACACAACTGCAAGCCGTGGAAACAGAGCCTTGCAGAAAGTGCCGCTTACACTTGAATTTGGCAGGGACAGAGTGACAAATATACTTGCACTTCAGAGAAATGGCATATGAATTTTAGTGTGTAGTGGTCAGGACCCTGTTCTACATCTGATGATAAAGAAGGAGCATGAATATTGAGTGTATCAGTTAAGCTTCTGGCTTAAGGCCACTCTCCAGGCAACGTGCCATAGCTATGAAATCACTGTTATTTTCGACTTCCCATTAGATGAATAGGGTAGTGCAAGCTGTTTGAAACTCAGCTTTGATGTATTTAAATGTTTTGAAATAATGCCTAGCATTTGCTACAGAGTTTTGTTAACATTAGCTTTCCAAAGTGCCTGATAAAAATAGTTTTATTCCCCGCTGTTTTAATGTTATTTTTCTAATTAAATGCAGATACTTAAACCGTCAGTATTCACCACAAGATTTAGTTGTTCAGACATTATATCATCTATTTCAATCCTGAATTGTGTTCTAAATTTTTAACTGAACACTAAACACTATGGCAGATACGATTATGACTCGCTGCTGCATATCATAATTCCCTGGGAACAAATGGAAACACAAAACCACTTCTCTTTAAGTCAGTGTCAAAGTTGTCATGGGCTTCACTGAGAACTACATTTGGTCACAAATGCCCAGGTCTTTACTGCTTAAAATAATCTCCTTTGGCTCTTAATCACACAGGCCCAGAAGCTGCAGACCGGTATCAGTGTGTTGCAAGTGTTTGGTGCTGAACTGAGTTTTGTTTTCTTAAGCAGCAGCTGTTTTCACAGCAAAATCACAGAGTCACAGAATTGTGATCATCTAATCCAACCCCCCTGGCCACGGCAGGGTCACCCGGAGTAGGTGACACAGGAACGCATCCAGCTGGGAAGACTTTTTCCAGTGGAAGATCTCAAAGAAATCACTGCCTGACAACACGTTTCAACACCCAATTTTAACCAAGCACCAGTTCCTGACAATTCTACCAGCAGCAGGAAGAGAGCAGGGCGCCAGATCCTCCCAGCACCTGTTCCTTGCCTTGGGATACCCACACGCTGTGCACTTGCATTTTAACTTCAAACCAGCGGCTATTTAGCATCTTTATTCCAACATGTGCACGCTTTGCATTTTTAGCAAGAAAGCAAAGAGATAAAACAAGTTGCGAAGTAGCTTCACTTCGGTAGAAAGGGGGAGTCTAAGGCGCTGAGGCTCTGCCTGAGGGCGCCGAGCCCTGACAGGGAGGTGGGATTTCGCCAAAATCCCTGCAGGAGGCTGCTGGGACTCGGCTCACTCGGGCCCGCGCACCGCCCTTGCAAGCCAGAAGCGGCATCTCGGGGCGGTGAAGCAGCGGGGACCATCGCAGCCCAGGCCCGGGCGGACCACCACTGACCCCCCTCCCTCCCACCCCTCACCCCGGCCCCTCTCCCCGCCTCCCCCGCCCCGACACGTCACTTCCCGGGGCGGCCGCAGCGCCGGCACCGCCGGGTCTGAGCGGCCGCGCTGTGATGGCGGCGGCGGGGCGGCGGCAGCCGCGGCTCCTCGGGGCTGTGCCGCTCCTGACTCGGCCCCGCGCCATGGGGAGCAGCCGCGCCGGGCGGCTCGCCTGAGGCGGCGGCGACAGCGGAGGGCGCGGCAGTGCCGAGGGAGCCCCGCCGCGGGGGCCGCGACCCGCGCCGCCGGGGATGCTGCGCTGGGTCCGGCAGCAGCTGGTAGGTGCCTCCCCCCGAGCCCTCCGAGCCCCGCGGAGCCCCGGCTCGGCCCCGGGCCGCGAGGTCGGGGAGCAGCGTGGGAGCGGGGCCGGGGTGCGGGAGGGAGGGGAGTCCTTCCCCCCGCAGGGGCTGCCCTTGGATCGTTATTGTCATTTTTAAAAACATTACTTTAATATTTTTATTTTTCTATCGGAGGTTTTGCGGTGTTTGTGGGGTTTTTATTTATTTATTTTGGTTTCCTTTTCTCGAACCCCCCCCCTTGTCACAGGGACAGCGCGTTCCCCTTACCTGTGCCCCCCGCGTTGGGAAGGGCTCCCCAAAACTTCCCGGAGGAATGACGGTGCCTTTATTCCCTGGACCGGCACCTCAGAGATTCGCAGCTTCTTCCTGCTTCCCGTTGCGAAATGTTTTCAAGGTTCTTTAACCCGACTTGCTTTCATCTCGTTTTATTTCCCGGTCTCTGAGAGCTTTGCAGCCGCTCTGTGCGTGCAAAGGCTTTGGAAGTGACGAGAACTGGAAGGAAAACGTCCGTGAAATGCGTTTGGCGAGGGGGAGCACTTGGAAAAGGCAGCGGTGAGGGTGCCTGTCCCCCCACACAGGCACTGCTTGCTGTGCAGTGTCGGAGCGAGCGAGGGAAACCAGGCGGCCGAGGCTGTGCTGCCTTAGCAGGGAAGTACACCGAGTTTGACTATTTTCATTTGAAGTATTGGCCCGTTTCCTGCCACGTCCAGCATTGTTTTTCTTGCATTTTCTCTAAAAGAGAAGTTCTTTCTAAGTAATATATTTGTAAAATAACTTTTTGCACTCACTGGAGTTACCTTGCATTGCAGATGTTGCCCAGGTTAGTACAAGAGCTTACAGTAGTTAGGTTTTCAGATTTTAATGGTTAAAGCTTCTGTCCCACTTACAATTTAAGTTCTTGCATCATTTTTTTTAAAAAAAAAAAAAAAGGATAAAAATTTTTGTGTTTTCTTTTTTTCTCAGTTTCTTCCCTGGCCTTGTTTCCCATGGCCCATAGATTTTCACAGTTCTCTGTCTGAAGCGCAGAGCTTGTGGTGATGGTCTGAGTGTCAGCTTGACAGTGCTCACTAGTTTGGTCCAACACCAAGAGTTACTGACCTGGAAATTAATTGCTCTGTTTGAGCTCTGACTGCACTCTTCTGTTACAGTCATACACACGATTTTTAGAAGAAAGCCTGTTTGGTGTAACATAGCTGTCATTTTTTCCACTTCAGGAGGTGGCTTGAGGTTTGTGTTTGTGGCTTTCAAAGCAGCATTATGCAGTCCTCTGTAGAGTTTAGATTAGGATTGTATCAGTGCTACCAATTCATGTATCAAACATGGTTGCTTCTCTCCCTGAGAGTACTCTGACCAGCTTTTCAGAAATCTGTTTGCCCTTAATCGAAAGTAAAAGCTTAGTGTAACAAGATGAGCAATAAACCTGACACTAGGAGGTTTTTGTGCTTCTAAAGGAAACTGATGGGAAAATGACTGTTTAAAGCTTGCACTAGTTTTGACGGGGAAGGATTAGTGTAGTAGAAAAACAGGATAATAAATGGTCAAGTTTCTTGAACAGACATTTAA
The DNA here is from genome assembly GCA_035041135.1 of Platyrinchus mystaceus. Classification (NCBI taxonomy): domain Eukaryota; kingdom Metazoa; phylum Chordata; class Aves; order Passeriformes; family Tyrannidae; genus Platyrinchus; species Platyrinchus mystaceus. The sequence continues at coordinate 7,987,727 of JAWWLV010000011.1, forward strand.
ATATGGTACTAAGGAAAAAAATTATTGCAATGATACATGTTTTGTGTTTTCTGTAGAAGTCACTGATGTTAATGGCTTGGTTGTTTCATAGCTCATAAGGATGAAAAATAGCCTAAGATAGGTATCACACTGCATTTTCTTCCTAAGGACACTCAGACAATTCATCCCTGTGTGTAATAGTTGTTTTAACACAGATCCCACAATGCATTTGGTTCCTCTCATGGCTGTGATGTTTAGGTTCTGAAAGAATGTCAAAGGGCCGAGAACATGGGGAAAAATGCTGACTAAATAACCAGAGTGAGTGGGAAGAGTGGGGTGACAGAAATATCTGAATCAAAGGGTGCCAAAATTTATGGCTGATAAGAGAAGAGAAGAACGTGTGGGTTTGGTTGCCTTTAGAGAATGCATTTGTACCTGTGCTTGATGTGGCAACAGGCTTTAAAAAAAGTGTTCTTTTCCATACAGGAGGGTTGGAACCAGGCAAATGTGTGGGAGTGATGTAAGTGGGATGTTGTAGTAATACAAAAGAAAAACGTTGGCGTGCAGAAATGCTCAAAAAGTAGTAAGAGATTAGGGCAAGGGACTTTGCTGAAGGTGCTTTTAGGTAGTTATTAAATACTTTCTGTATGAAACCAGTGAGTTGTTTTGCAACTTCTTGTTTAAGAGAACAGTATTTAATATACTAAGTGTCCTGAGTGTATGTGGTCTTGAGAACTCGCATTTTCGAGAGCTGTAAAAGGGACAGGGAAAATGAAGCAGGTGATCTGAAAGTATTGAGAAGACCTGGTATGGAGTTCAGATTATTTCAGCTAAGTTTTTTAAGTGGAGATTTTGCTGTGCTTTAGATCTGTGCATGCCTGTAGACCTATAGAAAGGGATGACCAGTCCTCTGAGAAGGGGAGACATGCTGAGAATGTAAGACTTCCTTCATCTTTGTAATGGTCTTACAAGTCCATAACAGATTTCTAACTGAGGTGTTACATATTTTTTTCAATGATTTGTTGTATATGAGGAATTGAATTACAGTAATTCTGTTGCTCAGTCTTCAGTGCCTATGTGACACAAATTGTCAGGTTGTTTGGTATCTTGTCCCTCAGTCTGTTTTTTTGTTCAGAAAGAATTCACACCACTCTACAGAGACACTTCATCAGTTTTTCTTCATCTATTGCTGTCCCATTCTAAATAGACTGCACAGTAATTCATTTACTTTCTAGTTAATATTAAAAAGATATAATTATCTAGTTAATAGTTGGATGTACTTAAGTTTTAGTAATGAAAAATGTAGAGACAAATGGAGTTACAATTCATGGCTTTGAGTAAAATGCCCTGAGGTACTTCAAAGACAAGCTTTGCACAGGAAGGATGCTGGAGTTCCAGCTCTGTTACCTTGAGGTCTCAGAAAGGCAGGAGGCATGTGGATTTGCTGAGGGTTGCATAACACCACAGGCACAGCCAATTCTGCTTGAAAAAAGCAACCGGATAAACAACAGTTGATAGGAAGCCTCACTAATATTCAGGAATAGCATAGTAGGTTTTATTTGCATTTCCAGAGGGGATGGGTTAGATGACATAGCTGATCTGTGTTCAGCAGAGGGATGTTGTGGCTCCCCTGGTCGAGTTTGTGCAGCACCAACACCAAACGAGAGTACAAAGTGTCATTTGCAACGCTCGGTGACTTTCTGTTCCACTTCTAGTTTTGTGGGTTTGTGACAGTGTTTGGACTGTGCTGGAGTCCTGGTGGTGCACATGGAGTGTAGGAGCTGTTGCAGTGGTATTGACAGAAAGTAGTGATACCTTCAGTTGTCTGGTGAGGTGGTATCCAAAAATTATGGTAGAATACCTTCGTATGTATGATTTTAGCTGGGTAATTTTAAACTATTAGTCCTGTCACGTGAAGAAGGGTCTCTGTTTTTTCCATCTGGTTCCTATTATCAGGAGTTGGAGCCTTTTGATCTGTTATCTGTCATCTCAATGACAGATATTGCATGGAGAAAACCTAAGAGCTGCCTGCCTGGTCCCTCATTTCTATAAGTGCCAAGTTCAAGACAAGCAGAGTTGAGCTGTATTTGACAGAGGATCTTTACAATTTAAGAATCTCAGTGCTGTTGTGTGCTGACAGCAACTTCTACATTCAGGCAAATGCAGCTTTGCTGTTTAACTGTAAGTCAAAAATAAAATGTGTAGATTAACCAGAACACCTAGTTACCACACTAAATTTTATTTCATGGTTATAGGAAGGCTCAGATTGGGAGGAAAGTTTAGCGTTCATCTAGTCCAAAAGTTCTACATGGCCTGCACTGAGGGGTGACCACAGGGAATGTTTTTGGCTGTTTTGTTATGCTAGTCCCTGTCACATCCTTTTTTGCTTCCAGGTGTTGGTATCTGTTAAGATGATCTGAGAGAACAGATGGTATTTTGAGATAACGTGCAGGTATTGGCATTGTGAGCAAGGTGAACAGCATTTGATCTCATTGTTTGCACTGGCATGTGTTTATTATTTTCACTTAATCATTTTGTTGAATGAATTGAATCAATAGTTACCCTCCCCACAAAAAATAATTCCCTGTATTTTTTGAATGCTGAAAGTAGTTTAAACTAATCTAATGGCTGAGAATCTAGCTTCTGAAATCACCTTGCTTTTCTGGAGTACAATTTTCCCCCTCTTATTTGCCATTGAAGCCTCTTACCCTTTTTGGCTAAAATTAAGTGGGTGTTTGTTATTGTATACTAGAAAAATAAATACATATTTTCTCAGAAGAGTTCCCGTGGTTCAGACTGCCCAGCTAATACCTTCTGAATTGTCACTGCAGGATCAGCGAGGTGTGTGTTAGAATAGGCCAAAGGTGTCATTGCCTTGGTAGAGTAGCTTGAGGACTGCAGATCAGTGAGTCCCCTCATGTAACTTTGCACAGGAGAAAATGTGGCCTGGTTTGTTTGGGTTTTTTTGCTAGAGATACTCTTTGATCTGCTGGACTAGTCCTCCCATTGTGTTTGGGTCTTCTACCCTTATTTTCTTTTTGTATTCTGTGACTGCTGAAGGCTGATACATTCTCAGCACAGCGTGTTCCAAAGCGTGCAGAACCTGGCCCTGCCTTCAGCCAGCTGTCTGTTCCAAATGGAGACATCCGCTCTGTCCTGTGGGTGATTTTTAAGTCTTACCTTGTAAAAATTAAACCCTAAATCTAAAAATTGCCTACCCAAACCTAATCAGACCAGTCATGACACCGTGTCTTTCAAAGACTGTTTTAAAAATAAGAAGGTCAGCTTTGTCCAATGTGCTGCCTTGCTGTGAGACTTGGATTTCTTTTTTTTTAAGCAGCAGATTTTTTGTTGTGCCAAATTTCCACTTGTGACTCAATAATATGACTGTTTAATTGACTGTGTGATATTCCTGCAGTAACAGGCCCTCTTCCCTTACTAATGACCATCTATTTATATTTTATGTGGCTAAAGGAGAAAAATATTTTGTTGACAAAGAGCAAAAACTTTTAGTGTTCTGGTCAGTAGGTAGTATTTGGTAGGATGGGGGGGATGGTTCAGGGTGAATCCTCTGCTTAATGCTAAGAAATTGCTTCTGACCTCTCATCAGAAGGTAAAATTCATAATCTAAGGCGAGTAAATATGTGCTGAATTTAATAACATTCAACATGTGTTTTGAATATCATTGGTATTTGTTTTTCTAGTTTTAAATGGGTTGGCTGACTTCATTAAAACTGACATTTACTTTCCTCTGGGATGGAGAGATAGGAGTTATAAAAGAAAGTATAATAAATTTCATTAAAAGCATCATGACTTGTGCCTTTCACTGGTGATCTGCTGTCTCTTTTTCTTTATTGTACTTTAATGCCCTCAGTAGTTACAACTGGTTTTTTAACTGTTTCACTAGGAAAAGAGTATGTACATTATACCTCTCCAAAAATCCTCTAATTTCTAGCACGAAATCTGTTTGTTAAGCCAGCAGATAAAGAACTGCAGCAAGATAGATCTGACAAAGTGCCTCTGTAATGCAAGGTCATATCTTCCAGTAAAACACAGGTGACATATTTGCAGCTAGACTTTTTTTATAATACAAACCTCTTTTCAGCTGCTGTTGAAAAACCCACTTAGCAATAGTAGGGGCCATGACAGAAAAGACAGAAAGTGGGACCGACAGCTACACTGTGATTTGAAAAACAAACCCCTGCAATTCCTTGGCCTCCCACATGCAGTGACTTAAGAGGATTTTTTTTCCTTGTTTACTTTGAGCAAAAATAAGCACGGGAAAGGAAAACTTTACTGTAAATGGGAAGGAAAGATAATGGTGTAGACAAAAGGCAAGCTGTTTGTTTTCATCCTGAAATATTTTACCAGGGGAAGAAGTTTCATATGGTTTAAAAAAAAAAAAAATCTTGTTATATGTTGTTTAATTTAGTTACTCCTTTGCACATTTTTGTGCTTAGTTTATGGGTGGCTGTGCCAGTTTTTGCAGATATTTTACATATGTGTTTAGAAAGGGAATTGCTACAGAACGGAAAGGAAGCTTAAGATTTAGCAAGCTTTAAGGATAAACTGGTTTGTACACGTGTGTGAAAGCAGGACATTAAACTGATACTTAGGTCATAAATCATATTTGAAATGGAATTAAAACTTAAAGTGCTGTTCAACGGATGGAGCAGACTCAGAACTGTAATGTTTTTACAGAGCAGGCTTTAGCCAAGCGTGTTAAAAGGAAGAGCTAGACAGTCCTAGCTATGAACTAAATTCTCTTCCTGTGAAATTTGTTGAGCAGCAATTGTCAGCAATTGTCAGTATAGTTTTGGCACACATTTTGAAAAAGCCTTAAGATTTATTATCTTGGGGTGATTCTGGAGGAAGGGATATTTGGAAAGGGTGTTTTTTTCTTCCCCATGCTGAAGGAAAACGTGAGTTCGACTTGCAGTGCAGGAGCTGATTGGCATAAGTAGCTCTTGCCTGCTAGAACCAATCCAAATACTGAAAAGGGTGATTTTCAGTATTCTTATGGGATAATGGTCATATGAGTAGCCCTTCATGCTTGTGTAAAACACTTTTACAAATGACTCTTCAAAGCAGCTAGTAAACAGCATTTCATTTTAAGAGACTGGTGCATATAGGATGAAAATACGTGAAGGGATGTATGATTCTTCTGTATTTGTCCTGTCATGGACTTGACAAATGTGATGTTTTTATGGTGAAATTGCTATCTGCAAAATTGGAGCTGCTTTCTAGTTTTAAGTGAAAGTTCATAACCTGTCACAGATTTGAATGCCTTATTAAATATTGAAAATCTGCTATAATCTTACTTGAATACAGGGAATGTGCAGACAGGATAGTTAGGGTGTGGGGGTTTTTGTTACTTTTTTCTGAGATACTATGGTTATTGGAGGTAGATGAAGGATTTGTATATTAAATGTTTCATTTACTGGATTGGTTCTTTATTTCTTAGTGTGACCCGTTTAGTAGCTGCTGTTTTTGTCTGATTGATTACTGCAGAATTGTAGCAGTTTCCATGTTCAAGGTACTTTATATATTTTGAGCAGTGGTCTTAAAAGTGGTTTGTGATTTTGGGGGATCTCAATTTTTATTTTATAGAATATGATGCCCTGTAGTTGCCTCCTGATGGGTGTCTGAAATCACTCTTCAGCTTTGAAAATCTTGCCCAGTCTCTGTTCATGCTTGAGAGGGAGATGATATTGCAGATATGAACAACTAATTGCTGGGGCCCACAGATGCAAACTTTTAGTTCTGAAATTTAAAAACTCTGTATTTGGAACTTCTAAGGCATTTTCGTTTTCACTTCTTTAGAGCAATGGGCTGCTTTGAGAAGTGTGGCAAAAGACCAAGCATTTTGGACCACAGATACTGTCAAACCTCGACTTCTCCCAAACTTCTTCAACTTTAACATAATGCATTTTTTTAAAGGAAAAAATTTAGAAAGCACTGACTGTCCTGAAAGGGTAACGACCAGCCCTGTCTGAGGCTTGCTTAGAATCTGACTGTTAGCTAAGTTTCTTCCTTTATTTGAGTTGAATACATATTTATTGTAAAGTCTGTTTTCTGCCAGAAAGCATCTGAGCAAAAGTATCACTGGATCTATTATTGATAATCTTCATAATCTGTGTGTCTGACTATGACAGGGAGCATCCTAAAATAAAGCAATGAATGAGGAATGTATTACAGGCCTTTGGTTGGTTAAACACATCAAGGCAAGAGGATAAACCCCATCCAACCTGGCCTTGAAAACTGCAGGAATGGAGCATTGGCAGCTTCCCGTGCCAGGGCCTCACCACCCTCACAGGGAAAATTTCTTCCTTATATCTAATCTAAATCTGCCCTCTATCAGTTCAAAGCTATTACCCCTTGTCATATCAGTACATGCCCTTGTAAACGGTCCCTCCCTGGTTTTCTTGTAGTCCCCCTTTGGGTGCTGGAAGAATAATTCTGTAGGACAAATGTGAATATTGGCATTCTGTTGAAGACAGTCACTGAAGAGTAGCTGTTATAAGGCTTTAGGTTTGTTTTATCATATGAAGTCCAAAATGCTTTGTAAATACTGTGATTTGGATTGTAGGGGAGGGTAAGAAAGCCATTTCCTTCACTGATGCAAGTCAGACTATTTTAGAATTAAGCATTAACCTGAACCTCTTTGCTGCTCACAGGAACCGGCCATGCCATAAGAGTCTTGAGAGCACTGTGTTAGAAAGCATAACTTGCCTGCTCAGCTCCCTTTTCCTTTCTGATTTTATTGATGTTACAAGACCAGTATGTTTGGCATCAGTGACTGGAGTAGAGAAACTGGCTCAGGGAAGTATGTTAGCAGTGAACGAGGCCAGTTGACCTGGCTTGTTATGTTTGCAGACAAATAAAGAGAAGACAGATTTTTATTTTTTTTAAAAAATTTTAAGTAGGGATTTTCCTAAGTTATTTCTGCGGGCATTCTGAAAAAATAAGGCAAAATAAGAACAACTTGAGCTATATGTAACCAGGACTTTGTTATGAGCACCAGTACAACTTTTCTGAATACAGTATGAGGCAGATTTTTTAATGTAGTGAAAGGACAGATTATTGCTTCATGATTTCTCAGGCCTTGTTTCCTAGAGGGTGTGTTTTCAGAAAATAATGTAGTCTGGTTATAGGTCTTTCAGAAGGTTACAGCATGATTTATTGTCAGATACTTTAAACAACTGTAGATACAGTAAGTGGGAAGAGGAAGTTGTACGAATGGTGCATGACTTTTAGTACAGTTTCATTTCTTTACTGCAGTGATATTTAAAAGGGGAGGAACAAACTATGTACACGTGCTTCAGCTGATTCACTACTTCAGTTGTTAGAGCAGTGTTTAAAATTGCTATGAGAGGCTGTTTCCTCCTTCATGCTAACCTTTGATATGGCAAATTCAGTTTGACTAGTGCCTAGTTATATGACTGAAAGAATTACTGGATGATTGTATGGAGTACAAATTTACACAGACTTCTGAAAATGGGCATGGAGTGTGAATAGATCATCTTATCTGACAGAGGGAAAAGTATTTTATGTATATGCAGAAGAAAATCCAAAGCAAGAAAATCCATTTCCTCAAAACACCTTTAATCAAAATATATCTTGACAGCAGTGTAACAGCAGACTTTTGGGCTGTCTGCCAGGAGATGTGGTGTTCTGCTTCTGCAGCCACGATCAGTCAAGTCACTTCCTAAGGAAAAAGGGTTTCTGAGACCAGGTTTTCATCTCTTTATTAGTTTTATTGAGTACTACTTGATATTCAGATGGCTTATGGGGGATCTACTACTTTTCTTAGCGCTGTTCACTGTGGTTTTTGAAATGAGGAAGAGGCTCTAAATGAGACTTCTGTCTTTCAAACCCCTTTCACTGAAAAGTGGTCACATAGCAGAAGTCCTTTTGGCAAATATGTTTGCTTTTTTTACCCCTGTAAAAGCTGTGAGGAATGACTAAGAAAGCCTGGGAGATGATGTTAAACCATTCCAGCTTTATGCAAGTCACAGGCAAAAACTGCCTGTCAGGTGATTTGTAATTATCAATGCTTGTATTGCAAAGCTTGACACAGCGATTGGTTTGTTGTATGCTGGTCTCATGTCGCTAATCCTTGCTGAAAGATCCATGGATTTCTGCTGTCTCACTTCTCAGTGCTGGGGAGGGCGAGGGGAGGGTGTATGTGCTACACTGCCCTGTGTTAATAGTGGTATTGAAACATTAAAAGTCTTGCAGTATATGTGTATATTATATCAACAAGTTGACCACAAAAGCTGTTTTTCTTTTCTTCCTTTACACTTGGAGGTATTGGGAGGTTCTCTTTTTGTAGTGCTGCTTCTCATTTGCTTACTCTGTGGTTGCCTAATTCACTGTGTGTGTTAATAATGCTTCCTCAGCAGCAATATAAAACTCTTCTTTCACAGTAAATGCCTTTGTCACCAGGCAATTGGCATGACCATGCAATTGTTTAAGGGAACTGACACATTAAAAAAAATAAAAAAATTTTTTAAAAAATGGGAGGAAAATGGTGGGGTTTTGGTTGGATCAGTTTTCCAGTCCTTCTTACCCGATGCTGCATGGGCAGTTCTGGTACAGTGGTTGAGATGGAGACAGAATGTAGGAAGGGGTTATTTGGGGGTGGCTGTTGAATCCCATTTCTTTCATGAAATAAATTGCATGAAATTGCAGTCAAATATTTCTCCTCAGTTCCTCAGGGTATGTTTTAAAGGGACCTAATTATTGCACAGAGGATGTCTTTGTCTAACTTTTAGAACAGTAACAAAATCACTGCTGAAGGAATTTAGTAAAAACTACTTCGACTTTGGTTAGAGTCATTGCAAATTTATAAAAAAGGAAAACTATGAATCACTTATTTCATATTTTTAATTTTTTTCTCCAAAAGTTACTTTCATTTTGCTTTATAAATCAACTTCACTCAGGCATCTGCTTATTGTATTTGAGTGTCATGTGTTTAAACTATATTCAAAAACAAACATGTCAGGTTTATCTGGGTGCAGAACTTCTATTGGGAACGTGTGGATTGAAATTGAGAGATGTATTACAAGGGTAGATAATTCCTGGTTTGTCTTGATAAATCAGCTGAAGGCCCAAACTTTAGCTAATAAATCTAGATTTAACTTGCATGAAGGGGGGAAAATCAGGTCACTTTATCTTATGGTCAAATTTTATTTAAAGCTGACTCATGTAATATATGTGTCTGTAATATACCTGATCAAGAAGCCTTAAATATCAGATTCTGTAATACACTCAGCATCATTTGTTATGACATCAATTATCTGTGCACTTGGGTAGAAATCACGTCATGAGAGAACTGCGGGAAAACTAACTTTTGTTGAAAGATATTGGTGACAACTTAATCGTTTTGCAAGGCTCAAACTTTAATTTAGGGATTCTCTGCTCATGCTGTTCAGCTGCAGAAATCCTTTGACAAGGGCATGTTACCCTACTTCTGCAGCTGAGTTAGAGAATGACGTTAGAGAGAACTGTCTAATAAGTGAAATTAGGAAACAGTGTTCTTCAGCCCGCCTTGCTGGCTGTGCTCAGTTACTGTGCAAAATCCCTTCCCTGGGCAGAAATTTGGACTACAGATCAGTTTTGTGTCAGGAGCAGGCTCAGTGACCAGTCCCACAGTTAGAGAAGTGTTAAAGACATTTCAGTTCTTGAACAATTAAGTTCAATGTCTGTGCAGAATTTTCCTTGGAGAGATGTGTAATGAAAATTTCTCTGGAAGATCTGCTTGGTTGTGGTCTGGTTGAGCTAATTACGAGATGACAGGGATGTTAGGTAATTTCAAATGATCTTTAGAAGTTACAGTCATAAAACTTAAGAAATCTGGGTTTTGTTCCCAGCTCTGACACTTATTTCCTGCTGTGGCTACAGTCAAGTCACTAAGGTTGTCAGGGATGTCCTTTTCCAACCACAGCTCTGACAACTGAAGGGTTTTTGTCCCCAGCCTGCCTTGGGTGTGCTTTGTGATCTGCTGACTGCACAGGTTCTGAGCTTTCTCTGTGGCAAATGTCAACAAAACAGAATTAAATGTGTAAAGACTGCAATTTTAAGCTGTTTTAGCTGCACAACTGCACCTGTAAACTTTTATGGCCAGAGATTCTGATTTGAAAAATAGATTTCTTTTAATCAGTTGAGTCTGCTTCAGCAGATGTATTCTTCTCTGATAGAAGTGCTTGTGCAGTGAGGCTGGAATTGTACAGAGGTCTTTACTCTTCATAATAAAAATCAAACTCATCAACTTTCAGGTGCTCAGGTAGTTGCCTAAAAAGGGCATATAAAAATTCAGTGATACCATAGTCACTCTGAAATCTTTCATTTATCTTTTAATAACTTTCAGCAGGTGGCATGGAGATTAGCACTTTTCACTGTCAGAAAGAAGACTGCCACTTGTTTTTTTGCTTTTTCTGTTTTTTTCCTTGCTTTACATCTGTTTGAATTTTTCCAGGCTGTAGAGTATGACTTTCCAAAGTGAGAATGTCTGGCATTTTGTGAGTGCCAGACATTTTCTGAGATAGAAGAGAGCTATGTACCTAGTCTTACTAATTAGGCACATTTTTTTCTTGCTTGCAAAACCCTTTTATATGTGGCATCTTCTGGATTGATTTAGAAATAATGTGTCAATAATGTCAGGTATCCAAAATGCTTCTGCTGCAAACACTGTTCTGTTTTTAAATTTTGTGTCATCATTTAACAGGTACTTTTTTTTTCATCTTACTTTCATGCTTGTATTTCTTAAAGCTGTGAACAGTTCCTTTCTTTCTGCTTTTGGCATCCTGTGTATTTTTTCCTGTCCTTTCCCCTATCTACTTTTTGTCTCCCTGCTCCACTCTTATCTTTAAACAAGTTTTCACCCTGGAGCTTGTGACTAGACCAGCCTTCCACTGCTTGTCATCTAAAGTTTGTTCTCCTTCAAATCTCTTTGAAAAATTCTCCCTCCTTTCTTCCTCCCTTCTTTTTTCTGGACCTCTTTCTTTCTGATGCAGGTTTCTCTGGTAATGATATCAAACACCGAAATTTGTATGTTTGAGAGGATTCTTTTTATTATTACATTACTTTAAAATGACACCATCCTGGATGTGAACAGACCTAATGCCCTGTATTAGAGATATTCATGGATTAAAGAAAATTCTTGATGGGTTATACCAACCATTTTTTATGTCACTCATTGTGCTCACTGTTTATCATCCCTAGCTGACTGCTACAGAAGTATCTTCTGGAGTTCTGTGAAGTATCAGTTTTTATTTGACATCCTTCAGGGTCTGAGCCTGGTTTCACTTGTGAATGTGAATTTCGTTTTCTCACCTGCAAGAGTGGAATTAGTAATGCCCTTTCCAGGTGTTCCACCAGTTGTCCTTTCACGTGGCATCAAAGAGCAAGGAGATTGTGGACACAGGGCAAAGTCAGCTCTAAGATTAGGAGTGTGAACCTGGTGCTGAAATTCACCACCTCACAGACAGTCACTGATTCCTAATCGAACAAATAACAGTTCCAAATTTAATTTCACTGGTTTATTTCATGTCTTAGAATTTTTCTCTTTTTAAATTAATAATTTCTTGGCCTGTTTTCTGAATTATTACTGTTTTATTGTGTTATTTGTTGTCTTTTGGCATCACCTGCTTGTCCAGGTCAGAAAATTATTGCTAGGAAGAGTTCTGGTGAGTCATGTTGCCCCAGGAAAGGCTCTATTAAAGAAAGACTTGAATGACCTAGATACAAGCCCTTGTGTTACAGAGACATTACAACCTTCCCACATGACTTATTTTGGTTTATAATTCTTCATTTCTATAAGAAAGGAATTTTGGTTTGGTTTCCAATATCCAGACTAAATTTTCCTACCTGCAGCTTAAGCCTTCTTGCTTCTGTTCTTCTTTGTCCTTCAAATTACCCGTTTTCTCAATGGAACAGTCCTTTATATATCAGAAGATTTGCTAGGATATCCCAAGTTTCCTCTCCTCTAGGCTAAATGACTCTTAATTTGTTTGCTCTTTGCCTTTTAGATTGTTCAGCCTTGCGTTATATGTCATGTTTTTAGGATCCCTCGTGGCTCATGTTCCAGTCCTCTGGGTGTTGTTCAGTTGGTTCTCAGTGCTTCAGCTGTGGTTCCCACTTCTTCTCCAGCCTCCTCAGCACTGAAAGCCTTTTCCTCAGTGGGATGACATGGGTGACTCAGAGTTGTTGGATGAATTTGGTGGTCATGACAGGAAATCACATTTGAGATTAGACAAATTGTTAGTTCTTGGAGATAAAACCTGCTTGGAAAAATACTATTGTCTAGTCAGATGCATATGCTTTTGGTTTTTAGCTGGTGAGAATCTTTCCAAAATCCAGTTATCACAGCATACTAGTATAACTTGTTTGTTTTGACCTTTTATTTTTCTCAATAATTGGTTTTATGAGCACAGCTGTGAGGTTTTGTAATTTAATTATATTTTCATCTCCATTTCTATTTCTTCTTTTTTCAATTTCACAGGATTTCAAATTTGCATCTCTGTCCTTCTTGAGAAAGGATTTTAATTTTATTTTTCAGAATGAGTACACAACCTCAGAATTGAGGGAGGGGTTTTTCTCAATTGTTGAAAATTCTGTGGACAAAACAGACTTTAATTTTATACATTAATTTTCTTTACTATTCAAAAGCCACTATTCTAAAACTTCTGCTTGATATCTGTATATCATTTTTCAGCACAAAGTTAACAGTTTTACACAACAGCAGCTAATAACAGCCTTTCTCGATCACCTCTTTTTTATTTTATGTTTTAGGGTTTTGACCCACCGCATCAAAGCGATACAAGAACTATTTATATAGCAAATCGTTTTCCCCAGCATGGCCATTACGTTCCTCAGAAGTTTGCAGACAACAGAATCATATCATCCAAGGTAAGGAATCAATTTCTCGTGGGAAAACCACTTGATACCTTACTTAAGAAGTTGTGTGGTGAATGTACAAATGTGTATTATGTCCAGTGGTGCATATACAATATTCAAAACGAAACAAACCCTGAACTTCTTTGAGAGAAAAGCAAGGTTGCCTCCTATGTAGTTTTTCTCCTCTCATCCTTCTTTCCTCAAAGCCTGTTAAAGTACAGAGTAATTAAGCCTGTTGGTCAGGATTTCTGGAGGAAAATAGGTTTTAAACCAGTGCTGGTCATGTTTGGATGTGATGCACCAAACTACTTAATAGGAAGGGGGAAGCTGGTTGTGAGGGTTTTTAAAGTAGCCAAATTGAAGGCTAATACTCTGCATAAAATAAATCAGCAGTGGACTGCAGTTGCAGATTCCCTCCTAGTGTGTCCTTGGATTGAAATCATTGGAGCTGGTGGTGGGATGTGCCTTGTTGCTGTGGTGTTGGAGAGAATGTTACAGCTGCAAGAATTAATTTCTTCCCTGCTACCCAGGATGCAAACAGCCAGATGACTCCAGCTGCCCCTATCCCAGTGGGAAGGAGAACATTTAAAACTTGGCCTCTACTGGCAATGCAGTTGCTACCCCAGCTTCCCTGCTTAGCTGTGCTTGAAACAGAAGGAGATAAAAACAACAAAAATTGGATACAGCAGTGCTGTGTGGGAGAAGACCAAGACCAGGAGCAGGTTTGGGGGAGGAGAGATGGAGAATGAAAAGATTTAGGTTAACAGAGTTTAATGGGATTGGAACTGAATTTCATTGAAAAATTGTTCAGTGTGTCATAATTACTCTTCTCTCTCTTTTTTTCTCTTCAGTATACAGTGTGGAATTTTGTTCCAAAAAACTTATTTGAGCAGTTCAGAAGAGTAGCCAACTTTTATTTTCTCATTATATTTTTGGTTCAGGTAAGTTGAATAATACTCAGGAAATTGCAGTTCGTGTTGTAAATCTGCCACTGATTTTTTTTCTGTGAATTTAACTTCTCTACTTACATATTCTGCTTGTAAAAAGAACACGTTTCCAGGTCCTCTGGGAAATGAACATAACTTTAAAAATAATTATGTCCAAATTCAAGTGTTATTCTTAGGTTTTGTCTTTATGAATGCCAGTGTATTTAGGTGTGCAGCTTCAAGGCCCATTGCACTGACAGCACAGGGACTCAGTTGCCTCAAAATACGATTTTAAATCTCATAAGGTAGTAACAAAATTCCAAATAGGCTTTTTATTTTTGTGGGCATTGGTGGTGTTTGAATAAACCACGAGCTTTACTCTGTGTTTTTAAGTGCCTCTTGGACATTAGTGTGCAGAAATGCAGACATTAAAGTTCACCTGCACCATTCTGGGCAGTGTGCTTGCTCTTGGGCTGAGCAGAGATCAGTGTTATTCCCAGTGTAGGTGGAATCTCTCCTTTGTAAATCAACAGACTATTGTGACACAGTTCTAAGATCCTCACATTCAATTTGTTCTGATAAAATGAACCCACGGGTGTTACAGTGTGAGTTGATGGTTTGTCAGTTTTGAAGACACCAGTTAATGCTGTTATTGTTACAGTACAGGTCAGAAATACTGCTGTGGCTTTTGTAGCTTTTTTGTTCTTTTAATGAAGAACATCCACGAACATATTATGGCAGTGTGTACATTTGGGGTAATCTTTGTACCCCCAGCTCTGTAATCGTACCCAAATTCTGTGGAGCTGTTGTAGGCTTAGTAGGTGAAGGGAGAAAGAGTCTAAGGAGAAATAGTAACTTTTGAAAGACAAATTAATATCTGAGGCAGAGACAAGATTTTGGGGTACACAAACGTTTCTATCATAAAATAGAATGCTTTGAACATGTACAGTCCTCCACAGTGATTAACCAGCATTTATAGTATGCATCTGAAAAATACAGCACCTCATTGTACAAGAAATAGGGATAGTGATGAGTTCATAAAATCTGTCTGTGATTGTGCAAGATGTCAGTACTGGGCCACTTCTGTAGTTTTGAATCCATTGCCTCCTGTGTCCCTTGATCTTGTTCTTTCACATTTAGAAAGATGACCTTTCTAGGCTGAAAATTCCTGTGTTGGGAGTCACTGAAGTCATACTGTTCTAACTTTGTCTAACAGAATGTGTTGTCCATCGCATTTTCCTAGTTAAGAATATTGACTGTGTCATTCCTGTTGTGATGTTTCATGCTGTTCAACATATTGTAGCTTGAGGAAGATGGGGACATGCTGGAGAAAGAGCATAAATGTTACTTAAAGTAACCACAGCCAGCATTGCTTTTATTTCTTTTTAATGCAGATTTACCCCTTTAGTTCAATTTTGTGCCACATTTCTTTCAAATTGTTAGATATCAGTAACATCTAAATGTGATGTCCATGAACAAATAGGGATCTAAAGGCATAATTTCTATTCTGAGTGTAATCCTGTTGTCCTAGTTTGTGACAAGTGGATGCCCTCCTGTGTATGGGAAATGTCTGTGTGCCTTCATTCTTGAAAATAGAACAGGAGAAAAGCTGCAGTACTGTTTGTTCATTTGTTAGAATGTGTTTATTCAAATCCCATTTGGAATTTCATTAAGATCCAATTTTTTTTTTTTTTTTATATAAGGCAAAGGTGCCTTTTAAAGTTGATCACCATGGTATATTCCCTGTCATACGAATCTCATGTGACCAAGATGCAGAATCTGTCATTACCACCTTATTCCACTGGGGATGGCAGAGCAGGGGCAGGGTCTCGGTGTGGGATTTAAACTTGCAGCACAGTCCAGTCCACGTTGTTCACCACACACGTGCATGCCCAAAACATGGTGACAGACTGCATTTTGGTCACAGCAGGGGTGTGATGGATGTGCCCAGCTGTGTGACAGGCAAAGGACCATGGTGTTCTGGTGGAAGAGGCAAAGGGAGCAGGCTGCCATGACAATTCCACCAGCACAAAACCTGCTTCATTTTCATATATGAGCCTCTCTGGAGAAAGAGTGAGGGAGTGTAGATGGCGGAAATGTCATTTATATCACCTAAATCAGGTGTTTTTGGCATGGGTTTTTTTGGACAATGTGCTGCCAAGATGAAATTGCAATGCTACAGTTGAAGAACAATATTGCAGACCATGTCTCATTTTTGTTGTGTCCTATAAATTGTCTGTTTCAGTGGTAAAAGGAGTAAACTCATGCATGTGTTGTACGGTGGCCTAATCTGTTTTCTCTGTGAGGTTCTTGGCTCTTAAGACAGTAAACTCCATGTATGATTTTCTTTTTTCTTCTTTAATGATTCCCAAAGCAATGCCATAGGTCTCAGGTAAAGTGGATCCGATCAGTGTCTGTGGTTTTGAATAGTTCCTGTGTACATTTTCTTTACAGCACTTGACCATGTTGTTTTTTTCCTGCAGCAGAGGAGAACCACTGACATCCCCCCACATACAGAATCTTAGTGTGTACACTGCACTTTTGGCATGCCAGCAATAATAGCACAGATTGTAAAAACTGCATGTTAACTTGGGGGAACTGGAAAGGTGCAATCTGAAAAAGAAAATGTTCTCTAATATCTAAACTGTTGAAAATTACTGTTTTTAACTTTATTTTCACTTCTAAAGTGGATGATGTTATACTCTACATTGCTGGTAAGCAGTAGATTGTATAGAATGTTGAAACAGCATCATGAAATGTAGATTTCTTTCCTTTGTAATATACTTTTGAATTAATCTTTGTAGAATGAAAGTATATCTTCCTTTTATTAAGGACTCTTAAAATTGTCACATGCATTACAAATGTGACTAAGGCTGCTCTATGCCCTAGAACCTTCTACTTGCATCGTTATTGACATATTATTTAGGTGCCAGAAACTGAGTTTTGCTCCAGAAATACTGCAGGAAGTGCAATAAAAATACAGTTTATAATGAGATGTTTGGAAAATAGTTGTTGTCTTACTTCATTATGGTGGTTTTTTGTTGGTTTTTTTTTTTTTGAAAGTACAATTGTAAAAATAATATTTGAGCTAATTTTCATATTTTTTTCTTTTTTAGCTCATGATAGATACCCCTACCAGTCCTATTACCAGTGGATTGCCATTATTCTTTGTCATAACTGTGACAGCCATAAAACAGGTAAAGGGGAAAAATCTTGTGGCATGAAGCCTTTTGAAGGGAAAGTTACTTAACATAAGTCTGACCAAGAAAATGCTCAGATACTAAAAATACATAAAATAGTGTAAATTTTAGAAAGGATTTTGAATTTAATGTTTCTTGTTAGGTGCTTGAGCTTCAGCATTTGGTTACTCGTCGAGCGCTCAGTGACTCACTGCAGTCCCCTTAAATGGACAGTGAATGATGTCAGGCAGCATTTTTGTCTAAACATTACATGTCACTTGTTATAAGACCTTCTCTGAAAGCTCCTCACTTATTCCTTTGGCACACCTCACTGCGTATCAAAACCAATCCTGCCACATCACACACTGAGAAAGGAGCTTGGGTAGATGGAGCAGTGGTGCAGTCCGTGTTTGTCAGTAGTTAAAGGCAAGTTTGGCCCCAAGGAGTATGTTCCATGCTGTAATGTATGAAATGTAATCCTGTACCAGGTAAAAGCTCCAGTTTAGAAAGCTTCTGGTTTTTATTTCTTCTTCTTTGGTTGCATAAAGCATTTTGGAGTGTTTTGTAGCACCTGAAATAAGAAAAATCTTTTGAGTTTAACAGAAATCTTGTTCAAGCACCATATTGAGACCTAGAGCCCCTGGAATGAGAATGTAGAAATAAAAGAGAAAGAAAGAAAAAAAATCTTATGTTTTCTTTAAACCCTTAAAGCAAGAGGAGAAAGAAACAAGCTCATAAATAAAGAGGTGATGTGGATAGAAATTATAATCTCTTCTGCAGGGAGGTTATTTTCAGGAACTATCCCCTTCAAAGGGTTTGACAGTGCTGTCTGGGGAAGAGATGCAGTCTAGCAACAGAAAAATAAGCAGGAGACTGTTACAGAGCTACAACTGGAATTTCAATTTGTCTTCTGTGCCAATAACACCCAAAGGCACCCAGAAATAGGGCAAAAGTAAAAATAGTTCTAGCTCTCAACTGGGTAGAATGGGGCAGAGGGGTTCTTAATGCTGGCGTAGTATTTGGACTAACATTTCATCTTGTTGCTGTGCAGTTTGTGTATGTAGAGTGCCCTAATCCTATTCAATTGCAGTTTTTACCATCACCCCCCAAAAAAAAATTACATGTTCAAGAGCTAGAATCATAAGTAGGCAATGGATAATATTCCTTAAAGCTGTGTGAACTAAAAGAGATTATGAAACAGAGTTATAAATATTAGATCATTTTTTTCCAGAAAGAAGTTGGACTTGTGTAAGTCTAAAATAGGCCAAAATAATCTAACGCCACCTTGTTTCCAGATGTCCAGTTTTATATTGGGAAATTTAAGTATCTTATCATCGATTGCAAAGAATAGAGATTCTGTCATTCCTTTCTGGAGAAACTTCAGATCATTCATGACTTGCAAAGCATCAAGAGGTTTCCTGGCTGTCTCAATATCTCTGCAAGGATTATTGGAACCACCTAAACTGATCTAATGGACTCTCACGTTTATCCTACATGCTGCAAAGAAGGCAGAAAATACAAGCTGTTACTTTGGAAGGACAATTAAGTGTGCTATTTCCAACAGGCTGCCTTCAGACAGGGAAGAAAGATAAACCTTCTGTTGGAACGCAGAGGGGAAAACAACCCAGTATTGCCTCAAAATCGGCTCCCATTTTCTGTTGTAGGAAGCAGATTTTAAGGAAAGAAATCCCTTTTTGAAAGCTGTGGGTGGGGCACCAGTTCTGTACAAAGTTACATCAGGATAAATGTTAAACTATAATTTAATATTCTCTCAAAAGATGAAGGTGAAAAATAGAAGCATTAATCATATGCAGGTTTGAGAAGCTTAGCAGTGGGTGGAAGAACTCTCCCCTGCTTCCAGAAGACCAGTTAATGTGGCACCTCTAGCAAACCTCAGAACTCTGCCTTATTTTAAATTCAGCCAAGGAGACAGAACTTTTTCTTAGAAGTGTAATTGCACCTAGGTCAGAAGAAGGACATACTAGACTGCAAAGTGGTGCAACTCATGCTGTGTCATTTTATCTGTCCTGTTAGCCAGAGCACTTTCTTCCTTGTGCCTGTGAAGGTCTATATGCAATCCTCAGAGGAGTCCAAAATTGGCAAACAAAAATAAAACAAAAAGTTAAAAAAAAGAAAACCCAAACCAAAACACAACAAAATAAAGGTAATTCCCAAGGAACTTCAGGAAACGTAGTCCATTTCAATAAGTTATACGTATTTAGCTGATTGAACAGAGATGTTTACTTGACTGTCAGGTAAATTATGAACAACTACTTTGATTAATTATAGACCTAAACTGAGAATGAAAAACCTGGTCATATGAAATGCAGGCTGTTTCTCAATTACAATGATGCAGTTATTTAAATAGGACTTAAGAATATAATTTAATTGAGGGATTTTAATCTTAGTTTCTCTTCACGCAATTTTCAGGCAACATTCCCTGTATTCCTATTGCATCTCTCTTTGTCACAGTACTTTTCCAGTAGTTGCAGGTGAGGATAAGGAACTCTCAAAAATGCCGCAGTAGGTAAATTTTGGGGGAATTTGAACTGACCACATTAAGTTGGCTCTTAAGAATTCCCTGGTGTGAGGTGTCACCCTTGGGTTGTAGACAGTGGATGTCAGATGGGGAAAGCGCTGAAATCTGTACTTTCTAAAGAAGGTAAATTTCAGTTCTCTGCCAAATGCCCATATTGCTCAGCTGTTCAGGTCTATGAGACAAATGCCCCAAGGTTACTGGATGTTAGTTAAACCCTTGTTTTCTTCTGTCAGTCACCTTTAACAAGGAGCTGTAGGTACTGACCCTTGCTTTTTCATACTGATTAGGAAGGATTCTTAAAAGAGTCTTAGGAGCTTTAGGATTCTGATTTCCCAGAATCTCTGTGTGTGGCTGCTATTACTACACACTTCTTAATTATTTATTTTTAAACATTTGGCATATAAAGCTTCTTTTCCCCTTTCCCTCTCCCCTTTCTTTTCAAAGCCAGGTAGTGCAGTTGTGCTGTCCTTATTTATTTGTGCCAGTAACAGTGGAGGTACTGAAGGTAGAGCTGCAAAACTGTACTTTTAACATACAAAATTCATCATATAACTTCCCTATAGACTCCAGTCAACTGCAGAACTCTCTAAACTGCATCTGCATTAGTACTCTTCGTATTATTACACTCATATAATATTTGTAGGATGAATTGGGATTATGCCTGCTGTTTCACATGGTTCCCTCCTTCTGTCTGCAGACTTACAAGGAAGTGTTTTTAACTCTTTCACAGGTTTTATACCTACAGAAAAGCGTTTTAGGAAATCTCTCTGTTATTGTAAATGAGTTGCAGGAGTTTTGTCAGGATGTAAGAGGCAGTTGATCCACAGATTGACCCATTTCTTGCATTTGCTTGTGGGACTTTTTAAACAGTACCTAGACTTGGGAATTAGAGGTTATTATGCTATTATGATCTAATGCTATTAGATTAAATAAGCAATGTATAAATACTATAGGAAAAGAGGATGGGGATAATATACCTGGATTCGTGATCAGGAATGTTTGCACATTTGTGTACATGGAATAAAAGGTGCTTTAAAAAGTGCAGAATATCAGTTAAAGAAAAACTGCTTAATTTATGAGTTAAGAGCTCAGTGGCTGCAAACTGTTCCATTAGAACTCACAAAACCTTCTCAGTCATCTTGTCTTGCTATACAGAGCTGATCTGTCAACAGCATGTCACACAAAATTAAGAAATCTTAAGATTTCATGCATAGGCTATGGCAGTAACTATGAGAAGTGCTGTCTAGTATGACTTGAGGAAGTAATTTCAGTCTGTTACATTTTTTAAAAAAGGAATCCATAAAGGAGCCTAGGGACCAACTCTTCCCAGATTTGTGGTATAATAATCCATACAGATCGACGATTTAATGAGTGCTTGGCCATCTGATCTGCAGAAAATGTCACTGCCTGTTTGTTTTCAGAGAATATGGAACTGTTAAGTTTCTTCACCACTTTTGCTGCTTGTTCCTGTTAGTGAAAATCAAGAGGTTTCCCAGGTTCTTGAGTAACAGCTCCAGTAGAAACTCAAGTTAGTGACTATATTCAGACTGTGCAGGAAGTAATTTGAAGCACATTTGCTTAGAAGATAGTGAGCTTTTTAGGTTTATTGCTTAAAAAGTGAATTTCTGTGTGTTTTCCACAGGGTTATGAAGATTGGCTACGACATAAAGCAGACAATGAAGTCAACGGTGCTCCAGTTTATGTTGTTCGAAGTGGTGGCCTTGTGAAAACCAGATCTAAAAACATTCGGGTACGTGATTAAGGACAAACTGAAAATTGCATTTCTGTCACATAGATACAACTCTTGTTTCATTACTAATCGTTGTGGCCTGTTTGATCCTGGTTAGGTAACAATGCTGAGATAATTCTGCTCTTTTAAAACTCCCTTTGTGTTCACTTCATTAGGTGGGGGACATTGTCAGAGTAGCCAAAGATGAGACTTTTCCTGTTGATCTGGTGCTTCTGTCGTCTGATCGAGTTGACGGTTCATGCCATGTCACCACTGCAAGTTTGGATGGAGAGACCAATCTTAAGGTCTGGGTTACTTCTGTGAAACAGTTAATTTGGGATGCCTTTTGAAATACCCCCTGCTGCTGCCTGGTAGTCCTGTGTTAACTTAAGGGGCACTGTTTTACAGACACACGTTGCAGTCCCAGAAACAGCAGTGTTGCAGTCTGTTGCCAACCTGGACAAACTGGTAGCTGTTATAGAATGTCAGCAGCCAGAAGCAGATCTGTACAGGTATCCCTTTAGTGGTAAATATTTTGAAATTAAATCAAAATGAGGTGTTTAATATTATGAATGTTACTGGTCTTGCTGTGATTAAAATAGCTTCAGACATCTGCTTGAATTTTAGGTTTTAATAATTAGCTTGTGTTTATACAAAGCTGCAAGTGGCAAGTTTTAGCATTTCAGTATTAACCCAAGAATTGTAGTTTATATTTATCTTTTGTATTTTAATTACGTACATTTCTGTTCTAACCAGTAAACTTGTTTCCAGATTTAAAAAAATTAAAGGGCTTATGAATATGACCAGTTTGGAGAATTAGTTGTATAAGGTTCTGCAAGGAGATTTCAGTACATATAGGATATTTTAAAGTGAAATTAAATCATAGCAAATTGTTGTAAGCTTATGTTAATTCCAAGGATATGTGCTGACCGTGTTTATTTTGCATGTGCTTAAGATTTGAACTCCATTCTTCAGCAGTAAACCTTAGATTAAAAACAGGGATATCTGACTGTGCTTTAACATCAGCAAGCAATGTCCCAGACATTGTGGGGAGCAAAAGTTATATTCCAATCCAAGTTTCTTCTGAATTGTGTAGTGGAAAATGGTAGCTACTAAGCAGTAATTTTTAAAATCCACATATCACAGCTGTTCTTCAGTAAACTTTGGGATCTTTGTGAAATATTAAATTCATTAAAACTAGATACCCAGTTTGAGCAGCAGTTCAGATATTTGATATTTAGCAAATTAAGGTAGAGTTGCTATGGAAGTTTATGTCCCTGTTTGTAGCTGGGGTCATGCTAAATATGCAAATGTCAGATTTTAAATGCAGAGTAGATTTGCTTTAGTGAAAGAAAAATTACTATTTCTTGTTGGTAATATGCTAACTTCCATTTCTTGAGGAATTATTTCTTACTGAATCATCAACAAGTCACAATCTGTTTTAATTGAGTAGAAATATAATCTTTTGTGGTTATTAATGAAACCTAATAGGCTTTCTCAGATGACTGTTCTTTTGAAGGATAAATGTTTCTGTTGTTAAATGTCTTGTAAAATTAGTGCCAGTGTTGCCATATTGTTTTATTTTGTACTTGTGAACTGTTAAAGACTTCTTTGTAAATACCGACTTTTTACATTTTTGAGTCTTTATGTAGATATTTCTAAAACATTCCCGTCTTTCTTAGATTTGTTGGAAGAATAACTGTAAGTCAACAAGCTGAAGAAATAGTACGGTGAGTCAAATTTTGCAAGCTGGTTATTTAGAATGCATGAAAGTGGTTAAATCACGACCATCACAAATAAGAGCTACTGTTGAATATGTAAAAGGGAGCGGTATTTTTACTGAAAGTTGTCAGCTTCAGATGGAGAAGAGAGAAAATTAGTGAAAGAAGGTTCATTACTACCCAGTTTTTCAAATTTATACAACTTCTGGAAGGCTTGGCGGCTCCGAAGCAGGCAATTTTTAGGCTCTGGTAATCAGCTGGTAACTTTGTTGCTAGTGGTTAATTAAAACTTTTATTGATCTGAAACAATTTCCATTGGAGTATTACGTAAACTACAGCAGATCTCATCATCTGTTTACCAGAGGGACTGAGGAGGTGTTTTTGCAGTTGAAATTCCTAGGAATCACAGGTCTGTTTGCACAAGGCCTCTTTGTAGCTTTCAGTATATATTTTGAGCTGCTGTACTAACTGGACTGTACAGATAAGTGCTTACATCTGTAATACTCAACACATAACTGTGTGCACATAATTGTGTGTTCACCACCTTTCCTTGTACAGTCACAGCAAGCAGCATACACCTAAACATGTGAAAATTAAACAATAAAGATGTGAAGCCACTTACAGACCTACATGTGGACTTCCTGAAAAGACTGCTAATTGCTGTGGGTTGCTGATTGCTGGCCCCAGCTACCAGCATCCACACAGCTGCCCATTCGATTCCCCCCACCTCAACAGGGCAGGAGGGAAAATAGGAAGAATAGGAGTGAGAAAGGTCCTGGTTTGAAATAAAGACATGGAACTCACTCACAAGAAATGGCCAAATTTTCAGGAATAGATAGCATTTAAGCTATTTAATTATTTTATGATGAGGGCTGTGGATAGTCACGCTTTCAAAAACCCTTGTCACCTCTTCTGAAAAGGTGAAGTACTGTGTTATGATTGTGTAAATTTGTCATAGAAACAGGTAATTCTGTTATGGTTCTTTCACTGTTCTAAAGTCCAAAATATTATCTATTACACCTTTTTTTTTTTTTTGTGAAATTTCTACTTGAGCTATTTCCATGTAATGTGTGCTTCAGTCTGAAGAACTGAAAGTCTCGATCTGAGACTCCTTTGAGGCTTGCAAAAGTTTGTCAGTTTTAGATAGGAGTGACCTGGAGTTCAGAGTGAATCAAGGATTTGTCAATGTTTTTTGCAAGAAATATAGAGGTGTAGAAAGCAGGTCACGTGGCCCCAAGTCCAGTGCCTTGGCCACCCCCACAAAAAACCCCACCCATACCATCCCCAAAACCCCACTCAGCTGTTTTCTAAGGTTGCTTTATGTGCTACTTCACTTTGAGCTCTTCAGGATCCATTACTCTAAAGATTGAGAGGTTCAGCTTCAGGATAATCTATCAAAATAATTTAATTGACAACATAAAACAGAGCCAGTTTAAAGGGAGCGTGGGGAAAAAAATTGCAAGTTCTGACTTCTGTCTCTCAAAAGATAAAACTTGTCTAGACTGTGTTGCAGTGATTCAGGTTTTGTATTTTGGGTTTGTCAGACTGGTTTTACAAACTTAGATCCAGAAATATAAATTATGTTTCTCATATGAAAAGTTTAAATGCTCGAGCATTTAGTCCCTTTTAGTTCAATTTTTCAGTTGAAGTTTGAGTCTAGCCTAAAACATTAACATATGTATGTGTAATTTAAAGAACCCACCATAATCTGAGTGTATAATTGATGCACACCGTATTTGTGATGGTAACTGTCACATTTGCAGTAATGTGTAAGTTAAATTAATTAAGTTAAATGTTTAACTGTAGGAGGTGGATTGTGGGTTTGGCTTTTGGTTGTTTTTTTTTTTTTTTAGTAACTCCAGGTTGTGCTTTCAAGGGAAATTCAAGTATAAGATCTTTGTTTATGTAATAGTGATCATGGACTGCTTGTGGCAAAGCTAAAGGGAAAGTAAGGCAAACCCAAGAGCTTCTGTGCCAGCACTTAGCATATGAACTTTAATTCTTTTGCTTATACCCGGTATGTCAACCTGTCCACTGCAGTTGTAGAATTTCTGCTTTCATTTGAAACACTGGCAAAAATGCATTTTTTAAATTTCAAACCAACCCTGGTGGCAGTTTCTAAAGATGATACAACAGCTGGAGTAGAACAAATGTCTATAACCTTAAATTGACCTTATTTCTAATTAGACCTTTATTGTCCCAGCATTGTTTGGAGTTAACTTAGCTAATGAAATGAATGTATTTTTGCGTTGTGATAGATGTGAGGAAAAAAACATTTATGAAATTTTCACTTATGTATTACGAAGCAGAATTTGCACTGCTGTGGTGGTGGTGTGACCATCTAGTTGTTTGTCTCTGTTTGGTATGAAAAATTTTGAACTTTCTAGATAATTGCATTTTGTCAGAGGGGTAGAAGTAAGATGGGTAGTTAGCCAAACCTGAAATAGCATTCCTGATGCACTGTGAGCTCAACTGGCTTTTTGCCTTCTTGCTTCCCAAGTAACTTGCAGGTCTCTCTGAACCAGCCATTTGGAATATGTAGCTCAGTCAGTAATTATGGGATGTGTAACAGTGGTGGGAGAGTATGGCAGTGTCCAAAGGAGACATGAAATGAAACAGAGAGATGTGTGGGCGTGGCGTGTAAGATGATTGAAGATGGACCTAAATGAGGATGGGGTAGAAGTTTCTGCATTGGGAATTCATAGAGAATATAGGACAGCTTTGCATAGGAGACTGGATTTCATTAGTTTTACAGAATACAGAACAACTGATTTTTAAATGCTGATATTTCTATTTCTTTTTAGACCTCTTGGGCCTGAAAGTCTCTTACTTCGTGGAGCAAGATTAAAAAACACTAAAGAAATATTTGGTTTGTAGACATCTAAATATTTAAAGAGTATTCTCTTCTTAAAGCATGTCGATGAACTGTGCTTTAATTCTACTTGCACTGAAGAAATTGTAATAATCTTGCTGACTGTTACCTGAGGGGATATGATTTTAGATGAAAGTAATGATATTATGCCGAAGAATCTCTAAGGATATAAAGTTCCAGCTCCGCTCTGTGAAAATATTTGAAGTGGTTTGATAAAGGAATAACTTAACTTCAATGGATAAATGACTGTTCTAACTGCTACCCATTGTTCAAGACTTTCTCCTGAGATTTACCATTCTGATTTCCATAAAATACATATTGAGCAGTACAGTCATAATAATGAACAGTGTTAAAGTAGGTGTTAAAATTACTTCAGTAGTACTGTTTTACTATAGCAGAATATTGCAAATACATACAAAATACTGTCTCACCACTGTACTGAAGTAAACCCGAAAGTAATACCACCTTTTGCTTTTATCCCATGTCTCTCAAAATAAAAAGTTCTGCAAATTGTACATGCACAAAGTAAAGTATAACTCTTTCCCCCCCTTCCTTCCCAGGTGTTGCAGTGTATACAGGTATGGAGACAAAGATGGCATTAAATTACAAGAGTAAATCTCAGAAACGGTCAGCAGTAGAAAAGTATGTTTATTTTCTAATATCTCTCTTATTCATAGAGCTTTAACTTAGTTTTTCCTCTGTAACTTTAAAACCCTGACGGGTTCACTGGGTTTTAGGCAAGGGAAGAGAATGTTGATTGCCCTGCCTTTGGTAGGAAGCTGTAAAGATATAGTTAATTTTTTAATATTGATTCTTTAGTCATGTGTGAAGTGGAAATATCCAAGCTTGCTCAAGGTTACAGGATAGTTGTTACTACAGTAGAGATTTATATGTTGAATCTCATGATTTACTTTAAAGGGAAAAGTTCTGATATATGTTGCCT
This sequence comes from Platyrinchus mystaceus, assembly GCA_035041135.1. Classification (NCBI taxonomy): domain Eukaryota; kingdom Metazoa; phylum Chordata; class Aves; order Passeriformes; family Tyrannidae; genus Platyrinchus; species Platyrinchus mystaceus. The sequence continues at coordinate 8,014,515 of JAWWLV010000011.1, forward strand.
TTATTCCAGTTACTAAAACTTTGAGAGAGCCTCCTGGAATTCCTAGGCAAGCGTGGGATTGATTATTCTTATATAGCTACATACAAACAGAACTGTAGTGTGCACAAGAAACCTTCAGTCATCAAAGCAAGGGGGGGGAAAGATGGTCTGGCTGATGTGGCAGAATATAGAGACAGATGTGACTGTATCCTGGTGCAGCATGGCCTGGGTTAAATAGTCAGGTGCACATGGCAGTGCTCTTCTGACTGAAGGAAAAGGTGCAGCCTTGGGTTTCCAGTGTGGTTGGTTGTACTGCCTTCACAGCCTTGCTGGAAATTCGAGGAAGAAAAGAAGGATAAGTCAGCCCCCAAAATCTTAGACAGCAGATGTGACTCAGGTTGCCTGTTGGGATGTTCTTGCACCGTAATCCAGTCCTCCTGTTGCTATGTGGAGATTCTATCTTAGTAAGATGTAGGATTTCTTTTCCATTCCGTTGCTTGCTTGTCACATAGAAAATTTATATCCATTAAGCACAGGATATGGTTTTTAAAATGCTGTCCAATAAGTTAATTCACGTAACCACAGTCTGTCAACAGATGGAGTAAAATAAGCTGAAGTTGCTTTTTTTTTCTGCTTCTTTGTAGGTCCATGAATTCCTTTTTGATTATTTATCTAATAATCCTCCTCTTTGAAGCCATTCTGAGCACTATTTTAAAGTATGCATGGCAGGCTGAAGAGAAATGGGATGAGCCCTGGTACAATGAAAAAACAGAGCATGAAAGAAATAGCAGTAAGGTAATGTAGTTTACCCACTTGCATATCTGGGGAACACTCAACCAAGATGCTGAATGTGTTATTTATTATGTCTCTGTTCTTGGATATAGGTGTAAGTATCCCATGATCCAAGTCTCTGTGCTGTTCTCTCAGTAGTTTTGAGAGTGTTAGTCCTATGTAGCATCACTATGGTGCAGGAATATCTCTACCCCTGTTACTGGTTGGACTTTTTTTTCCTTTATGAAAAGACCAAGCTTTTTGAAAATTTTGGGCTTTGTTAGAACGTATTTCTGATGTTCTGTGCTCTTGTTACTGTCTTATTGGTGTCTTTTGTCATTCCATAAATGAAAAGAGGAGGAGGATGGCTGTTCTGGTGTGTCCTATTACAGTGATTTCACAGTTTAGGAATTTTGTATGTTCTGTGATGTTGAGATGGTTCAGACAATTTTGCAAGGCTGTAAGTTTGCTCAGGCTCCTGCTTGCCTTCTCACTTTTCTGTAGAGATTGGAGGGATACTTCAGAGTGTTCCTGAAATCTACAGTTCTGAGAAGTATCTCTTTTTCTAATCACTGTGTATTTTTCTGCTTTCTGCATAATTTTTGTTTTCTGTATGAGTTTACCTTTGTCCAAAGACATTCAGGAGCTTAATCTGAAGTTTTGGCTGTGCAAGGTAGACTAGGCTGTGGAGCACTTTCAGTTCTGAAGAGAATAGGGAGAAGTATTTCCTCAATCTTTCCATTCCATCCATTCTTTGCCATCAGGAACATAGAGAGCCACACGTGTTTCTGCAATGTCACTCTCCTTCTGTTTTTTGGTTTTTTTCTCTCACATGTTTACTTCCACAATCTGCTTTGCATTTCTCAACATGATGATCTCCTTACTTGGAGCACTTCTCTGTCCATCTGTCCTGTGTGTGCAGATTGTTATTTCATAGATAGCGCTTCAAGAAACTCTCTAACCTTATTAATTATAGACTATATATATTCTTCTCATATGAATTATGCTCTTGGTTTCTGTCTATATTTTCTGGTTTAGTTTGGAAGATCTCTTTAGGCACAGAACTTGCTGAGGTTTTATCAGACTCCTTAATTATTGACTTTTATTAAGTAATTATAGCAACACTCCCTAATTTTGAAAAACAAACATTATTTAGCTTTGCAAACTGTTCACTGCTTTTATCTTCTCTTTATTTAAAATGTTCTTCTACACCAATATCTGGTAGAGTTTATAACAGTTACGTCGTGAGGGCCGAAAGAAAGAAGGAAGGAAAAGCTTGTTCGGGGCAACACAAAAACCTCCTTTATTAAACTCAGCTCCTTTTTTATATCCTTTTTCCACAGCAAGCAAACAGCATTCAAAAAACAGC
>JAWWLV010000011.1:8016733-8056792 GCA_035041135.1 Platyrinchus mystaceus
GCCTATCTTTGTATTTTAATTAGGCTGTGTCTAGAATTCACTATCTTCAGGGATACACATGAAAACCCACCAAGTCAGTCTCCTCCTCCAAGGAGTTCACAGACCTGCTGTTAACCCCAACAGAGTTGAATGAGGTGGCCTGTTTTTTCTCATCTCTGATCTCCCTTGCTCAATATTCAAGGGTTGGTAAGAGTCTTCCCAAAGTACAATTCAGATACTGAGTTTGTTGTCCAAATGAAAAACAAACTTCAGAGAGGCTGCAGTGTTGCATTTCAGAGTTTGTTAAATTTTTCATGCCTAATAAAAAGTTTCTGTCCTGTTATGTAGTTGTAAGTGTTGAACACAGTGATTTGAAGAGGCATAAACGGAGTCTGTGCCATGGAAATCCACATGGTCCCTTGTCATGTAGTCTGGATCACTGGGGAATGCCAGCAGATAGGAGCCCTCTTGTCACTCTGCTATCCTAAAACAACACAAAGTCCTTGCAGATTCCCCTGACAGCAGGGAATATCAGTTGTTTGCCTTCACAATTTATGGTTCCTTAGATAAGCCTAAATGAGTCATGCTGTTTGGAATGGGGAACACGTTACTTTTTTCAGACCCTCTTTGAAAATAGAATCACCATGACAGTTAATATTAGCTGGCAGCCCTCCTGACAGATTCAGTAGGTAGACAAAGATTAATGAACTTGAGAATTCAAACATCCAGTCATTGCTTAAGGCAGACTTTTTACATCAGTCTGAAGGCGTGTTACTGGGGCAGCCTGGGAATGCCTGTGCTGTCACTGGGTGTGTTGTCTCTCTCATGTGGATGTGAAACTTGGTCTTCTCTGCTTCTCTCAATTTGTCATTTTTCATGCATATTGAAACATAATTAAGTCACCACGTTTCACCTGATGACTGTTGTAATCTTCACATTTTTTCTTTTTCTCTTGTAGATCCTGAGATTTATTTCAGATTTTCTTGCCTTTCTGGTACTTTACAATTTTATTATACCTATTTCACTCTATGTGACTGTCGAGATGCAAAAATTTCTTGGATCTTTTTTTATTGGCTGGGATCTTGACCTCTATCATGAAGAAACAAACCAGAGAGCACAAGTAAATACTTCAGACCTCAATGAGGAATTGGGACAGGTAGAGTAAAAAATGCATTGTTTCTTTTTTTTTTAACCTATTTTCTATTTAGTTTTTAATATTAAAATTCATTACTGCAGGCTTTTTATTGGTTGTGCTTTGGTTAATTTTAAAATAAGGTATAGAGATGTGATGGCAAAAGCTAAAATTCTTACATGATCAAAACAACACGTGTAGTAGAAAGTGTAAGTTGAGATTATTTTATTTTTTCTTCTAACAAGTATATGCAATTCCAAGTCTGAGTTTTTTTGTTTTATTTTACAAAAGGTAGAGTATGTGTTTACAGACAAAACTGGTACATTAACTGAAAATGAGATGCAGTTTCGGGAGTGCTCCATTAATGGCATAAAGTACCAAGAGGTCAACGGTAAACTAACTCCAGAGGGATTTTCTGAAGATTCTCCAGATGGAAATAGGCATGGTTTGGTAAGACACTTTGCTTTTCCCACCAATAGTCATCCTAGATAGAAAGTGTTTTTTATTTCAGAGAAATATTCTTGTACCATTAGCATGAAAAAACCCCAACATAAATCAGAATTTCTGAATAGTTTGAAGCTAATAAGTGTTACTGAACAAATAGTATTTATTAAACATATTGAGATGAGATTATTTAACATGAAATACTTGGCAGATTTTTAAGTAAAAACATTTTTTTTTGAGTGCATTCAAAACTAGGTTGATACATAAATGTTACAAACCAAGATTTTCCTTTCTTACAGGTGAAAGAGGAAGAACTGTTCTTGAAGGCAGTTTGTCTTTGTCATACAGTGCAGATCAATGCAGATCAGACAGATGGTGCAGATGGTCCCTGGCATGCCAACGGAATAACATCCCCGTTGGAGTATTATGCTTCTTCACCAGATGAGAAAGCTCTGGTTGAAGCTGCAAGCCGGTGAGCTGGGCTGCCAGAAGAGCTGACACAGGAAATGCTTCCTGGGGCAGGCAATCCGTGCTGAAAGCTGCTGTAGAGATCACTCGGGGTGTTTCTAAAGCCCAGGGCCTGGCACTGTCAGCTTCCTGGGAAAACATGGAAATATAAAATACACAAAACCCCAGGTGTCCAGGAATCATTTAAAATAGTTAGGGAAATCCCTGGGTAATCCTAGTGGTCGAGTATGTTGCAAGTAAAATACTACAGAAGGTGGACATTCTTAATTTTCTCTAGAAGTAGAGAAGAGTAATGGAGTATAAGAATGTCTCTTTCTTCCCTGCCACCTTCCCCTTCCTGCATCACTAGGCATTTTGTCTAAAGTAAAAATTAAATGTCTATTTTCTTTTCCTTTTAGGGTTGGAGTAGTATTTACTGGAATTAGTGGAGACACTATGGAAGTAAAAAGCCTTGGAAAACCAGAGAGGTATTTGTTTTTATTCCTTGTTTATTTTGAAGGACAGAACAGTAGTGATGATTAATGTAAAGTTCTGTTCTCAGTCCTCTCTGTTCATAAGCAAACCTTGCCTTTCCACAGCGTGCTCTATTTAATGCTTTTCCCTTGATGTCTTCAAGACAGCTTGCATCTTATTCCTTACCAATTGTAGCTGAGATGCAAGAATTTTGTGAGTTACTCTGTGTAGATGTGTGTTGTAACAGTTCGTATCTTTTCCCATTCCTCAAAGGTTGAGACTGTAGTAGAGCTGGAAAACTGAACTGCATATTCAAGTCCTAGAGTTTTTGTTTTCAGCTCTAGAAGTTTCCAGAATCACTCTCATCTGGGCATAATCTTAATATATATTTCAAACTTTCACAAAATGAGTAGAAATACTATTGATAACTGTATATCTGCAGTATGTCATAACTCCTTTTACCCATTTTATCTGTGTCAGTTGGCAGTAATTTTAAGTTAAATGTCTAAAATTAATTTCCTGAACTAGTGGTAGCATAAAAAACTAGTCCAGTTATAAGGGCACACACACTGTTTTTTGACAGTGTAGGTTGTTAACAAATGTTAGAAACAAAATGTAGTTTTCAAAGTTACACTTGAAATAATGACAGAAGGATAAAGAAATAGGAGCTGCTTGTAATCTCCAGGTATCAAGTTAGTATTCAGGAGATTATTCCTATTGGTAGAAGAGCCTTTTATTCTTACAAAATGGAATAAAATGATGAAAAGCAATGAATTGCACAGTGACTAATGGCAGTGATTGTTGGTTATCAGTGTTAGCATTGCTTTTAGAGTTTCTGTATAAAAAAGACACTTTGAGGAAAGGTCTGTGGTGTAAGAGTCTATTTATAAGTAATTGTCTTTGGAAAATTATTTCTAAAAATGTTTTCTCGCCCTTCACTCTTTTGTTAAAACACAAAATACAGGTACAAATTGCTTCACGTGTTGGAGTTTGATCCAAATCGCAGACGAATGAGTGTCATTGTGGAGAGTCCCTCAGGTAGGTCATCAGAAAATGTAAAAGCTGCACAGTTGAGAACTTCTTAAATGGCATTATTCTTAATTTCTCTTCTGTTTTACTTTGTAGGGGAAAAGCTTTTATTCACAAAAGGAGCAGAATCTTCCATTCTTCCTCGTAGTAAGAGTGGAGAAATAGACAAAACAAGGATACATGTGGATGAATTTGCTTTGGTAAGTGTGTGCGCTTGCCCAGCTGATCAGAAGAAAATTCATCTGGAATAAATTCTGTGGCCTGAAGTGAACAAATTACAGGTGACACCTTCTTGTTAGATCAGAATCTTGTCTACTCTGAATGTAGTCTTTTATTTTCTCACAGAAAGGACTAAGAACTTTGTGCGTAGCCTACAGAAGATTCACACCCGAGGAGTATCAAGAAATTGGCAAACGCCTTCATGAGGCCAGGACTGCCTTACAACAGCGGGAAGAAAGATTAGCAGATGTGTTCAACTTCATAGAAAGGGACCTGGAATTACTTGGGGCTACAGGAGTAGAAGACAAGTATGCAATGGAGTTACTGCTAACTACGCTCAGTCCCAGCGAGTTTAGGATTTATTCCTGAAATAAGATGTGTGAAAAACTCTCCCACTATCATCAGAAGTTTTGTGCTATTCTTGTTTAGTATGTTTATCACTCTTTGGATTGAGCATTCAAAACACAAGTTGTACCAATTGATTTTTGGCTTAATAACAATGATGCACAGCTGTGTTTCATCAGGACAGATTTCCTCTATGTGAAATAGAATAGTTGCAGTAAATAATTTAAATCAGGGTATGCTTATGACAAATTTTGATTCCTTACCAGGATTAAGTTCAGTTTTTGTTTCATCAAGGCCTTTGTTTTATTGCTGGTAACAGAGTATCATCTGCCAGGCTGTGATTCTCTGACTGTAAATGTGACATTGGAAATGCATTCTTGTCATGGCAGTGGGGTTACAGTGGTAACATGGAGTTACAGTGTGAGCTCTTTCTTAGTAAAGTGTTTTATTGGTTACTTAAGATTTTTCTTGTTTCCAGACTGCAGGAGAAAGTCCAAGAAACTATAGAAGCCCTCAGGTTGGCTGGTATCAAAGTGTGGGTGCTCACTGGAGACAAGCACGAGACAGCTGTTAGTGTCAGTTTGTCCTGTGGACACTTCCACAGAACCATGAACATCCTTGAGCTTGTGCAGCACAAGTCAGACAGTACCTGTGCAGAACAACTGAGGCAGCTTGCCAAGAGGTAAAATACCTGGGGTGTCGCTGTCTCAGTGATGACCTTAGCTTCGTTTTCTTTCATTTTCAAATTTTATGACAATCTCTTCTGTGAATGTGCCAAACAAATTAAGTTGCCTTTTTAGAAAAATTATTAATAACAGACTTGAAGAAGCAGTCTGTCTAACAGATTAACTTCTTTGCTTACTGTCTGGCCAACAGCGCAGTTTATAGCAAATCGAAATTTTTATGTGACACCAATACAAAGTAAACATTTTTGTCTCTGGATAGAATAAAGGAAGACCACGTTATCCAGCATGGACTGGTTGTGGATGGGACCAGCCTCTCTCTTGCACTCAGGGAACATGAAAAACTGTTCATGGAAGTTTGCAAAAATTGTTCTGCGGTGTTGTGCTGTCGCATGGCACCCCTTCAGAAAGCAAAGGTAAGTGCAAATATCAGGAGTTCCTTAAAAATACTTTTATCATGCTCTGAGGAGGCAAGGATTTCTGAAACTGCTTTGTTTGTTAGCCTGACTTCTGAATCCTTCTTAAGTTCAGTTGGTCTGCAGAAGTTTGCTCAGAAGTTTCTTACATGTGTGTTTGAAAATTTGTGAGTGCATGGAAAAGTCAAAATCCTGCCACCATGCAAGCAAAAGGCTTCTTTAATCTGCCTCTTGAGTGCTGTGTAAGGCAGCAGCTGTCCATTCTTTTAGCTGAAATTTTTGCCATCCCCTCTCTTTAAGGTAGAGTTATTTGCCAGTGTTGTGTCCTTGTTCTTATTTTGTCATTTAACTTGATTTATAAGACTTTGTACTGCTTTCCATAATTCCTGTCCTGTCCAGCAGATAATGGAGATTATTTCCTGTCTTTCCTCATGAAGTACAGTAAAATGTAATTTTGATGGCAGTGACTTTTTAATTTCGAACATTGAAGTATATAAATCACTGAGACAAATGCCATACAACATGAAGGGTAAGCAAGGAAGTCTAGGGAAGTTTAGTCTAGCCTTGCATATGATCTTTTGCTGTAGGCACCCTTTTTGTGAGATTTATTCCAAGGTTAAGATGGAACTCAGCTTAATATTTCCTGCATCTTTTACTAACTTTAATGCTTGTTAAGACATGGCTGGCAGTCTCACTACTAATCTTGGCATGTTTTATAGCTCGAAAACCTTTTTAAACATCATCATGTCAGTCATTCAGAGCTGCTGCTGATTGCTGCTGTTAAAATTTGCCAGGGGATTTGTCTTGACCTTTTCACATAGATGTTTGTCTGTCTGAATTACCCCAGCCTTGGGGATCTCAGGGGGACTGATCTGGCCTTGTTACTTCTCTAGGGCTGCTTACTAGGATCTAATGCTAAATGTACTTGAAGTAATTACCTCTTAAAAATGGGGAACCTTTAAGCTTGCATATTAATACCTGCAATTAGGGATTGTATTCCCACAGTCAGGTGGACTTCCCTGAGCTGTGGACTGTATTTAGTCACTGTTGCATTCCCCATGTGAAGTGAGTTCTTGCTCCTGTGAATCAATGCCCTGTCACTGCCAGCTACAACTCAATTATTCCAATACAGATTTTTGTGTCTTCTTACCTCATGCCAGTGTTGCTCTGTTGATATTTCCACCTTGGGCTTTCTGGAACTAAAGGGGGAAAACGTTTTTTCATACGTTTATTTTCTTGTTTTTGGAAAGCCTCTTGATCTGCATTCCTACCTTTATCTCTGCAGCCTGTTTACAACTGAATTAGTGAAGCTTCTGCCTTAAGCTAGAGTTGTCTGGGAGGTTAATGAACTACTAATTCTCCTTAACCAAAAGCCTCATCTAACTAACTCCTCTGTATTTAGAATATTGTTGGCACTTACTTAAAGATTCGATTCCTTCCTGCAAGGAGCAGGATCTCACTGCTCCTCTTCTGATTACTTTATGGCCTTGCATGTCAACAGTTTTTTTTCTTGTTCTGTTGTATGTCCTTCTGTATCTTTTCCAACTGAAAATACCCCTTGGTGATAATGAAGTTGCTTTAAAAAGAATCTTTTTTCTTTAATAACAGTATATTGATCTTTTAGCTAATGCATTTTACCTGGATTAGTTACATTAATTACAAATATGAAGACTCTGGGTATGTGTTATAAAGGGCACTAAATCTGTATTACTCCATAAGTAGATTTTCAGTTCCAACTTCTACATGACTGTTTCATATGACAAAGCACCAAATTAAGCAGTGTAACAGAATATTGAAATAAGAACAGGAGAATAAGTTGAAGACAGGCATGACACTCAGATAAGTATCTTGTGCCCCAAACCTGCTTTTCTAAGGAAGGAATGAATTTGTGTTTGTGCTATGCCAAAGACGTTTTTACCCAGGCATCCATGCTCATGAAATGTATTAATTATATTTACAGGTAGGGAACTAATTTGATACTTGGGAATTGGTGACATGGTTTGTGGGTAGACTGTCTAATCTAAAATGTTTTAATTTTTTCTTTCCAGGTAGTGCGACTGTTAAAAACGTCTCCAGAGAAACCCATAACATTAGCAATCGGTGATGGTGCTAATGATGTGAGCATGATACAAGAAGCACATGTTGGCATAGGTAACTTTCTTCTATCTGAAGCAATAAAGGCTTTTTTTTATTTGAATCAGCATCAAACAAGCAGTTTCCCTTAGCTGTAAGAGGGAGGAGCAATACCTTCTATTGCAACAGAAAGTTGCTGAAGTCTTTATAATGTTGAAGTGCAGAAAACAGAACTGTAGCTTCAGATGTATGTTATTCAGATGTAAAGTTTAATAACTTTAATTTTTGTAACACTTAACCTGTTTTCTGTTTTGTTTCCCAAACTTTACAGGAATCATGGGCAAGGAAGGAAGGCAAGCTGTGAGAAACAGTGACTATGCAATAGCTCGGTTTAAATTCCTCTCCAAGTTGCTTTTTGTCCATGGGCACTTTTACTATATTAGAATAGCAACCCTTGTACAGTACTTTTTTTATAAGGTGAGTTTTCCAAGAGTGCCAGTGAAGTTCACAGAAACATGCCATTTTTTCTTTTCAGCTGTTCCCTTTCCTTTAAAGGCAACATCATGTTGTTGGGTTTTGGTTTCTGCTTTGTCTGCTCCCCATGCAACAGTCTCATGTGAGCAGGGTATAGCTTTCTTGAATGAAATATGGAATATATTTTGCAAAGAAATTCTTAAAGAGAAACTGAGGGGAAAATGAATGGATTTCTTCTTTAATGCTGCTTAGAGTCCCACAGAGAGATGTGTTCATCAGGCAGGTATAATTAAGTTTATACTTTCCAGGTTCATTGTCCCAAAGGACAAATAAACAAAATGTGCTGTCAAGTAAAGAATCTTTCTTTGCTTGGCCCTGTAAAATGTTGAAATGCTTTATGGTCTTCATGTGTATTTTTACCAGTTTGTAAGAGTTAGCAGTTTCTGTTAGAGTTGTGAGGAATATACTAAGGATTAACTATTTCCTTCACTTTTCTGTATTTCAGAATGTGTGCTTTATTACACCACAATTTTTATATCAGTTCTTCTGTTTGTTTTCACAACAAGTAAGTATTGGCTGCCTTACATCTTGGTAAATATACTAATATTAATTATTAATGATAAATTATTACTAATTATTAATCAATAATATTAAATGACTAATAAATATATAAATTAGTGAATAACTACACAGGAGCAGCACAGATTTTACACTTAAAAAATACCCAGCTGATTTTCTGTGTTTGATAGCTCCGTGCTTCTAGGTGGTTATGAGAGTACAGTTTTTTCCTAGCAAGTAAATTCCTATAAGTAGTGATTTGTTGCTGTTATTGGTGTGCAGAAGCACCTTTTTTCTTTACAAGACTCAAAATCATTTCTGTTTTCCTTTGCAGACGCTCTATGACAGTGTATACCTGACTTTGTACAATATTTGTTTCACTTCCCTGCCTGTCCTCATATACAGTCTGTTTGAGCAGCATGTGCATCCGCATGTATTGCAGAGTAAACCCGTGCTCTACAGGTACCTGCATCTTACATGAATTCTCACAGTAGCACATCATTTACAGCAATAGTGGCATCTGCAGAGTTCTGAACTTGCTATTAGACATTTGTGCAATATTTTATCCGTGATTTAGGTGTTTTTAGTAACTGTCTTGATGAGGAAGAGCTGCAGCTACATAGCTTTCATCCTAAATGTTAATTAACGGGAGTATTTTAAGAGAAGGATCTTTTTATGTCGGTCGTGTTAACAATGCAAGAGCATTGAGCACTTGGTGAGCTCACATGATTGGCAGCCTTCTCCTCCATTACATGTAGGAGGTGAAAATGACTCAGAGGTGCAAATGAAAAACTAAATCACCTGATTAGGGGAATCGCCACAGAAAAATCCTTTACTGGGAAAAGAAGTGATTTCCTGTAGAATTAGATGTCCTCCCAGTGGTAGCATGTTGCACTGCATAGTGCTTTTTGGAGGGAAAAAAAGTATCTATTTTTGTAAAAAAGAGATGTCTCTCAGATGTTTCTCTTGTTGTAAAGGTCTTTTAAGCAGAACAGGAGTTAAGTATCAGGAGATCTGACTTTTTCTTCCTCTTGCAATTCCACCTCCAGGGACAAGAATTCTAATTTGTGCTATTGTGAATTTGACCCATTAGAGACCCTTGCCACTGGTGACCACTGCTTAAAGCAGAGCCAAATCATGAGAGCTGAGAGTTCTTTTTTTGTCCATGATTTATGTATTTTTTTCGTATGTCAGCATTTGTTAAATGTGTCTCACTGCAGTTGAAAGTTACATTTATTCAAAGCAGTAGCACTAATGCCATGTGAATAACTCATGGTTTATACAAAGACAGTATGAAATCCAAAATCTGTTTTATTTCTGCAGAGACATCAGTAAAAATGCCCATCTGGGGTTTAAACCATTTCTTTACTGGACCATCTTGGGCTTCTTTCATGCATTTGTTTTCTTTTATGGCTCGTATCTTCTAATGGGAGAAGACACTTCTCTGCTGGGAAATGGCCAGGTACAATATCATAAGTATTATTCTACCACTGTATTTTTGGTGATACTTCTTAATTTTTTTTTTTGAAAAATCCTCTTGTGTCCAAAAAAAATTTTATTTTTATGGACTACATAATTATCAAAGATTCTTTGTCAATATTAGTGTGTGCTCTCAAGAGTGACATTTCTCAGTGTGGAAATTGTAAGACATTGTCAGAAAGTGTATGTCCCTGAAGAACATACCTTTCGAGATAATAAATGTATCATGATTGTCTTAGACTTTGTTTGATTTTGTATACTGTTTTTGTCAAAATTGTATTTCATGTCAGTAAATGAGTATTTATATCCATTCATTCAAAACTCATTTTGAGTTGGACTTAATTGCAGTGTCAGGCAATGGCTTTTCTTTAGTAGCTGTTGTAAAGCTAGGCTTAAATCTGAAAGTTGACAAAAGTCTTAAAGTTTCTCCTGAAAATGTATTATTTTAATTATATTATTCAGATTTTTTTTAAATTTAGTGGTGCAAGCTGCTTTTAAGTTATACGTTTTATTCATAATGTTTTTAAGACAATAAGTTAATGAAATCATCAAATACTAATTTGACATTGTATTTTAAAGTTCACAGGAAGAACCATTCAGAAAAAAACTCTAAAGCTTGGATTAAACCATTACAAGTCTGTTTTCTCATTTCCCCTGGTTCTGAGTTATTTAGCACAGTTTAGAATAATTAGATACTGATTTTTCCCTTGTGAAACATGGGTAGTAATGGATAAATACATTTGCTTCTCATTATGCCATTCTTAATACTGGCATGGAGCACTTGCTGATTCTCATGTAGTGCTTGGCAGAGTTGCAGATTATGGCACAAGGTACAGAAATAGCATCATGCTGAAATAACAGTGGTCACCTGGTGACAGGGAGCTCAGGAAGTTTACTTAAAAATGCAGTGATGTACAGACAGCAGACAAAGTTGTCTTGAGAACTAAAGTCAGAAAGCTGGTGGTTCTGAGCATCCCTGCAGAGAGAGAGGAGCAGTGGAGGGAGAGTGGTTTTCCATCATGAGGTGTTTGATAAGAACATTAAAACAGTCATGCTTTAGACTAAAATGTCTCTTCCAGCTGAGGTGTGAGTGTGTCATCTCTTGCCATTTGTTACAAGCTGTGTGATTTGAAATCCCTGTGAATTGGTAAAGGTCCTTCAGAACTCTTCTAATGGGGTAATTTTAGACTATGAATCAGTGTGTTTTGGTGCATCCATCTGAAGTTGTCAAAGCACCTCACTTCAGAATTGCTTAGTAAATATCCACAAGGCAGGAACAGACTTCTTCTCCCTTGTATTTAGTAACAACTGTTTAGTTTGGGGAATTGACAGATGCCCTTTGGCTTCTCATGGGATACGACTTCAGATAAATTCTAAGACTATGGGGTTTTTTGTTACTCTGCCTTCTCTGTTTGCTAAAAGATGGTTATTGCAACTGGTAGAGCTGTGTGTTGCAGTAAAATATCTTCAGTGCTTAAAGTTTCTTGCCAATTTAACGTGTGCCTGAAAAAGCCAAAATGAAGGGTGAGAGAACCTAGTGTACTGCTGGAGTAAGAAGTCCTCAAGAAGTGGTCACCTATGCAAATCTGTGATACAGAGTAGTGTTAGTGCAAGGCCTCACATTTCCGTTCCAGGTTCTGGGTTTGGAGCACCACAGAATAGAGAAGACTGTAAATAATTTGTTAATCCTGGTGTTTGTTAGGCTTACCTCAAGCCATTGTGCAACTACTTGATCTTTTAGTTCTTTTTTCTCCCCCCTTTTTCACGCTGTGCATGTCGTCAGATATTGAAACCTAACAGGCAAATGGTAAGAGTTTAGAAGGGGAGGAGATACAAAATATTGTATCTGTTACTTCATAGGATTAAAGGATGCAGCATCCGCAGTGTAAATGTGTTCAAAAATAAAATGGTGGCAAGAACCCGTTTGTGTTTTGTGTTCTAACTCTGTGACCATTGAGAGCAGTGTTAGCAAAGACACTTTCTTTCACAGGTCACTCAGGAGCAGAAGTTTAATTTCACTTTTAAGGTTACTATTGCAGCAGTTAACAACGAGCACATTGTGACAAGTAAATCGAAGGCTTCAGGAGATGTGTTGTAACAAAGATCTTTAAAATTATAAGTAAATCCAGACTCATGGCTGCCTCAGTTTTGTAACTTGTATATAGATGAGAAAAGCAGTTGTGAGATCTGTCATCAGGCTGTTGGGATTTTTCTGTCAGAGCTCTGTAACAAGAACTACAACTGTGTGAATCCCAGTTCCGTACCTTTGTGCCGTACTGACACATCAACTCTAGGGTGACTCTGCCTGTCTGCATGTCGTACCTTCCTCCTTGCTTGCTTAGTCTGCTTCCAGTAAATACAAAGTTGAGGATTTGGTCATTGTACAGTTTGTCAGTGGCAAAAATAACTGCAAAATAGCAACATTTTCTGTTTCAGCACCCAGCCTGCTTCCAGGAGCAGAGCAGACGGACCTTTTGTAGAATGGCAGCTCTGTGTGAGCAGCATGTGTGTAGATAGATACAACCTCAGCATCCCTGCTTGGTTGTCAAGAGCTGAGATTTTATTGTTGTAGACCTTGTTCAGAGTTTTGATAGCTTAATTTTCATGCACGAGAGAATACAAAAGTGACAGATCCAGTGTTTTAGAATGGAAGCTTATTTTGGGTTTATTAGCCTTGAAACAAAGTGTCTTTTCCTTAGAATTTTCTTTGTAAACTGCAATGGCACCATTATTTTTGAATTGTAAAATTGTGCTTGGGGTAAAAAGTGAACCTTCAGGTGATGCTGCATGTTGGAAATTATCTGAAAATGTTAAAACTCAAAGGTTTTTTGCACTTACGTTAAAGTGAATACCTTCCACCCAGTATTTCCTTTCTATTGGATGATTATCAAAACTGATCAAATTGATAACTTCATTTTCCTATCATTTCATACTACTATTTTGGACTTTTTTCATATTTCATGTAGCCTTTGTGTTGGCTTATTTTGAATCAATAAGAAAGATGACTTCTGGGTTGTTAATTTTGCTCTTATCATAAGCTGTATTATTTTCCTGGTAGTTTGTGTTGTATTCTCCTTGCTTTTTCATGATGATTACTTGTCACAAGCTTATGTCCACAGACTAATTTCTTTAGTGTAGCTGACTTGAGAAGAATCTTAACTTACTGTGAATGCTCTAAATTGATTTATTTTTTATCTTCCATGATTTTTCCTTGCCCTTTTCTTAGATGTTTGGAAACTGGACATTTGGTACTTTGGTCTTCACCGTTATGGTTATAACTGTCACGATGAAGGTATGATATTGCACTGACTACTCTCTGTGTTTGGGAATATAGGCAAATATGTAATAAGGCAATAATTTAAAATTGATTCAAAAGTTATACAGAAGTAATTGATTCTTGGGGGTTCCAGATAAGTGACTTCTACATTTAGTTTCAGTGGTGGTTAAAATGTTTCTCTGGTTTTTGTGTGTCATAAAAATGTTTAGTGTTTGGGCTGGAAGTTCATAAGTATGTTCAGACTGGTATTTATAATTTTCTGTGAAGTTGTTGGAAAAAGGAAGCTCACTGACATTATCTCTGTTTTAGATGGCACTAGAAACTCACTTCTGGACATGGATAAACCATTTTGTTACTTGGGGATCCATTGTATTTTATTTCATATTCTCCTTGTTTTATGGGGGAATTATCTGGTGAGTGATTCTTTTTTCCCCCTTTTTATAGCACATAAGATCGATGAAACTGTGAAAAAACACTGCAGGATTATCTTGTACCATCTTGCTCTGAATTTTATGACAGGGTTTTTTAAAAAAAAAAAAATTAAACCTAGAGCAGCCACTTTCTTTTGGTGATCCTTTTCAGAGTTTGAGCAATGCTACTACACTCTCCTGTGCTCAGGGACAGGCAGGGCTGTCTGTCAGCCTGTGACCGTGAAGGCATTTTTGCTCATAAGAAGTAGATGGGTTCCCAGAGGTGCTATGTAATAGGTAAATATTTGCAACAGAAATGAGGATGCTGGGTTTGAATCAGTGAAGGAGGGTATTTTTGCCTGTATTTTTGGAGTCTTGGGGGGATATGATGATGGTTGATTTCCTGCAACACAATTTAAAACTAAATCAGAACCATTCCCTCCAAAGTTAAGTTCCCTCCCCAGAGTTTCTTTGCAGGTCAGGTCCAACATTTTGCTGGACTTGTACATGGACACCATCACTTGTGACTCTGCATCCTGAGAGACTCAATGCTTGATGTAAAATAGATACACAGGAGAGAGCCTGTGCTGTACTTTTGTTTCTAGAAGTTCCTTGTACTAATTGCCACTTCTTTTAACTTTTCAGGCCATTTTTACATACCCAGGACATGTACTTTGTATTTGTTCAGCTGTTGTCAAGTGGTTCTGCTTGGTTTGCCATAATCCTCATCGTAGTTGCTTGTTTGTTTATTGATGTTGTGAAGAAAGTGCTGTACAGACATCTGCAACCAACAAGTACTGAAAAAGCTCAGGTAATACTATGCTTTTGTATCCAACTTGACCAATAGTTATCGTCTTACATTGCTGTCATGTTTAATGCATAGAAGTGTTCTCATTTCAGAATGCAGTTGTTAATTTAAAATTACAAAAGTGAGGACACCATTTTACAAGGCAGTAATGTTTCTGTTTAAGTAATTGATAATAACAAAAACAGAATTATATGTGGAGAGGTCACTCAGTCTTTTACATCTCAGCTTGCAGCTGTATGAGAAGATCGTACTGCACATATTGGTCCTGTTTTAAAGATGGTAACTCATTTTTAATAGGTATTAGAGGCTACAACTGTAATTGGCATGGAATAGTTCTTAAAATGTGATGGAAACAATAATTTTAAAAATTACTTTAGTAGGACTTTTTAAATTAGTATTTCTTAAATCTCTATCCTATCATATGCTATGCATTTGACTGATGATCCTGTAATTAAAGCTAATTACCCATGTGGCAGTTACACAGGTTCATAGACAAGGTCTAAAGATATGCTGTGATAATAAAATCTTCCTTTTGCCTGACACAGGCTACAAAAAATCCTTTCAATCATTCTGTTGAAATTAGGCTGTCTTTTAGGTAAATATCTCATCTCTGAGTGTTTCTTTTTTTTAGTGACAGTTATGGAGAAGTCATCCTGACCCAGAGAGTCTCATCATGGCTCTCTGGTTTCAGTTTCCAGCATTTTATCTTTTTAGACTTTTTCTGCTAAACTGAGAAGATTCTGTTACAGTGTTTTGTTTTGTGATCAAGTTCATTTTCACACTGATAGGTAGACTGAACTTGCATCTTTTGTCAAAAAGGTTGTCTTACAGTCTTTTCATTAATCTTGTGTTTCTCATGTAATCTTCAACATTCCTCAACCTCATCTTGTATTTTGGATTTCACCAGGGGACAGCATATTGCAGCACAGCAGACATCAGTGCTCAGTATGGAAATAATGAATCCCTCAGCTGTATTCAGTTTACAGAATAATATACATCAATTATCTGTTGTCTTCTGCATCTTCTACTCATCTGCAAGGGCTGGTGTTGGTTTCTTTCGGGTTGTTGATGAGAGGTCGAATAGCACAGGGCCAAAAAACAGTGAAAGTGAATGAAGAACCCAGTTGACAAAGATATCCCATAGACAGCTATGGTCTGAAACCTCTTAGCAGCTTTTAGTCCATCTGTGTGCCAAATTGATTTTGTGGTGTCCTAGTTGCTTAATCCAAATTACTCTGAGCTCTGTGCCTTGCAGAACCCCTGTCTGCATTACTTCAGTGCTGTTATCTTTAGCATCTAACCTTGTAATTACCTTTATGTAAGTGCATGCTGATTTACTTCAATTATACTAACCTTCTAATTTGTGTGTTTAAAAAAAAAACATGTGAGACATTCTCTTACTTTGCCTCAGATCAACATCATCCTGACAAGCCTATTGTTGTCCAAAGTGTCCCATTATTCCCTTTTCAAAACTGGAATATTAGCTGCTTTTTTCTGTCTTGGAATTTAGCAGCTAAAAGTTAAGGTAACCACTAGCTTTCAGAAGATTCTTAAGTTAGGCCTGATAAGACTCTGGATTGGATATTTTTGCACTTCTTGGATTAAAGGGTCTTGATTTAGGAAAAATGCAATAGGTAATGATACTTATCTGTCTTTTCCTCTTGACAAACTAGTGGCAATATTTATCAAACATTTCCCTTTCCTTCCTTCCTGTGCATCAGCTGTTGCTGTTTGGTTTTGTATTGGTTTTTGTTGAGGTTTCTCATGTTACTAAAGTGCTTGAATTAAAACCCAAAAAGCCACGATTTTTCCCTGCCTTTGTCCTTATACTTCTTGCAACATTCTTTTGCTTTCTGAATCAATTCTAAAGAAATTCTGGGTGTAATTTGCTTCCATTACAGTTGTGTTGTCAAGGACACAGTAGGACTTCTTATTTTTAAAAAGGAATCTTGATGAATGTCTAACATCTTTCCCATGGCTATAGCTTGATTCCTAGCCATAGGGATTTTGCTTTGTGCATCTCTATTAGGTTTGGTTGGTTGGGGGTTTCTTTGTTTGTTTTTTTTTCTTATTCCCTTTCTGCATTGCATTTGACAGTCAGCAGTAGGGTGTATGTTTACCAAAATACTGTCTTTTTTTTTCTGAAAACTCTTACTTCCTGATGCTGCAATCTGATTTGACCAGAAATTCTTCAGCAGCCATCCCGTGGTTTCTCTGTGTGTGTCTGATAGTGAAATCATAGATAAAAATGTATTTATGAAAAGAAAACACCTCTTTGTTGCTTTCTCGAGATTTAATCTCTTGAGATTTTCCCACTCTTACTTTTAATGGGACAATCAGCTCCACTGAATTTCATTTACTATTCTTGAAGTGAGAAAGTACAAATAAGTGAAGAGGAGCAGAGGATCAACTTAGCATTCTGTCCCTTCTTGACAACATTTGTGTTTCTTCATTACATGTGTTTAAAATTTCCAGTAAATATTTTTGTTTCAGTTTCAAAGCAGAGGAAGAGACTGTGAGGTAGAAAGGGTTTGGAGAACGTCTTTGTCCCAAATGCTAGAGGTGCTGTCTAATGCTGTCTAATGCTGCAATTAAAAGAGTCATTAAAAGAGTAAATATGGAACTTCGTATATTGCTCTATTAAATGCTGTTTTTCATAGTGCAGATGCATCCTGTGTCTAGCTGAATATTTTTAATTATTTTAAATTGTAGGACTGAATTAGTATATTTTCATACTGGGGAAAGAAAAAGTTTACAGTTACTACAGTTTTTATCATGGTGAGATAAATTGTTATTGAACTAGTCACTTGTTTTTAAATTGCAGCTATTTTAGTTGTCTCTGACTGCCATCATTTAAATTCTGAACTCTTCCCCGGAGGGCTGAGCAAACACAGGTTCCTCAGCTGAAAATGAAATGCTTGCCTCTATTGTTTTAACTTTTCAGAAACCAAGAGCACGTTAGGTGTGTGACTTACCTGAGTTACTGCTCTGAATTCACTGTGTCTGTAGGCATTTGCCTTACCCCACGTAACATAGAAGGAACTTGGTTTATTTTATGTTAGTATAAGGTCATAGCATCAACATTGTCTGTCTCTGATCAGTCAGATGTTACATGTAGCAAAGTTATTCATAAGAAAGCAGAGAAATTTAACTGATATGAGAAACGCCTGATAGACTTTTAAATGTAAATATTGTTCTGTCACAGCAACTTATTTCTCGCCCTTTCATTTTGGGAAATAAGCATATTAAAAATTTGACAGGCAAGTATGAGTTGATTGTTATAGAGGGATGAATTTCGTTAACTTTACCTTCCTTAATGCACTTAAGGCAAATTATTTTTGCTCTGTTCCAAGCGCTTTTTGCTGGCCTAAAGAAAAGCCATCTTATGTTTGACTGAGGTCAGTTGCCCTAAAGTAGCTTGTGGGCAATTTCTCACTCTTAGGTCTGTTACAGAATCATATAGGAGGAAGTGGAGAGCAAGGTAAACATGAATCAAAATATAAATCTTTGGATAAATATAAATCAGAGCACTGTTGAGGGGAGAAAGTAATGCAGAATAAAGCACGGATGTAAAAGTGCACAGGCCTTTTTTCTCAGGATTGAAAGCACAAGTACATTGATTGGTCCTACCAAACAGTAACTGGCTGTGATTATCCCAGGAGCTGTCTTGAAGGTACCAGGCTTGTGTTCTGTATATGATGTGTATTCCACTTTAAATAACAATGTGTTGTCCTGTGTCTTTCTCTTAGAAAATTACTGCTGCTACTTACTGACACGTGTGTTCCATCCCTTCTCTGTCCAATTGTAGATGTACTCCAACAGAGTTGCTTTAAGTGACGAGTTCATCGCACTGCAGCCATTGTCCAGGGCAAGGAATCAGCTGAGCAAAATTAGGTAGAGTAGGAGGGACAGTTCCTCATCAACTCTTATGCATGCTGAAGGTGAACTAACCAGTGCTGAGAGAGATGGGAAGAGGCATGAATACTGAGAGGGCAATACCTGTAGTGCAGAAACATTCAGTTTGGTTATTTCTTGGCTTTGCTCTGTGTTTTTTGAGCCAAATGCTTCTCCTAAGTAGCATGTGTTGGACGTGCTTTTTTTCTTTTTTTTTTTTTTTAAGGAAAAAACATCCCTAGCATGATGCTCAACTTTCAGAATACAGATCTAGCTGTTCTTGCATCCATTGTTAAATAATCATAGTTTCTAGCATGGTTATAATGCTTTTAATTTCTTTATGGTAAAAATTAACAGTGCTTTTTGCATGCTGGATTATTTCAGCTTCATGAGGCTGTGACAGGAAAATCCATGGATTTCAGGCAGCAATTTCTTGCGAGTTGTTTGTCCATTTTAATTTGCTTTTCAGTTGTGTTGAAAGAGCAGAAAATGTCTTAAGCTTGGGTGCTTACATACCCTTGTGCAGCTAAGGCTTTTTGTGTTTGTTTTGTGCAGCTATAAAAGTGAGTGTTGTTTGTTTTCAATGTGTGTAGATACATATTCCTAAAGGCATTTGGCTACAAAGTCCCAGAAAATTATTCAAAAAAAGATCAAAGTGTACATGTGTCTGTGTAGGTAAAACATGATTCTGAAACTCTTCAAATGCACTGACTTCAGTACATGAAATGCTGTCAAATGCTGATTCTTTTTTGTAAGACTTAAGCATTCATAAGCATCAGCAAGTGTCTCAACCTGCTCACTCCCATCATTATCTACTTCTAGATTCCACAGCAAGAATTAAGGCAAAGATTTCATTACTTTAAAATTTTTTAAGACGACTTTGTTGTTAAAAATGTGCAAATAGGTGCTAGGACAACCAACCAACCTACATTTTTGGGACTTAACTGCCGTTTGTTGAACCAAAAGAGAAGAGTTTTGTGTTTCCTCTGAGAGTGCGCTACACCTTTACAAGGCAAAACCTGAAATGGCTGTTGTGTTTGGCTGTCAGTGGTGCCACTGTGGAACACATCACCTGGGATCTCCAAACACCCAGGGAGGCAGTGGTGGGGTGGTTTAGTTTGGTTTTGTTTTTAATTCAGCTTTAAAACAGGCAAAGTGCTGTATGTTAGTAAATGATTTAATGTTAGTAAACTTAGCAACTGTGTTGGGGAGTTGCTCTGCAAAAGCCATTACAAGTTAGCTTTTAAATTTCTTGGTTTATCAGCATCATCTAAATATGTTACTTTGGACAAATGTATTTCCAGTAAGTCTCTGTTTTCTCAGTGAATTATCAGAGTGAATGGTGCATCGTATCTGCACCAAAGGTGTTTGTAACAGAAGATTCTGTTAAACTTTCCAAAACTAAACACATTTTAAAGTTTATGCAGCTGGATAGTCAAAGAAAAATAAAGCTGTCTAGGAGTGCAGCCCTGTAGTTACTAAAATGCTAAAACCAGGAGAATTCTTGCTAACTTGAGGTGATTTTCTTCATATGACACTTAGGGAAGGGACTGAAAAAAAAAAAAGGGAAATTTGTTTTGTCCATGAGTAACAAATGGTTATACAAATCCAATTCTCTTTATGTCAGAATTTTTACACTTGAGCATCTAATAATACCTGAAATACAAGCATGAGTGCCTTATACTATGCAACTGAACCTGTAAAGTGCAACAAGAAACAAAGAGGATTTGGGTTTCTCTAGTTCTTTATTCTGTCTTTGGACAAAGCTCAGAAGCAATCCTGTGGATCCTTACCTAAAACAGTAAAAAAGGAAAATCAGTTTCAGACAGAAACTGCTAACTTCACTATACTAAATAAAACCTATTTAGAGTGAAGACCACGGGTTATTTTCTGTGGTGTCAAGGGCAGCTATTTTCCTGAAGCAGTAGGGCAGAAAAAGCAAGGAAAACTGTAGGAGCAAGAAACAAAACAGCTGCTCGGTGAATATGTGGCTGTAAGCAGCTAATCTGTCACACCTCATTTGTACATGCCCACCCAGTAACCGCATCCTTTGTGATGCAGAATGCATGTGGGCTGATGAACAGACTTTGGCAGTTTTCTTGTTGTTTGTAAATATGTATTAAAATCCTCAAAGGGACCGTAACTCCAGGTTAAACCGAGTTATGCCTTGTTCTGCCAATGTGCTTACTGTTCTGTAGAGATACAAAAGGAGAATCCCTTTGTGAATGCAAATTAAAAGACAAGTATGATGTTATAATATTTTTTTTTATGTCTGTAGGCTTCACAGTGTGCAAAAAATGTTCAAGTTTATATCGAATACATTTGTGATGTAGAGTTAGAAGTTTTGAAGGGGGTCTTCTAAGTGTCCATGTGATTCCTGTGAGTCAGAATTGCAGTCTTGTGTGTTAAACTTTTGCCTCTGAACTTTATTGTCACTTTTGTAACTTGGGATGAAAAGGAAATGAGGCAGCAGAGCTCAGGTGCAGGTGTTTTCCTCAGCTGGAGTCTGGCTGAGCGCTGCTTTCCTCCATAGCTGTCTCTCCTGTTCTTGGAATGTGTGAAATATGTATCTTAGGGGACTGACTTGGTCCCATTGTATCTTCATTCCATTTTTTTATTTGTAAATAAAGTTTTGTGTCTGCATGTATGTCTACATGTCTCTCTGCTTTATAAGAACTGTGAGAAGTGTTGCTTGGACAGATGTTTTACTTCTGCCTGCTGATGGGATTAACTGTGTTTATAGAGTTTTTACCTCTGGACAGTGTGTTATGAACTACAGGGAAATGTAAAACACGAGTAAAGGGTCTATTCACAGAGAAGGCTGTCAGTGCATAACGGCGTATCTGGGACTCTGACTGTAGCATTTGCCTCGTCACAGCCAAAGCCCAGCTCGTTCCCCATCTACAGGCCCATGAGTTTGTTGTTGCCTGGTTTTCCCTTCATCTCTGTCCAGATCTGCTCTGTCTCCAGAACTCCAGGCTCCTGGCCCTGGCTTTAAGGCCTTCATTACTTGTTTGTATTTTTAACTCTAGTTCCTGTTTCATAGGATTCCCCTCCTGACAGCTTTCAGATCTGACCCAGCCCTGCTGTGCCAAGTTGAGAACAGACAGGTCTCTGTTCCTTTTACAGCATGTTTTCTGTAAGGAACATGAAATTCCCAAGAGGACTATCCAAGTGCAAGCACACATTTGCACTAGTGAGGTGTACTAGGACACCTTAATGTGCTAAACTTTGATCAGAGGTAAACTCTTCCTTTACAGGTTTGTACATTTGTTAGCATAGCTTTGTGCTGATCCATTAGCTAATCCTTACAATCTATAACAGGAGGAGGGAATAAATGAGAAAAAATGCACCATTTGTATTTGTCTTCAGTCACAAAAGTGCACGTTACTTACCTGAAGATACTTTTGTCTGATGACTTTGAAGTAGTGAAATAATTTGGCATTTGTAAGTTTATTTGATTCAAAGAGGCAAAGAGTAGAAAAATTAGAGAAGTGTTAAAAACATAAGTGCCAGGCAAGTTGTTAGATGTGAATATTCTTATATTTTAAAATTCTAAAGCTAATTGTTTGGGATTTTGTTATACAGTATATTAAGGGTTAAAGACAGCTTTACAGTAGGGAGCAAGTTGTAACTTAACTGTGGAATACTAATAATCAGTTCATATATTTTCTGAAATGTCCATGTGGCATCAGACATGTTGGCAGCAAGACCTGGTCTCAGGAAGATGTGCTGCAGTGCTCCTAACTTGGTGTACAGGATTAAATACATTCCCTGTTCCACAAAGTCCCAACTGCACATCTCGGTGTGATTAAATGTTGAGTTGAAATGTCCATCTTGTGGCACGTAGAATAACCTGTAATAAGGCACAGAAGCTGAAATGGCCCTTTCTGTTAGAAGGGGGAAAACAAATACAAGTGAAAAATCTGAAAATCTGAAATAGATTTCAAATTTGTTGGGTTTCCCCCGTTTGTACTCTGTGGTGCACAAAGAGACCAAACACTTCTGATATTTGTGTGCTGGGAAACCGTGTTTGATCCACGGAGTAACGTGAAGAAATTGCCTTTTTCCCTTGTCAGCCTGCCTTGTTCTCTCACGAGCAGATCTGGGAAATGGAAGTTCATGTGACTATGGTAACTGTTTTAAAGCAATGCAAGCGTGGTGCTTTATAAGATTTGTTGCTTTTCTGTCCTTCTAGATGGAAGAAGATAAGGGTTCAGTCAGCTCAGCAGGTGACTTTGCTGAAGGCAGGCACAGAGGGGAGGACAATAGGCAACTGCTAGACCCACCTAGCCTGCCCAACAGTCCTTACGTTCATAGGTAGTACTCCCACTCTACCCTAATGTGTGTGTATATATCTTTACATATATCATACAGAGACAGCCATTCCAAAATACCCATATTTTTGGTATCCACAAGAAAGTTTGCATCATAGTATGATTTTTTTTTTCTTTATCAAGCTGAACCATTCTTTAATTCTGCACTTCAGTTGCTTTTTGATTTATTACATCAAACGGGCCATTATCATATGGAGTATTATGTTTATTGAGATCCCAGATCTTAACCTTATGAAAATACTTTGTTTGCAGCCCAGTTATTAATCTTGTATTTCTCTATACTCATTAATTTTTTTAAAGCATTGTCTCTCCTGCCTTGTGTTTCCTAAGGGGGTGTATTAGGTTGTCAGAGAACATTATGCTTTACTGCCTTGCCATGCCAGGTTTTACTGGGGTATAAAACTATGGCCATAATTGTCCTCCACAGAGAGAAAAGTGAGAAAAGGGATTAATGTGTATCTTTCTTCCAGGTAGTGGATATAAATATAAAAATCTGTGTTCACCAGGCAGGAGCTCACCCAGTGTTACTTTACACTGAACTCTGAAGTTGATGAAACACTATTGTTGTTTCCAGGCTTATGTAAGGTCACATTTGCTGTTGTTTTTTGGTGTTGTGTTTGTTTTTTTTTTTCAAGTGGTAATAATGGTTCCATAAATTGTGGTTCAAGCATGATCCTAGTTTTCTGTATCTAACTTGTGAAGAATAAAGGAAACAGCTGCCCTCCAAAATCAGAGCTGAGGCTTCACTCTTTAGAAGCAAGTTTGGGCTACTCTTGGTTGTTCTTTCTGACAGTCTTTGAACAATATGTAGGACTGCTAGCTGTCAGCAGATTCTTGGGAAAAAACTTGTCTGGTTCATCTGATCCTACGTAAAACCTCTGTAATGTGACCTTTTGCAGTAACTTTAAAGGTGTTAACTTGTTCTGCTTCAGGATAATGGATGGACTAAATATTCTTTTTGAAATCCTGAGTGTAGGAATGCTGGGAGTTACTGTTGTGAACACAGCTGTGAAGATCACTGCCATGTGCAGCAGGGAGCTTGTCTGCTGACCTCCAAACAGGAATTCCTTCTGCTCTGTGTAATTCCTTGTCTGATAACTCTGTGAGCACAGTCTGATCTGGCTGTGAAGGTCATATTTGCTGGTACTGCAGTGCTGCAAATTGTGCCGTTCCTGATTTTCTGTGACAGTGCAGTTGTGACCAGATGTGATGGTCATCAAATGAGGGTGTTCAGAGACTCAGGCTCTGTTGAGGTGTGTTTTGTTCTGTTTGTGTTTTAACCAGAACCGTTTTTAGACCTGTGGGTTGCAGTGTTTCTGCTCCTGTCTCTCAGGAGTTCATTGTCATAATAAATGTTCCTTTTGTGTCCCCAAGACCTCCCAAATGAGTGTGAGTTAGTGTGTGTTCTGCCTGTGCTCATCCATGGCCTCCCAGGTTCAGCATCCACAGAATCCAGTGTTCCAGTTTTTAGAGCTTTCTGTATATTCAGACAAGTGTTGACTGACAATCCTGTGAGCATCACGTTGAGCAGAGTGATGGGAGGGTCTGGAGGGACCATGGGGGATGTGGCACAGAGCTGAGGAAGGGCAGGCCTAGGGAAAGATGCCTGGAAACACCAGTGTGTTCCCTCCTTGTCCTACCAGTTGGGATTCTTCTCTTGGATTTCCAAGTGCCTCGTTTCTGTTGCTGCCTCTTCTTTGTTGTATAGGAATTGTTCTGTTATGAAGCTGTAAATGTGTCCAGCTGCCTATTTTGGGGAATTAGGAAGGAGTGTGTCCACTCATAGTAAACCAGTCCCACAGGGAAATCCAAGGTTCTTTGCTTTCCTTGCAGTGTTCACCAAGTGTGAGTGTTGTGAAAAAAACTGGGATTGGAAACCGAAGTTAAGACAACAGTCAGTGACCTTCGGTCACGCCATGAAAAGCTGTGGGAAGCTCCCAAGTGAACTGTGTCCTATCACAGACTAAGATGCCTCCTCCCAGAATCTTCATTCACTGGTGTGAGGACAGGATAATGGATGCTTAAGTCTGTGTGTTCAATATTTGTTTGACAGGATGCTCTCATGGAGAGTTTCAAAGTAAATTAAAAAGCGTCCCCGCACTCCACATTTGCATTTTTATTTCCTTTGGAAAGGTTACTGGAGTCAGTTTAGGCTCTTCTCTCTAGAAGTGCAAGATTTCAGGGAGATTTCAGGTTGCTGCAGTTGGCTGGTGTGCAGCAGTGCTATAGAGGAGCACACTGGTAGGTGGCACTTACACCCATACATTTCTGTTACTGCTTTTTTTTCTCCCTTTTATTCCTTCTATTGCTTTTTTTTCTCACCTACAAAAAAATCAGCTGTTGAAAGTTTATTATGCTAATATTGGTTTATTCTTAGTGTTGGCATGAACATGACTGAACCTTTCTGACATCAGCCTTGTTTGCATTTGGATAAACTTGTTTGTAAAATCAGGAATGTGCTTTTGCTCTGTACCAAGCCATGGGTATCTGTGATAGTGAAAATCTGTAAATTATTGTAGGAAGTTGCATTCTACACTTCTTGAGGAAAAATTATTACGTAGGATCAGGCTGCTGCATTGTGTTCTGCAGCCCCAGCCTGAAGCTTTCTCTTCATTTCCCTCAAAGTAGGACAGAGCTGAGCTTGTATATATTTTTGTACAGCCACTGAAGTGAATTGAGACATCCCAGCTGAAACTGCATGTGCTCTGCTGTGGGCTTTGTTAGAGCTGGAACACAGAGAATTCCTAACCAGCTCATTCCCAGCGTTAGGCAGATGTGGTGTTAAACCATTTCCATGCGCTCACCAAGGCTGCATTCAGACCTTGGGAAGATCAAATTTTAGTGTATCTAGGCCTTGGGGCATGATAATACTATTCCTCATTATAGTTCTCCTATAAAATTGAAAAATATTCAACACTCTAAGAAAACGTGCTTTTCCTAAGTGTTTTCTGATAACATCTTCATTGCTAGAAATTGTGAGTACTGATTTCTTTTTATTTGTTTTTGTTTGTTTTTTTTTTTTTTATTCCTTCCTTCCAGCTTACTGAGGCAGGTTCAGGTATCAACTGCTTGGACTCCATGTGCTGCTTCTCAGATGGGGAAACAGCATGCACATCTGTTAGAAGAATGTTGGAACGACTAATGGGAAGATGTAGCCCAACCCGGGTCAACAGGTGTGGCATTTCTCTCAATAGCCTTTGCTGCAGACGATTCTCCTATAAACTGGAACCTGATGAGCCTGCAGCAATAGATGTCTAGAAATCAGCTGCAGGTTTTGCTTACCTAAGTAGGAGATGCAACTCTTTATTGTACTTCTTTTCATCCTAAAAGATTAGTTTCTTGTTTCTTTTTGGGTGGTTTCCTTTGGGATGGGGAGGGGGAAAATGGTTTCAAAAGATTTCTGTTGAAGTGTTTAGTTTGGCTTTACTACAAGTTCTTATGTTATATCTATCGTAATTTCTCTTGATTTGTACATTCTTCTCTTTAGAAAATCAAGCCTTGCTGTTGTTTTTGTTCTCCTTTTTATGATTTTATTTTTTTTTGCCTTCACGAATCAGGAGTTGTTTGTAAAGTCGAAAGCCTTTTTCCTTTGGCTCTGGATGTACAACCTCCAAATATTTACCTTGGAGCTTGAATTACTCCTGAAGATATACAAAAGGCTCACACTCCCCCCCTTAAATTTAACTTCATTGTTAGAAGGAGAGTCTTTAAATCTTTCAGCCATTGATTGATATGAAGATGAAATATTTTTGTAGTATAACTTTTATAAGCTATTTCTAAAATCAGAGTAATTGACAGAACAGAATCTTCAGGTTCTAAGAATTTTAAATGGGTTTTTTTGGTTCTAGAAGGTATATTGTCAAAATCATGTGTGCCATTCCAAAGTATGTGCTAAATAAATCTTTCCTTCACAAACCACACGTGAAACAAACATCAGTGGGATAAAAGCACATTAGAGTAATGGAATATGTCTAAAGAGCAATACTGCTCTTATGGCCAGAATAACTGTGAGAGGAGCTCTCACTGAATCCCCTAATGTGCCATCTTCCCATGTCCAAATAGAGGGATAGTGAACAAACATGGAAATATTTGGGGGTAGAAGTAAAAACAGTCTTTTGTACATCGTAATCTCTCAGTCCCTGAATGATATCATGGTCCTTCACTGGTCAAAAGGCAAACCTGAAAACACTGAGCTTCACACATTTTCAAGGAACTCATTTTGTATTTGGACAACTTTGTCTCTTTCTGTTAAAGGTTGTGATATCATTCACTGGGCATCAAGTCTTGTGTGGGTAATTTCCACTGACAGCTTTGTCAGCTCTGATTCTGCCTTTAGGTATTGCCTGGTCTGTAGCTCATCTCTGTTGGAACTCTTGTGTTGAACACTGTGTCTGTGGTTTCAGTCAGTCTCTCTCTTCTGGCTTGCTTATGAAATTTATTCAATGTTTCTACAAACCTAGGGTATGAATATGCAAAATGTTTCATTCCATATGAAAAATGAACTGTTATGACTAAGTACATTTTTAATCCAAACTTGCTGTATAGAAAGCGGGCATGATGTGTAAAATAAACAGTTTAATAGAATTTTTAATCTACAAGGTGAGCATTTAATTGGTCTAAAAATCAACGTTTTGGTAGCAGTTGCTCTAAGTTTTTTGGTGTTTTTTTCCACTTCTCTGTAAAACTGTGCTTTCCAAATGAGGAATTGCTCATGCTACTTCTTTTTCATTTATTGTTACCTAATTAAGATTTTTAGTTAACAATTGCCATAGTAACCTGTAGTCTTATAAGGTAGGTATTCTGTGTTTTATTTAATGCATTTACAGTTTTACAATTTTCTCTTTTGTTCCACTTAAATTTTCTTTCCTTAAGAACTTACAAATATTTATTGAAGACAACTCATATTTGACAGAATATTAAACACCCTTTGGAGACTGCTTTTTCTCAGGTTTCTTGTCTGCTTACCTCATGTAATTTTCCGATGAAGTTCCATCAAGCCAAATAATTGTAGAGTTCTTAGAACACAGGCAATAGGATTATGTTTAATGAATATGCAAAACTATCTTGGTGCTACACTAAGAGCTTGAAGTTCTGTGGTTTTTGCTGCTGCTGCCTCTGGTTGAAATTGCTCTGAACAATCTTCTAGTTTCACTTAAATTTATGTACAGTACAACTAGAAAAGAGATTTATTTTTTTTTTAAGTCTGTCGTACTTGCTTTCTTCAACGACTTCAGCTCCTTCCACTTGGCACTGGCACTTAAAACCAAGGCTAAAAGTCAGTTTTTTCCCTTACACTTTCCTGGTAATATAAGAAAGTCATTGTTCATTTTTTAACGTATTAATTGCTTAAATCACATGAAGCAGTTGCAAGTCGTGAAGTGCTGCAGGTACAGTTAAGAAATCTATTGGGTGATTTTTTGAAGTGCTTGTAAAATTGTTTAGGCTTTGTTTTGTATCTAAATCTTCAGAAAATTGTGCAGTCCCCAACAGGGTGGTCTGCTGAGCACTTGTGCTGTATAAAGCAGCAAGTTATTCGACCAGGAGGTAGCTGCAAATTATTTTTGTTGAATGAAGTGATGCTGATAAATACATTGTCTGGGCAAGTGCTGTAGAATGAAGAGCACTACTTTAAATAATGTTGCTGTAGCAGCTTGTGTTGTATTCTGTGCTCCTGATATTCTGTCAAATATGATAACTGAACATGAAATCCAACATGGTATCAAATTTTGATAGAAGCTTTGATGAATCAAAGTTGTACAAATGCTTGGAGTAGTGGGCCACAGGAGTATAGTTCTCTTGTGTTTAATTTACTGCTTGTAAAGTGTATTTGAAAAGTATTTTCTATAGCTCCATTCACCAGTTAGAATATAAAATGTGTGGTGTGGTATGTTTAAAAAATGCATTTTTGTCTGTCTGTTCCATTAAATTGTCTGTCAGCTTGTCAGTCACTCAGATATTAAGAACGCTGGATCACGTTTCTTGTACAGTAGGATTCATTGCTGAATTGTTGGATCTCCCATTAGTGGTACTTGTGTCAAGGCACTGCATGTAACAGTTGTAAAGAAACAGCAGATTTCTGACAGAGGCTAATTTGGAGGATAAGTTCATTTTGTTTTGATTTCCTGCCTTCCAGCCTTCTGTTTTTTAGCATTTCACGTACAATTTTCATAACATTGTTCAGCCAAGAACAGTATTTCTTCCCAGGCAGTCATTTGTTCTCAAGTGAAAGACATTGTGAGACCCCATTTCAGTCAGAAGCTGTGACGTCTTAGGTAGCTTTCCTGATGTCTTAAAATTTAACAGTGAAAGGGATGAAATAGATTCATGGCTGTGGATCGGTTTTGCCTGCCCACAGCTCCAGCCAGTGGGGATGTTTCCCGCTGGGACACGGCTGTGCTGGGTTTCCAGGGGGAGCTGAGCACCACAGGGCTTTGCTGGAACGGCCTCGGGCGGTGCCTCAGTGTCCACAGGCAGCACTCAGAGTCTCCCTGAGGCACAGTATTGAAACTTTAGCGGCAAAAGGCGCATGTAAACCTCTGGTTGTTTTAGTTCATAGTGATGAAAATATCCGTAGCTGTGAGTAAATTGTTAATTACACAGCAGACATGAGTTGGCATCTGTTCTCAAAGGTCTGAATGAATTAAGGAGGTACATTTGCCTAACCTCGTAGCACTTCTGTCTTTTGCTTTCCTAGACTTTTCTCCTCACCTCTATAGAGTGTAAGTTCCCAGTCAGCCAAACTTTTCTTTTATTGTTGCTTTAGATCATGGAGTTCCTCGGATCCCTTCTATGCCAACGACAGAAGCATCTTGACTCTCTCCACAATGGACTCAGCCACTTGTTGACAGGGACATTTGTAAATGCCTTGTGGAAGCCAGTGTGGTGCTCACACACCTGTGGGTTCCGAGGCGAGTCCAGTGTCCGTCGCTGCCCTAGGAAAGAGTAGAGTGACTCCTGAGCACAGACCTTGTCTGTGGCCTGGCATAAGTCATCTGCACAGCAATTGCTTCCAGTATTTTTTTCTAATTATATCTACAAATTGCTAAATAATTTTTTGGAGGTAAGGAATGCTTTTACCTCTGACCATTTGATCTTTTTTGTTACCGTATGAGCAGAATGGAATCCTGACTTTAATACTTGAGGCGTCACTGTAGCGCAGTGACAAAATCTTTCTCCTCCCAAATTTGAGTGATCCAATTTGAATCAACTTGAATTTGCACAATGAGAGTTTTAAAAGTTGTGGGTTTTTATGATGACCCTTCCCTTTAAACACACACATTAATTTTGAGCTGTGTCTCAGATGCTGTCTTAGCAGTTTGCAGATCAATTTTTTTATTTCTGTGGACGGTTACCATATTCTGTGAGCAATCAGTTTAGTAATTTTTGAGAGTTAAATGCAATTCAAATATTTATGCTGGTGTATGAGTGGCAATACATTAGTCATTGCTTTGAAAAACACTGTTACAAATCAATAATTTGGAATACTAAGGGATATAACAGTTTACTGTTCTCTTAAAGTATAATTCAGAAGCCAGTCATCCTTTATTATGCCATGTGTGGTTTTTTTAACAGTTCTGGATCCTGACATGGAAAAATGTTTAAAGAAGTGCAGAAGTCTCACTAGCATAAATTTTTTGAATTATTAATCTTTTAAAGTTGGGGAATTTTTTGCATGTTTTGTTCTTTTTCATGTATTTATATTTGGTCATGTTGTACTTTGGAGATATAATTAATGCTTAATTATCTTCATATATCGGAAGGATCCGAGACCTCGATGGCAATGTTTTGATACCCGAGTATGCCAATAAAAGCAAATTGCACAGTTGGAGGTTTGAATGGTGCATCTTGCAGGTACTTCTGTTGTCCCAGTATAAGCGTGTGCAGGTTTGGGGCTGGGTAGCGGCAACATTTACGTGTTCCTTCAGCCAGGACAGTTGTCTTTCGAAGTGGGAGGTGAAATGGAGGTGCTGCCACAGGGTGGCTGCAGAGCACTGCCCTGGGCACAGTGGTGGTTGTGGGCTGAGGCTGGTGAAAGTGCTGCTGCTTTGGGACAGCCCGTTTTGAGTCAGTCTCTGACACCGAGTCCCATCAATAACTTCAGTACTCTCCCTGTCAGGCAGTTAAGGATGTAAAGCTGTGTATATAAAATTAACTCGGGGTAGAATAAACTGTAAATCAAACACAGAGTGTAAATAACACCTACCAGAACTTATTCGGTAAAGGTGTGGGGAAGTGTAGGATTGGGACAAAGCAGCTTTCCCCCTGCCTGAGTGAGTTGCTGCCATTGCCCTCATTGCCCCAGCACATTTCACAGCAAATCCTTTGTATTCCATCATTCAGGCAGGCACATCCCACCCTCCTGGTGACATCTTAGTGGGGCCTGGACTGCTGCCAGAGGAGTGTATCCCTCATTTTCAAATCCCTCATCCCAAATTCTCCCAAGTGCAATGAGGAGAGGAAGTGTTGGAAGAGGTCCCACTTTCCTTGGATCAGATCCTTTGCATGTGCCTTACCTAAAAACAGCTCTGCTGTTAATTACTCCTGTTTGTGATTTTAACTGGTATTATTTCAGCTCTCATCTTGGAGCTTTGTTTTTGCATTAGTGATTGGCAGCTTCACTCCAAGCTGAAGGCTGTGAGTACCGTGGGGTTTTCAACATCTCAGTGCTCTGGGCAACATTTGTGTGGTAAAGAAATTGTCATTGCAACCTTGTTGTTAAACTTGTAGTGCCTTGAACATGCAGCACACGAGGGTTTCTTCCCAATGTTATAGATAAAGACCAGTTCACAATTTAGGAAGCTCTGAAAATAAATTACAAAGAAGAAATTACAGAAGAAACAAAATACAGCAAATTTTCCTTTTAAGCAAATGTTAATTCAGCACTCGTAGCTCATTTCTGTATCATGTCTTCAAATGCCTGAGTGCAGTGAAGCTTGAGCTTGAAGATGTCAAGTGTACAGTAGATCCCCCCAGCAAGTGTCCAGGTGATGAGCAATCACTAAAATTGAGCCTTGCCTTCTCCATGCAGCAGGTATGAACATGAACATGTGACTCATCCCCCTGCACACAGCTTGAAACCTGGATCCAGTGCTGAGATGCAATAACCTGATAGTTGTGTCTCCAGTCCCCCAAAAAACCTTATCCAGATATGCACTAGTAGCAAAATACACTTGGATTTCACCTACTCCTATCACTTTATATCATATATATAATATTAAACCTGGGTTTAAAATCATTTCCTTCGTAGCAGCTTCTCATTCTCGGAGTCGTCCCACTGCCACGGTTACCTAGGAAATGCAGAATTACGTGCTCTAATCAGATATCTGCTGTTTAGCCGTATCTTTTACACCTAAATCACAGTGTTCCACCTTCCAGCAGTGCTTGTTTGTCCGTGTCAGCCGCAGCGTTGTCCCGTCAGTGTGTGTGACCGTGTGACCTCATCCATCCGTGTGTGGTTCGTGTGTCCTGGACCAAAATACAGACTGGGGTTAACTTTGTGCAGTAGGAAGCAGAGGCCTTGTACAGCCCCACTCCAAGCATTTCCATTGGCTCAGCTCTGTGAGTGATGTATTTTGGCTTTTACCACATAAATGTGTTGATTATATTTGCTCAAAAGCAGCACAGTCCTATATTTGAAGAATAATTTACATTCATTATGTGTTTCTTTAAAACCTTCCATCTCCTCTCCTCCCTTCCCCCCCTACTTTCCCTTTTCCCAGTGTTTGTAAGGTTACCGAAGAAACATGCATTTAAACAATTAAGGAGGAACTTAAGAATCCATCTGTCTGCCAAGGTATATTTTTCTATTTGCAGTAAATCTAAGTCAGTAATGTCTCATTCAGAACGTAGACACGGTTTGCATTAGACCAGATTTTTTGGTGTGACAAATACTTTGGATGGAAGAAGTGACTGGGGTTTTGTTTTGATGTCACAAAGCTTTTAAAAACGCTTCTATTCAAGGAAGAAGGACTTTGTGTATTCCTTTGACAGCTGAAGTGTAGGAAACCATTCACTGTGCTTTGGGCACAGTGCAGAATCCTTCGTGTAGAAGCCAGAACAAAATCCAGCTAATTCAGTGTAACGCTGGCATTCGTCCCCGAGTCAGAGTGGGAACGGGTGGGGGACAATTTGCCACGGGGAGGAAACGTCTTATTATTCTCTCTTAGCCTTGAAATCCATAAAAGCCTCCAGTAGGTGTTTGTAGTTCAAAGCAAGAGTGCTGTACACTCGCTTCACTGTGCAGTGTCTCTGAAGAAGCACCTTCTCCACAGCCCCTCCCAAATGGGATTGCATTCCCAGCAGGTCAGTTCTCGTCCTGGAAAAAACAGGGTTTGGTTTTGTTACTTAGGAAAACATAATTTTAGTTGCCAGCTTAAGCTTTTAAAAGGATGCAGTGGAAAAGACTTCAGTGGGAAGGTGTTCTGAATTGTTTCACAAACTAAAATTTAAATATTCTGCTTAAAAATATTCTGTATGTTTTTTAAGGTACATGTGGGGGAGGGGGAACAAAAACTGCAAAGCAAGGAATCCTGAAAACTTTGGCTTTATATTTGCAGAGTGATTTATTGTTTTCAAGTGCAAAAGGTGATTTGAGAAAAGCTCATGCAATTTAGAATGCATATTAGGCACCTACAATTTCTTACTGAAAACCTTTGGTAGTACTTTCAAACGTTTTTTATGACAGTGTAACTTCTATATTGCAATAAAATATAATTTTCTAGTGATAGAGGTGTCTCAAAGCTGTAGTCTAAATTATTTTTCATAGTTTGATACTTCTGTACTTCTAAGGAGTTGTGATTTTGGTGAAATTCAGTGTTAAAGTGCTCAAGCATAATGTGCTTCTGAACCATTTATTTTTGAGCTATTTTGGGATTCTCATTTTTTGGGTGTAGAATCCCTAATAACTTGCCATCATCGCTGGACTCACCACTGCCTTGTTTGTTACACAGACGTCCCTGCTTACAGTTGTTCCTAGAACTGAGCAATCCACTCACTAGGGACTAATTTTAGCCTTTACTCTGCTCCTAAATTAGTTCCCAGCTAGACTCTCTTCTTTGCAGATCTGGGTTGGGTTGTTTTTTTTTTTCTGCAAACATTTTTACTGTTGGTTGTTTTGTACGTTCTTTGCTTCTGTTGTTTGCTTCCAGCGGCATGATCTGTCTGGGTTCTGCTCTCTGGGAATGACTCAGTTTGTAACAGGAGGAGGAGAGAACGCGATGCTCGTGGCTCTATCAGCTCTTGCCATCAGTCGTCTTAGAAGCGCATTTGCATCGGTATTTGCGAGGCTTCTGCTTGCCGTAGATTTTTTTCCCCAGCTGAATCCCGCTCCCGGAGGCATCAGGACTGTGTGGGTGGAGAGCCCGTGTGGTGCTGGTTGAAGGGATGGATGTTCCTGTCGCTCCGTGGCTCCGGCTGTGCTGCCCCCGGTCCATCCCGTCATCGCTGCAGAGGGGCCGCGGTGCTTTCCAGGCTGTAAATGCACAGACGTGAGCAGAGGGGCTGAAGCTGTGCCTGGAACGTGAGGAAATAAATGTGCTGCTCTTTGTGGCACAGAGTGTGACTTGTCTGAAAGAAACCCTGGCCTGGCCTGGGGGGTGGATTAATTTTTCCTCAGCAGGTTTAAAGGAAATTACTTCATCAGCAGGTTCTCAACCTTTTTACATTATGACAACAACAGGCTAAAAGATAATCTCTGGGGCATGTGTAGAAAGGGGAAAATGGTTAAAAATGAGGCTCACCTTGCTGCAGGAATATCTTATTTATATTATTTCAAAGAATAGATTTTACAATTCCCAGTTGCAGTCCCACAGGAAATTTCTGGTCCTGTGCATACAAAAACAACAGATCATCTTGTCTCCTGTTTTTTCACTGAAGTGAGATCAAGTTCTGCTTTTCTGAAGAAAAAAAAAACTGGAATGATAAAACCTCTGCAAGAAGTACTATTTGAAAGATGTTGATCCTTAATTTTAGGCAAATAAGGGGCATTGCCAACTGGAAACTAGCAATAATTAGTACAAAGAATTTTGGACCTCTGACACTGTGGCTGCCTCATGTTGGTTTTGCTCCTCTGACAGGGAGGCTGTGTGCTTGCTCCTTGTACAGCTTGGTCAGTAGAAGTTGTTTTGAAAATGGTTTATGAAAATTATATTTATTAAATAAAACTTTCACTTCTAGCTGAGTCATTGTTTTAATTATGTGTTAGAGGAAAATATGGCAGAGTAAAGCCAGAATCAGTCAGTAGATGTATTCCCAGCAGTCTGAGGCTGGAGAGAAATCCAGCAGGAATAAAACAAACCCAAGAACCCCCCCAGGTTTACACAGACACCCACACTTACATACACCCATAGATGTGTGTGTTGGGGGATGCAGGGGTGTCCCTCCAGCAGCTGAGCTCAAATCAGCTGACCCAGGAACTCGCTGGCCCTGGAGCCCAACGTGAGGTGATTGGTGATGAATTCCAGCCTGAGTGTCATTCCCATTTCTCCAACAGCAAATGTAACCGAGTGTTCACTCAGCTGCCCAACCACAGCCTGCTCCTCTCCACACACAACCTGTACAGCCCCATCATTTCTCACCCTCTCAGGTTCCTTGTCCTAATTTGATTTACAGGCTTATCCCTCTGACTCCTGCCAGTTGTCCTTTGAACTCTGAGGAAGGCTTGGAATGTTACATTCTGAACACGTACAATTTGAATTTAGGAAAGGAGGAGTTTTAATTTTCTTGCAAAGTATTCAATTTACATTCAGGCAGTTTTTGTTTAGTCTGAGAACTTGAAGACCATTTAGCAGAAGAACTTCCAGTTTAAATGCTCAGACTCGGGCCTGAGTTACAGGTTTAAATTGTCAGGAGCAAAATTCTTGATCTTTACTCAAGCAGACACTTCTATTAATTGGTACTAAACCAGCTACAGTTCTACAAAGCTTAGGCCTATTTCTGCTAGATAAAATTATAATTTCATCAAGTATTTAATGCTGTGGTCAACTCTAGGAGAGCTCAGAGGACTGAAGGGCACCATGGTTTAAAAACCAAACACAGTCACTGTACCATAACTCAAACAAAATCTACAGAGACTTCTGGCAACGGTATTTAAATAAAGTGTGAATGACAAAAGTTTATTAAATGCATTCTTAAAAAATTATATCTTTCTTAAATAAGGATTTCTCAGCACGGATTTCATTGTAGAACAGTTTTGAAGCAAGTCATAAGTTACTTATTAACAGGTCGATAAAAAAAAGTCACTTCACTACTGTAGGATGGTCTTCAGCCACATTTAAAGCACTGCAGTGTGGGTGGTGTCTTCCTTCACATGCTAGGGAAGGCAGTGCCGAGGGCTGGGAACAGCGGCTCCGTGGGGACTCGGAAACATGGACAACAAGCTGTAGGCAAAGTGGTGCAGCAGTTTTTAAATGATTTTTTCCCCAAAAAAAAACCCCCCAAAAAAAACTTACCACAAAACTGTATTTTATCCAGGAGACAAGTATTCCATGCTTTTTTCCCCCCTGACTCCTTAAAAGAACATTCCAGAAGTTAAGTCTTACAAATAATACACTGAAACAATGCAGGAGAAGCCTCAGTCATGGCAATTTCACTGGAGCTTTATTGCCTCTGTTGGTAATGAGAGGGATTGTAAGAAGTTACATTTGAACTTACAGAGATATGTAAATGACGGTTTTTTACTAAATATAATCTCGAGATTAAGTGTTTTATATCAGGGCACTTCTAATTTTGTACATATTTAATGTATAAAAACAGGTTACAAACTTGATGGGTTTGCCTTTTTTTTTTTTTTTGACATTTGGCAAAATTAAATCGATCCATTTGTGGGGAGATCATCAAATTGAAGACGTAAGCACTTACAAATTAAAGCAATCCAAGGAAGCAACTGGCTGCATTCTTAAAAAAAAAAAAAATAAAAACCACACAAATAGATAAAGGAAAAACACACATGGCCACATCCGAGCATGTTTCAATACAAAATATTCCCTGTAACCAGGCATTTTTGTCCTTAAAACAACACCCTGTTAAATGTTAAATCAACGTTTCTTTCAACTTCAGTCATTTTGAAAAACTTTTAAGATGCCATGATAGCACAAATAACCCCTTTTCTGCAACATAATAAGTCAAAGTTTTATGTATTTTCTTTATAATTACACAGTAATTATAAGCATGTAGTACCAAACTGATGACAACACTATTTTGTTGAAAAGATCTCGC
Organism: Platyrinchus mystaceus; assembly: GCA_035041135.1. NCBI lineage: Eukaryota > Metazoa > Chordata > Aves > Passeriformes > Tyrannidae > Platyrinchus > Platyrinchus mystaceus. Next base: position 8,053,426 of record JAWWLV010000011.1, read on the forward strand.
ATTCAAAAGGAATAGTCTTTAAAACACACGGCATTTCGCCACTGCCCAATCTCAGACTTTTTGGAGGGACAAGTCTGTATTGGGATAAAAAGCAAGTCAGTTCTCCTCTCCAAACACAGCAATACTTGAACTAATCAATCTGAAACGGTACCAAAACCCTCAAGACAGAAAACAGCACGCAGAGATAACCTTGTCGAGCTTTTTTCCACCCCACCCACCCCCGTAATTTCAAGTCCCCGTTTATATTTACACAAAATTGAGAAAGGAAATACTGAAAGCAGCAAAACACACCATTTTTGGCATAGCCAATTCCAGTAGCTGGAGCAAGTTTGCAATGTTTTTGTGGAACTGTATTTTTGGAATAAATGCACAAGTGGATTTGCTAAAAGGGCACTGCTGGAAGGGGAGCCAGCCCTAAGGGCAACTTCAGAGAGTACAAATCAAAAATTTTCATCCGTTTAATATTTTTCAATTTTTCCCTAAAATACTTTTAGCATCTGCATAAAAGTGTGCTGCTGTTTAGTGCAAGTTACCAGAGACTCATCTCAAAAATAATTCTGGCCTTATCACAGCACTCTTTAGAGCACAAACTCAACCCTCTCTCCTCACTTGTAATTCTGGTCTGTCTCCTCTCCTGGAGCTTGTTTTACAGAGCAGGATTTATCAAATCTCTTCACAAGTAACTAAGTGAGGAGTAAAAGCCCACAAAAGCAGCTCAAGAGTTCTTGTAATATTAAAGAATAATTGCGTCTGATAAAACCTGCTTTGAACCAAAGTCAAACGCAGTAGGACAGTAAGAAGTAGTGATCAACAAAATCATTTAAACAAAGCCAGTGTAGTAGTTTGTATCTGATCTGTGCTTGTTTGGGAAAGCTTTACTCTTAATTTCTGTATTTGGCAACCACAGTGATATGTCAATTTAAGGAAAACACAACAAAATAATTGAAAAAAGGGTGTCATCCGTAATGGCAGTACCTCTGTGTTACAAAGATTTAACTTACTTATCAGGATAATGGTTTCAAAACCTAGATTCACATCAAACTCACCAGCTCCTTGTACAACAGGGCCATTTGCTTCATCATACCTCAACCATAAAAGTTACACATCTCAATTTAAAATACTGTATTGTGTAGCAAACAGTTAAGACACAAATTCAGTATATTCAAGTTTTCGATTTCCACAGAAATGAAAAAACCTTTCTTTGACAGACAAATAAGCATTTCAGAACTGCAATGAAATCTGATTTCTTAGTAATCTAGGGAATATTGGATGCTGTGAGGACACACACAGCTCATCTCACTGATGTCACTGAGCGCTCTGACATCACACATGGGTGCTGTAAGAGCCCAGAGTTGTGTCGTAGCTCAGCTGCCCTCACAGCCAGCTGGGGCACGATCAGACCAGGCAGGGAGGCACCCAGAGACCCCAGGAACAACAACCTTGGGATTTCTGGCTTAGTTCTGTATTTGCTTTTTTCCAGATACTCAAACTCACTTAGACAATACCTGCACTTTTCCAGAAAAGGAAAAACTCGGACCCAGGACACTTAAATACATCACTCTTGCAGGAAGTGCTCTCAGTACAGTCTTTGCAACCAGCCCCAAGTGTATATTTAAGGAGGTTCTTTTAAAAATTATTTCGATGTTGATCTGTATAATTCTGATGCCATACAAGAGTTGTCTGATGATGAGCAGCTGTCATGGTTTTGCTGGCTCTTAGAAACTAAGCAGGAATTTTTCCCTTCCCGCTGCCTACTGTGAGAAGGGGATGTTGAATGGGCATTTTGACTGTAGCTTAGGCAGTTAAGTAACACAAAGACGTGGCTGGTAAGACCACATTCCTGGTTGGTGGCCCTTGGAATCTTGTCTTTGGGGAGGGGTAAAGAGTTCTTTTTAACTTTTTTTTCTCTTTCCCTCATCTCCTGGGAAATGGGGGGGGGGAGTGGAGGGGGCTGCGGCGGGGCTGGGACGGTGAGTTTGGCAGCAGCGATGGGGTCTGGGCCGCAGGTAGTTGGAGGTGGTTTTTGTTCCCAGCCTGGTTGTCAGCTGTGGATTCTGCTTGGATTTTCCATTGGAGACGAACTGTTTCGGGAGATTTTTTCCCTCCTCCGTTCCCGTTTTTTTTCCTTTCTTGGCAGCAGTTCTTGTGCACATCAGAGGAGGAGGGGGCTGCTCTGCACGATTCAACCAGAAGGACTGAGTGAGTTTTCCGCTGGGAAGGACTTTTTTTTGGTTTCTTTTCTTTTTTCTTTCCCTTCTCTCTCTCCCCTTTCCCGGTGGAGGGGGAAGGAAGACCTCCATTTTTCGGTTTCTCCAGTACACCCAGGAGGGTCTCCCCACGTGGCAACAACCAGTGGTCCAACAGCAACCCTGCTGACGGTGGTTAGAATTGCACCAAAGGGCACAAACTGAACTGTTTACCTTTTTATTTTGTTTTGTTTATTTGTATGTTTTGAAGGGGATTATTTTTGGGCATAGGATTATTGCTTGGTTGTTTTATTTGCATTTTTTTCTCACTGTTCTGCCAACACACATATATCTTTTAATATAGGGCTGTTATTTTTCCTTTTTTTTCCTCAATTGGAGCCTCTTAATTTCAAATTTACAATTGCTTAGAGGGAGGAGTTTGGGTCTTTCTCATAACTCATCCTTAGCAAAACACTTGTGTCTCACGAAACTGAGACACAAGCATTGTGCTTTATGTGAAACCAGAAACCTCAAAATTATAATTATAAAGCTTCTAGGACTTATGGGAGATGAAACTAGGGTGATCCACCAACAAAAAATAAATCCATGATGAAATCCACAATGTTGGAATTTTAACGGGCAGGAGTGGTCCAGACTAGAAGAAAAGCCCAAACCACCAGGAGAAGAATGAAATATGATATGGTCCAAGATGTATCCTTAAAGGTTTGTCTCAACCCTCAGCCATATTGTGAGGATTGATCTTCAGTTCAGTCCAGCCAGCAGAAATTGACTGTGCAATTTTCCATTTCAGGTATTTGTACAGACTATGTACACTCTAGAAGGGTCCTTTAGTGCTACACTGTCGTACTTTTTGTCCCAGCAATTTGAGGGCGTGCAAATTCCACAAAGTCATCAATAAGAACCGGCCATGCCCCTAAAAGACAAAAACACCAGAACGTAAGAACTCTGTTCAACAAGCCACTCTTTTAAAAGCTTCAGTTCCAAACAAGCTCTTTACTTTCCAGTCTTAAACCAGGCAGAGTTTCTGGTAAGAAAAAATAGAATTTGATTTTCTTGCTTGAAATTTAAGAGCTGGTTAAAGATTTCTACTTCCTTTAAACCCCGTTAATACACATCTCTTTCAAAGGTCACCTTCCTGACCAAATAAAAAAAAATGCCCC
>JAWWLV010000011.1:8056892-8078482 GCA_035041135.1 Platyrinchus mystaceus
CGTTAATAAACATCTCTTTCAAAGGTCACCTTCCTGACAAAATAAAAAAAAATGCCCCCCCCCCCCATAAAAAGAAACAACCTGACAGTGGCACCAGGACTCCAACCTGACCTGCAGGATAGCAGTAGCTGCTTAAGGAGTGTTGAACACTGGATGGAGCAGTTCATGCTGTGAGCAGCAGCATAACAGAACATTCTACAGCATTTACTGCTCACAGCATGGTTTGCATGAATGCAAAGCTCATCATCTCTTAGAACCAGCACACTCAGCCACACCTGAGCACAGCCAAGCACACCCTGATAGTCTGATGCCCTAGAAGGCTTCTGTTAACATTCCATACACTCCTCCACATTCCTTACCAGGAGGCAGTTGAAATACATAACAATATTTCACACATTATGGGCAGCCATAACCAGAGAGTCCCCAGTCTTGTACATGATGGTCACATGAAGGTTAAAAATAATCATGGGTGGGGTTTTGGTGGGCTTTTTTCTCCTTCAAATATTTTTATTCTAAATCATTCAAACATATTTTCTGCCTTTAGTCTTTCTAAGCTACATGGATTTATCACAGGCAGCAGCATTCTCTCAACAAGAGGGGAATGAGAACTGTCCATAATTATTAGATGAAGTTGTAGAAGTTTCCTCCCCTCTGCTGTGGAGGTATCACAAGTTTACAGTTTCCTCCCCTCACTGAACTGATGTGCTGCCAAGCACTGAGGGTGATCAGCTGTTCTTGGCTACAGATGGGATTGAGAGAGGAAAGATCGATACAGAAGTTTACAAGAAACACATTTGGTAGGAAGTGACTTATGATCAGCAATCCCTGTGTGCTGCCAGCTTCACTTTATATCCTTACATGGCCAACCCTCACATAAACTGAGGCAACTAAACTTAAAAAACATTCTCAGCTTTGAAATGCAGTAACCAGAGGACCCCACACAGAACTGCCTGGGCCATGGGTCAGTTCCTTGGATGAAGATGCCAAGAACTGCTCCCACTGACAGAGAATTCATGGATTTTAAATGCACAAATATCAGGGTTTGTCTCAGAAAGAAAGAATTTGTGTCTGAGCTCACACAGAAGAACAAAAGAAAATGGATTCTAGGAAAGTTTCAGCATTTCTTTTTTAAACCTGCAGTAAACAAACAGATGTTTACAACATGCATTAAAGCAGCTCTGACTGGGCTTTAGATCACTGGGGACATTCTAATTGTGCTGTTATTAGATAGTTGTGCCAAAGCAGACACACATTAATGAATGTAGCATAAAACACAGAAGTTAATGAAAGAAAATGGAAATGTTTACCTTCCTCATCATAGTTAGACATATCATCTGCTATCATTGTACTAAAGTCTAGAAGAAGGTTCCAGGTATCCTTAGGAATTGATCTTTTATGATGTTCCTGTTCACAGGGGTAGAAAATTTATATTTTTAAAAAAATAAATTAAAACCCTATTACACATTCATTTTTACTGTCTTGGACACATCCATATTCCCAAAACATATTTCTCTTGTACATACTATGAATATCTGGGATTTGGGTCAAGACAGTCTATTTCATCTACTTGATAATTTAAACATGTTTATCTTCCAAGTTTTGAAAATACTGCAATTCAGCTTATGTAAAGATTTAAACTTACCAACAAAAATTTGTTCCACAAGTCTAGAAATTTAAATCTTCCATTAAGTACTAAATTCCAGTAGGCAATGGCCATTTCTAAATCTGTAATATTAAAATATATTACTTTTAGAGATATACATATCAAGTATATAATCTCCACAAGTATCTAACACCAGGATGAACTATATATTCATAAAGGTGAAAAGATTAAACTAATGCAAATATACTCATGGATCCTTTACAAAAAGGAACCATAAATAAAGTGCTACACAAGTATTTTAGATTCTTATGCTATTACTTGAATATAGAACTGAAAATTCCCCGTAATAATATCTAACACACCCAAAACACACAAGGACATTTCATGTGCCTTTTGCTATATAGCAATACATAATTAAAAATCAGAGAAATATTTTTGGTTTAGAAATATTTTTGGTTTTAGTTACTGACTTGAAAAGAAAATTTGCAGTATTTTGTAGTGAGGTCTGCTTTCATTTTTATAAACACATAAAATATAATTTACATAAAGCTGGCCTTTCACAATTTCATTTTTAGAGCAACCTTATTATAGGTGCTGCCTTTGTAACATGGCTTTTGTCAAGTGCTCATTTCTGCAGTCAGATTTCTCTTGGGGAAAAAAAATCTTTAAGTAGCATCTTTGGGCAGACAGCTGATGGTGTTTGTTGTTGGCATTGTTTTGGTCGGGCTGGTTTTGGTTTTGTTTGGAGGTTTTTTGTTGGTGGTTTGGGGTATTTTTTGGTTGTTTTGTTTTTTTCTTTTGTTTGTTGGGAGTCTCTGCATCTTGCTTTTGTTGTTTTTTGTTTTGTTTTTTTCCCCAAATATTCCTATGAAATTTCTGCTTGCTTGGAATCAGTTTCTCAGGACAATGAGAAATCTGACCTGACCCATTTCAGAGCAGCCTCTCAGGCCCCGGGTGCTGTTAGGAGTGCAGCAGTTAAAAAAAGAGCCTGGTTAGTCTGGCATGGAAGGGAAAAGACAGACAACTCACCTCCCTGGCATGTGCCAAGGGCTCAACTGACATGCATTTACTGTTTAGTAGTGGCAGACAGTACCTTGTTAGCTGACAAAGGCAATTTAGAACCCAGATATGTAACGCTTGGCCCAGTGTCACCTGCATTGCCAGGAATTACCAAGCAATTCCTCTGTGCTGCAGAACAAAACTACTCACTGTGAATTCACAAATTCAGTATCCTTAGCCAAATACATACAGTGACCCCAAAAGGCTGCCCATGTAAGTGGCCTCTTTTTTTAGAAAAACCTCTCATATATTTTGCAGTCTAGCAAATTTGTTCCATGAACAATCCTCTTGTGAAAGCAGAGAGAAAAGGCACAGGATCAACTGCACCTCAAGAGAAAAGGAAAAAAAACCCAAACCAACAACCCAACACCACCACTCCCTTCCCCCAGGATGCCCAAATAGTTAAAAAACCCCAGGGAGATAGATCTTGGGAGATGAAATCAACAGCAAACAAAACAAAGAGCATGAAAGCAAAGGGGTGTGATTTCAGACAAAAGTGTAAGTCTGAGCCTCAAGAAGCAGAGACAGATTAGAAGGACAGTCAGTACTCCTCAGTAAATAAGCTGTATGTGAAAATGGCAAACATAATTCAAGACTGCAAAGGTTTGGTATCTCTCTTTAACAGAAGATTCAGATACAAAAACGTACATTTTAGCTCTCAGCTAAAACTACTGTCTTTCTAAAAATTAACAGATACAAACTTCAGATGGAGCTGATCAGTTCCTCAAAGAGACAGATTAGAAAACTAAGTTTTATTTACCTGTGCTGCACTAATGGTATGCACACGGAAATGCAAGGTCTTTACAGTGATTTGTAAACAATCACTAAAAAACAAACTGTGCATTTTCACACGCTTATACAACTTTGAGATAATTCTCGTGGGTAAGCACGGGCTGTTAAAAAAATCTCAAGGTAATGCAACCTCAAACTGACTGTATGAGTAGACATAATGCCTTGGGACAAACTACATGTTTTAAAAGAAATTTTATGAAATAACAAAGTTGGAAGTTAAAGATATAATTTTAGGTTTTCATAAATGTAAGAATGCTCATGAAAATCCTCATGGATCAAATAGGAAAGCCTCCAAGTGTATACTCCATTTTGAGTTTTATCCAGAGACATGCAAGAGAAGCAAACTGAGATGAACATCAGCTACAAGGTGTTCTCCAATGATATGCAAATATCACAAGAACTTTTAAGACACCCACAGTACTTACACAGTAGTAAGGAATTATGCAGAGGAAATACATTTCCAGAACTGTGCCTGAACTACAGCACAATGTTTGCAAGATTAGAGACCAATATACATTAAAATCAATTTGCAAGTTCCTACAAGCAGTTATTTAGACACACCAAAATGAACTGCCTAACTAGGAGCACTTACTCTGCAGCACTGTACTTCTCCCAATATTCTTTTCCTTCAGGGTTTCCAGAATTAACCTGCCCTGTTGTAAATTCATGCCTAGAACTGTGTACTTATGAGCACCAAAAGGGCTGGTAAGCATCCAGATTTTAATCTCAGTTCTACATCACTTCCAGACCCAGACTTGAAGACAAAAGCAATCAAAAAACCCACCTCATACTCTGTATATGCTATATGGATCTGAGAAAACTACACTTTGTCACTGTTAAGAGCTTAACCTGCACAAAGAAGCTTTATGATGAATGAGAAATAAAGCAAGGGAATTAGTTTTCCTGCTAAGTTATTTTTATAGGAGTCTGTTCCATCTGGGACACTCAACAAATTCATTTCTATACAGTACTTGTGAGGGATTCAGAAAAGGAATGCAAGTCTTCCTTATACCTTAGAAATATGGAAAAGAAAATAAAAGGTTAAGTACTAAATCAAAGAGTTCTGTTATTCTGAAGGTTTGAGAAAACTAAGTAAAAAGGGTCATGTAATTCTAGTATCATTGCAATTTGTTCATTTCATTTTTACCACCTTACAGGAATTCTACAAAATGCTCCTGGTTGTGTAAAGTTGTTTAAAGATTGAAAACAACATACAAATGTTACAATGGCAACCATAAAAAAAAATAAGCGAAGAACAAAACCCTGCAACCATTCACACTGCAGAACAAACTCTACACTGACACTTTCCACGTCCTAACTTCTACCTTCCCACATTTTCCATGTTGTAGCAGCCTAAACAAAAATTAATCTTTGTACAAGACATAAGAATCAGCCCATTCATTTACTTGCATGATTCAGACCTGACTACAAGCATGCACAAGTATTTTCCTACTGCTTCTCAGTACTCTTAAGCTTCTTCAAAGACAATGAAATGGACAATCCAATTGAAAACAAAAAACAAGGTACAGAAAGATGTTAAACAATAACACAGTTGAAACCAAGACACAGAGTTTTTGCTTATTTACTTTTTTTTCAATGCTTATTTTAAGCCAAAAGTTGGTCCATATATAAAAGCCAATAAAACTAAAGCAGAAGGCTCATCTTTACACAGCCTGTGAGTACAAAGCTGTGGTGGTTTTCTGTGGCAGTTTTAGGGCATTTTCTTTACTGAGGAAAACAAACTCACAGGTTGCCAAGGAGGAACCCACCCGTCTTTCAGTTGTTTTACTTTTTCTCAAAAGTAGAACACTTAAGTAGTTAACAGCTACAGCATCATGAAATGCTAGTTTATGGCTGATATCTCAATTACACTGTATATAAATTAATGTGCATTCTGGCTTTTTAACATTACTGCTTGAAGGAAATTTTTGTTCCCTCATTTTTGAGTAGACAGAGCTCCCGTTTTTCAATTAGTTCCATCTGAACTGCAGGGTTCTGAAATTATTTTTAATAAGTGACTCTTCCACTTCACCTGTTACACTAACCAAAAAAACAGCCAGCATATGAGCCCTGAAATAATGAAAAAAGCATTCAGTGAAGTGAGGGGAAAGAAAAAAGCTGTAGGTAGACACCTATTACCAACAGCACAACAACAGGCATCAGGCCCAGGATACAGTAATCCATTTGTACTATTCCAATTCTATTTTGCCAAGACACTTGCAAACATTTTTTGGTGTTGCAAGAGACTGCACAAGTGTGCTTAAAATGGTTTTACAGCTTCAATTTATCCTAAAAGTAAAAATTCAATTAATCTGTTCAGTGATGCAAATTCTAAGTTGTGCAATTATGTCTTTAATGTAAGACCATAATCCATTGTGCTTACTGAGAACTGAACAAACACAGTGAAAGAATAAACCCTCTCTCACAAATTTTTGTAGCCTTTATTAATGAAGTAAATATTTCTATCAATTTGAACACCTTAAGCTGACATCTATCTCTCACAACACAGAGATGTATTTTATCCCAGGGGCGATTATCTTTCAGACTCACTGGATCACAATAATACATTCACTTACTGCTCTAATCAGTCATTTCCTATATTTATGAACAAATGCTTATGATTAAGAATACGTACCTAAACCTTTCTGTCCCGGGTTCTTTGCAAAATTGAAAGTAAACTGATAAAAATCCTTAAATCTTCCTGGCTCTTTTAATTCTTGTTCCATTTTAGGAATCTGGGCCTTCAGTTTTTCTATGCTGTCACATCTGCAGTTTAAGAAGCACGTTTATTCATGTATTATTCATTTTACCATAAAAACATGACTTATAACATGAACAAAAATCTACAAACTGTTTGTGGAATACAATTATCAAAACAAAATTGAGGATGCCTTTAATGAGTCTGCACCTATGCAGCAATATTTAATTTCTTTGTTGGTATTTCTTCATGTTGCATTTGCACATACCACCTGATACATCAGATCCTATAATCCACAAGATTTTTAGAAAAATGTGATAAAGAGAAAACCCATGTATGCCTGACTGCAAACCAACATCCCTGCTTTTATCTCCCTGAGCAGCTCCAACTGCCTGGAATGCTCACACAACCAAGGCCAGGGGCACTCAAAGCTCCCCCCCTTTTTCCCCAAGCATCCAGCACACAGACAGCAGATGCATTTCTACAGAGGCAGACAAGTGATGCTGGACTCTCAAAAGTCTCTGGGAAGGCAGCGTGACTGAGAATTCCCCAAAACAGAACCCTGGATCCCCCTGTCAACATCTCACCCTTATTAAACACTTACCCCAGCTCAGTCATTCCGTCCATGAATTCCAGCTTTGAGAACTCACACTGTGTTGCAGCTCGGAATTTCCATGCAATGATGAGAACAGTAATGCTGGCTGGGTCAAGAGCTAGATCATCACAGAACTGCTGTATACCATCTATACCAATTTTATTTTCGTCTTGAGGATCTTTGGGACATAAAAGTAAGGATCAGGACAAACAGGTATTTGAAAAAGCCAATTTGCTCAAGTATATTTAAGATAAGGAAACATTTTCAAGAAGCCATTTTGGGGATCAGCCTTTGTAAGCGAGTATTTTAAAAACAAAATTAAATTAGTATTCTCAATGGTTAAGCTTTAACAATTGAGGCAGTTACTGCAATAAAGCCTCCCATACAATGAAGCTCATGTTATTTTCACTGAGAGACAAAAAAGCACCACAAACATTTGTTTTCTGCCTAATACTATGCATGATATTCTGACTCATTCCACACAGAGCACAGTGGTTCTCTCCCCCCAGGACACTTAATTATTGGCATCTTTGGTAAGGCTGATGATCTGTGTTCCATTATTAGCAGTTGTGCAGTGTCCCTTTGCAAGCTGTACTAATACCCAAATCTGCCCATCAACCAGTACCCCAACTGTAGTTTTATGCATTTCCTGGCACCACCAGCATGCAGGAGATTGGACAGGGTAACCTGCAAGGGAAGTTAGGCTGCCCCATTACCGATGATTCCAAGTCAGCCAGTCACACTCCTCTTTCCACGAAGGAATCAACATCTGGTCTGGAAGTGAGATACTCATATTTCAACTGCACTAACAAAGATCTACTAATGCAAGCCAACAAAGACTTCAGGAAAATGGTATTTGGATCATGCACACATATGAAAACTGACAGAAAACACAGCACTCAGATTTTTTCAAGTGCTAAAACACAGGACTTGTCCTACTGCTCTGAATCCACTGTACTGTCTGTGGTATGGTGTCATCGGTTCAGCACTGGCGATGTAACACATAAAGAGGCTTTGTTTTCTGTTACACTGTATGTAATTATCTGATAATAAGCACAAAGTAAATAAAAATTAAGGTAGAATTCATCCCTGGTATGCCACCCTTCATTTTTTCAGGATCAAGTCCTGAGTGATGTGATCTCCCCAAAAGAATCACCTGAAATCCTCATTAACCACTACAATTTCTCACTACACACACAATTCCAGCTCCAGACCTTCATCTTGTATAAATGTACTCACACTTAGAGCAAATAAAGCACCTACATGTAATCCCTGTGAAGCAGAAGCCTACACATATTCCCCTTCTAACTTGTATTATAGAAATTTTAAGTCAGAATTGGACTTCTTACATGGCACAAATATTTAATTTTCAGTTTACCTTGTATTCTAACCAAAACTTGCATGCTGGATGTGGCACTGAGTGCCATGATCTAGTAATTGCAGTGGGGTTGGATCAAGGGTTGGACTTGGTGATCTCGGAGGTCTTTTCCAACCCAGTTAATTCTATGATTCTGTTCATTATTGTAATTTCCATGGCTCCTTCTCAAGGAGTATGGGGAAAAAGGGCAAAGAAAATGGAAACACAAAGCTGAAAGAGTCAGTTAAGATTTCCCAGCACAGGAGCACAGCAGCACTAATCCACTGTAATTAATACATACATACAACAAGGAAATCGGCCTTAAAATTCAGGGTACTCACCTTTGTATCTGTTATATAGTTGTTCTAACTTCTTTCTGTCCAATGATCCTTTAACACTCTCTCGTATATACAGTTCAGGATTTTGGAAAAAGTTGTCTGTTGCAACATCTAACTTCCAGTCATTCTGAGAGAGACAACTCACTGCTGTCTTTTCACTAGATTGTGTGAAGACCATAAACTGACGCACTTTATCCTTCTGTGACGATTTCAACTTGTTCTAGTGAAAACAGACAATACTGTAAATAGAAATATTTACTGGAAGAAGAAAAAAAACAAATAAATGAAAAAACAGTCCTATGTTTTTTGAATAAGGACTTCTATAATTTTCCCAAGCTATTAGGATATCAAAATATCTGATTAACTGGCTCCAAGGCTGGGGCAGAGCAGGCTGTTGAACAGCTCACCATCACTGAGCAGGAGGCTGGTGTTCATTTGCTCCCAGCTACTGCAGGACCAGGGCCAGACCTGGCACAGGATCTCCTGAAGTGCCTCTTGATGGCAACACAGGACTAGGCTGGGACATCCATTTCAGGGAGCTACACACCAAAATATCCTAAAGACTTTTTTAAGAGATTTTTCACTTTGAAAGTCCTCAACTCCACCTACATGATTTGCAAAACATTCCTGTGAGGAGGCATTGTCTCCATTTCACAGGTGCAGCAACTGAAGCTAAAAAAAGGGTAGGTAATTCTGCCGGAGGCGGGCGGGGAGTGAGTAGCCAAGGAGAGAGCTCTGGAATTCCAGGCCTCCTGCCCAGACCCAGAGACATCCCCTGCTCTAGCACAGAACTGAACAGAGAACGTGCTGCCAGGAACTGATCAGCAGGGAGGGATTCCCAAGGATATTTTTGATGAGGAGAAGCACGTACAGTATTTCAAGGGTATGAGTTACATAAAACTAAGTGCTTATTGGGAGAGAGCAACCACACAGCTCCTGAGCTACATCCAAATTCAGTTCTAAAGTTCACTCAGTACAATCAAAGCAAAAGGACTCCCAGCACTACAACTTGGTAAATAGAAGTTCTGACAAAATTTTAAGTCAAGATTGACTACTTACACGGCGCAAATATTTAATTTTCAGTTTACCTTGTATTCTAACCAAAACTTGCATTCATTATTGTAATTTCCATGGCTCCTTCTCAAGGAGTATGGGGGAAAAGGGCAAAGAAAATCCCAAGACATGACAAACTATCCTTAGCCAAAAAATGAATGGTTTAGGAGCAGAATGAGCTCAAGCTCTTCATTCCAAAGGATAATTAGTGTCCAAGCACATTATCATTAAAACAAAGAATTAACGCTTCAGAACACAAATTCATCTGTCCAAAAAGTCAGATACAGTATTCTGTGGTTGATAACAATGAGTGTGAACACTACTGTTTGTAGGAATAGTGAAATTACCAGCTTCAGGGTTATACCATGAAAAAAAACCACAAGAGCATCACATTTGGTTTTAACTGATAGCCACATAATGCACTAAACACACTAATACCCTTTAAGTTCCCTTTTTTAAAAAAATGTCGCCCAAATCAAACCCACCCTACATTCAACACTTTGCTGACGCCAAAATTTATCTCACATTACAGACTTAACACAGTGATATTAGTTAGGCTGCATAATTTTTAAAGTTACAATGTGCTGCTGCTTTAATTCAGTCTCTTGAACAAGTTTCTCAAGCTGGATCTTTTACTACAAACACGTTTCTGAAACTCAGATTTTCCAAAGCGGCTCCAGGTAAAGGCCAGGCCAGGAGAGCAGTTCCTGTGCAGACTCACTGCTGCCTGTCTGTGCACACTTGGCTCCACAGCACACATTCATCACCTTGCAAAGTGAGCTCAGAGTTCCCCAGGAATCACTACGCTGACAAATCCATGTGGAATGACTTCCAGAAATGACTAACGCACTTTTAGTTGCAGTTTTTAAAAACGTACTGTAAACTCAGATATATGTAAACAAACCTTTGAATGAAATCCCAAAAGAAGATGAAACAAACCCAAATTTAATGTTCTCTACCAATTACCAGCTTCCTCTAATCGTTTCCACAGAGCCAGACTGCTGCATCACCAGACTCAGCTGCGCTACAGGGCAGTCACACTTAATTACCTTAGCTTTTCTTTTATTTTCTTTCCTTTCTTTTTTCCTTTTTTTTTTTAAAACAAAGCTGGTGCCTTTAATCATTAGATTTTTGTTTTGGGGATTTTTTTAATATGCACACATAAATATGCACAGCCCTTTTAATGGTGAGTTTTCTGTAAAACCCCAAGAGACTTTGTTCTGCCCTGCTCCTGGCAAGGGTGAACTCTAGAAGCAGTGACATACCACTAAAAAAGTCATGGAAAAGGTTTGAAAGGGATTCACTGTGGATGCTCAGGACCACAAAAGGTGGTGTGTCTTGCATGTTGTCACAAAAGCAGAATGCAATTTATTACAAAAAATTGCACCTTAAATCCCTTTTATGATAAACTTTAAATCCTTCATATGCACATGACCTTTTCCAGCGCTTGGGGCTCCCTAAGTCATTGTAACAACATAAAACCTTTTCAAAAGAAGATCAAAAGTGCCAAGAGTCAAGCAGCTAATTACACTAATCAGTACAGCATTTGGTAGTATATTAAGATGCAATAAATCACACTGTTCAGACATAATCTTTTTCTGGAATAATCATATTTTTACTGATCAAATATGAGTTTATTTTTAGTAAAGAAGTGCCAGAGCCCTTTCGTTGTATTTGATGAATGTTTCCACAGAAGCTCCACATCCTCAGTGACTGGACACTCTTCGAAGGCCCATTACAGGACAGCAAGAGATGGAATTACTGCTGAGTTTTTATTATCCTATTATAGCTCTTCCTTCAGCACATTAAAAACCCACACTTCAAGCAGGAACAGGTTCCAAACCTTCTGCACTTTTAAGGACTATTTCTAGAAGCCGAGTGCTAACAGTCTGTTATTGTTTTAAGTGCAACACAGCAGCCAGATCACCCCATAACCTTTAATCCTACAGTCATCAGGCAACAAATACCTTACACTGCAATTGTAAGCACTGTAATGCAACTCAATCCACTTAAAACATCTCAACTTTAACACTAGCTGAAAAGGAAGACAGAATTTTATTTAACAGATATCTGACTTGCTAATATATACAAATAAAAACCAATGGAAAACAAATAAAACAAATTCCTAGTCTTACTCTTTGGGTTAAGGGTAAAAGGAAAAATTCAGATTTTCAAAGCTTTGATCAAATCTGTGTGGTACCCAAGCTACCTTTCATAACACAGATGTCACAAGAGAGAGAAGGTGACCTTACTTTTCAAACACAGAGTAACTTCTCCAAACGAAAAGCTGCATTATGCAGATTAATAAAACTACACTAATTCTAATGAACATCTGATTCTACAACATCAATTTTAAAATTAAAATCTTCCCCTTACCATGAAGTACCAAATTTGAATATTCTAATTCAATAACATTTCCTTGATCAGATACTTCAGTGAAAGATTCCAAATTAAAAAAAAAAATAAAAATACTTGGGCTTTTATTTCCTGAAGCAGTTTTTTTCCCCAGTCTAGAGAACAAGGAATGCTAGAACTGATCTACCAACTCTGACCACAGCATTGTTTTTCCGTATCTTTACACTCAGTTTTTAGTCAGCTCAGACTCAAACATCAGCTCTGCACACTGGTCATCAACATTTTCTGGATAGCTGACATCTGAATGAGGGCTCCACTCTCCTGGATAACGTCCATTGGAAAGAGCAACAACCTTCGTCCCACACTGCCTGGACTGGAGAGCTAGGAATCCCTACCAGAACCTGCTCTTGGACTTTGCTCAAAGGTCACATGCGGCCACCAGCCAGACAGGCAGTGCAGGATCAGCTCTGCTGCCCCCAAAGAGGGGATTCACACAGTCACTCCACTGCCTTCCACCTTTCCCTTCCCAGGCATCGATACAGCTGATCCCATTCCTGCTAATTTCACTGCTAACCAAGGGAATCTGAACGATGTGACATCTGTGCTTTTGTTTCAGGCAGGACTCAAAGAAAAGCCTGTTAAGTTCTCACGCACGTGACAGGTAAAAGCCTTTTCTAAAATAGTATCAACCTCCACAAAGTCCAGGCCTTTGTACTGCCTGCATTTAAACTCCAGCGAGAGCTCTGGCTGCGGGAAGCATCCCTGCACTTCCTAAGGACCCACTGACGTCAGTTCAATCCCGGAGTAACTCCAGCCCTCACGCCACGGGCTCGGCATCCCAGAACCTCACACGACTCCAGCTCTGTCGCAGCTCTGTGCGACACTAATGGTGAGGAGAAAATTGTCCCGACGGGGCCCGAATCACCCCAGCTGGGGCCGTACCCATTAACAGAACCGGCGAGACACCTGCAAATAGCCCGGTTTGCTGCTTGTATTCATAAATACACGGCTAAAGCCTAAAGGGCAAACCGTGAGTGCTTTTGTTTGATAAGAAAACAAAAGTTAATCACAACAGAAATCTGTGAATACAATGGAGTGCCTTTTAATCCACCAACTGTGATGGCACACATGCATACTACCAAAAAAAAAATTCCAAGTGAAAGACAAAACATTTAAAGTAGATAGCCGTAGTTTCTGCATAATGTCAACAACCATGTCTTTTAACCACATTTTATTTTCCAAAAGCAGTTTCTCTAAGAAGTAAGACAATCAGGACATTTTTAAGCTTCAAGTTTCAAACTGATGTGAAATCCATTTGTCTGCAGTGAAACAGAACAAAACTTAAACATTTACAAAGTCTGCTGAGATACAAAATCCAAGGAAAAAAATCACAAGCAACATAAAATTAAAGTTGCTTTTTAAACCTTCTAGTGTTCTTTTAGTGGATAAAATCATTTTGGTACCTGCATGCAGGCAGAAGGTCAATATATAGCTACACAGAGGACTGCAGATGTAATGGTAATTCACATTCACCTGAACAGTGAAGGAAATGCCAAAAGTCATGGCTTTTCCAAATAAAAAAGGACAAAATAAAGCAGTCAGTTGTTTAGCATTCTTAGCTCTGGTCTGGGGCAGAAGCTCTATTCAGCCCTTAGAAGCTGCATTCATACCATATATTTGCATTGGCACCATAAAACATGAGTAAAATCTCAAGAGCTACATAATATATTTCACACCTTGTTCTCAGAGTAGTTCATATTTCTGAATAATTTTTTCATGGCTCTAGTTAAAAGTGATTTTACAGCTTTAGTTCAAAGGGATGTCTGGTAAGCTAAGAGAGGAAACAAGATCATGCACCATCTTGTCCAGCACTCCAATTACTCTAAGTGTAATGCCAAGAATCTACAAGTTTTACTACGGGACACCAAACCCCCAAATATTTAATATCAACAAACTGCTACAGACATGAATATGTAGCACAGAAAACAGCCCTGCAGAACAGCCTGTTGAGTTAAACACTGCATAACAATGCCATGAAGTACAATAACATTACAGGAGACAGCGTGAGACATGGAATTCTTGCAATACT
Organism: Platyrinchus mystaceus; assembly: GCA_035041135.1. NCBI lineage: Eukaryota > Metazoa > Chordata > Aves > Passeriformes > Tyrannidae > Platyrinchus > Platyrinchus mystaceus. The sequence goes on from JAWWLV010000011.1 coordinate 8,070,832, forward strand.
GAATTTTACAACTTCCTGTCAGCTGAGGTTTACAGTCAGAAATGATGTATTTATCAGCATAGAAATATTCTTCAGAGAACACGAACTGGATAATATGATAGATAATGTAAACAGAGACAAGGTTAGCATTTGGCTCCGGATATAGATACGGATTCTCACAAACTTGCCTGGAGTACCACACATAGTCCTAAATTCCTTAAATTATTCAGAATAGTATAGGTAGCAGCTCTTCTCCTTGGAGAAGGTGGCTCAGAGTAAAATGGACCAGCTTACTGCTCTGCCTTGATTTGTGGGCACAGCACTTGTCCTCACGATGAGGTGAAGCAGTAACGACCTAACAGGGAAGGTGAAGGAAACCACGGGAGCTGCTCAGCCAGCTCAAAAGAGTGGGTGAAAGAGGCAGATTGCCCTCAGCAATCCCAGCCACACTGCCAGGGTGTCCCTGAGCGCCGGACAGAAACACTGTGCAAGTTACCTAAAAGGCCAGAGTGAGGCCACCAGGCTGTTTGGTGTCCCTTCCAGATATGGACACAGACAGTTCTAAGGCCTCTGTCCTGAAGGCACTGGCCACCTGCACACTGGTGAGACCAAGTGAGAGCCAGCAGTGCTCCAACTGGCAGTGCTGCAGAGGCAAGGAGGAGCCAGGCCCCAAACCATAACAGCATTTACTGTGCTGGACAAGTTACCTGGCCCCAGGAACCAGGCAGAGCCACTGGAAGGATGAGCCAGAGCAGCAGTGCACATGGGCAGGAAAATGGGACATCTCTGGATCTCTGTGAAGAAGTCTCCCTACCTTTCCCCTAACCAAGGAGAGGATTTTGACACACCACAAGTACAGGTACAGAATCCTGTGCCCAGGCACTAGAAACAATCCTGTATTTACTACTTCTACAAGCTGTAGCCTGTCATTTAGTTCCACTTCAGTGTCTGTCATCCTTTCACCTGGGTGTTGCAGTCAACAAGCACAACCTGGAACACAGTTGTTTGCACAGGGCCAAACACCTCTGCTCGGGGCCATGACTACAGTATTCACCTTCTCCCTCCAGTCTGATGAATACCAATCCATCAGTATAGAATTGCTACACAGAACATGGCTGCTGGTTCTTCAGTTTAGTGTTTCCAATAAGACCAAGCATGAGATAGGATGCTGCTGTTTCCCACAAAAAGCTGTTCTCAGAATAACGTCCCTCACTATTTCTGTAACTTGGCCACTTGCTACAGCATTGTTCAATTTAAATTTCTAACCACGCAGCCAGCCAATAAAATATGCATGTACAAGACATCAGCGGTGTGTTTACTTTGCATACCTACACTAGATATACTGTGAGACAGCTCTAGGTGATTTTTATGGAAAAAGGTCTTCATAAAGAGTCATGTAACATTACTGTGTAAATGCTACTTGAGACAGTCCCAGACCTGAAGAATTACAATAAGACACCTTTACCCACTCTGAAGCTCTCATAAAAAACACAAGTGAACATCTACATCAAAATATTCAATTAAAAATTATACTAGTAACATAGTGACGAGTTTATTAGAGGTCTACACACCACTAATTTAAATGCTGGCTAACCAAATTTTTATGCCAACGTAAGTCCATCAATTAAAGGTGACACTGTAATTTTTTTAATATGTTTTTAACACAACTTGACAGAATAGAATTATCAGCAGGTATAAGATATCCTTAAACCAGTAAGTGTACACCAGTAGATCTTAAGACTCCCTCCTACACCCTTCCTAAGACAATATTCTGCAACAGAAAAGTACTAATTTAAACTGTACAGGTGCGGCTAAAGCTGTACAACGTTTGTATACAGAGAGGGCTTAGAAGTACAACTATAAACTTGTTCCATCTGCTGCATAAGACACCGTGCAAGAAACCAATAAGGACCCCTCTTATTTAAAGCAAAGGAATGTATTTTTCTTTTGTTTAGGCAAACAAAGCCAGCAAATTTTGTTCCAACCACTGCGGTTTCCCTATAGAAGACAGGAGGGAGAAAGTCAGTTGATTTGGGAGTCCACGGCAAATCCTCAGCTATAAGAAAAGCAATATTACAGAGAAAATGCAAGAGAGGCCTTTACAAGGTCCCAAGACCTTCACTGGGAGGACCTTTGCAAGGTCCTCCTTTACAACACTTCTATGAATAGGAGCCTCCCCAAAACATAAGAACAATTATCCAGAAATTCTCCAACATAACCCCAGCTTAAGGAGCATCAACGTACCCAAGTTTCCCCCGCGAACTGACAGCACTTAGTGGGCTCTGAGCCGCCCGAAATCCAGAGGAAAAGCCCCAGGCAGCCCCCGGCTCCTGGCAGCTCCTTGCTCTCCCTCCCAGCGCTGCCGCGGGCACAGGGCAGGCTCAGGGCACACACCGGGCTGACCCAGCTCGGCTGCCCCGCGCCGTCCCGCCCGGCCGTGCCGAGCCCTCGCACCAGGTGCCAGCGCGCCCCTCCCGCCGTGCGGGGCCTCCGGCGGCCTGGGCGGGATCCCGGCGCCCCCCGCTCAGGCCCCTGCCCGGAGCGGCCCCCGCCGCGCCCCCCGCGGCCCCGGCCCGCGCCCCGCGCGCCCTCCCCGCCCTGCCCGGCGGGAGGACGCGGAACCCCCGACCCGGCACAGCGTGCCGGGCTGCGGAGCCCCCGCGCCGGCGCCTCGGCCGCTCCCGGGCACCCAGCGCGCCACGAGCAGGCCCCGCTGCCCCCGGCCGGCCCCGGGGCGCCGCGCCGGGCCGGGAGGGGCCCCGGGCGGGCGCTCACCATGGTGGGGGCTGTGCGGGCCTCTCCCCTCCCGGTTCGGGCGGACTCTGAGGGCGGCGGCGGCAGCGGCGGCGCTTCCTCCGGCGGCGGCGGCTCCGGCTCCTCACGGGCCCTTCCGCCGCCTTCCCCCGCTCATGCGCAGTGCGGGGCCGGCAGCCCTGGCGGGGGGCGGCCCGGCCCGCCGTGCCCGGAGCTGAGGTGGGCACACCGCACCGGGGGCTCGGCCCGGGAAGGGACGGGGACGGGAGGGGAGGATCCCCCCCGGCTCCTGGGGATGTCCGGGGTGGGAGGTCCCAGCGGCTCCTCACACCGGGAGCGGGTGTTCTGTGGGGAAAGCGAAAGCTCCTTGACTGTGCTTATTTCTTCCGTATCGAAAGTCAAGGGTCAGGTGTGAGCGCCTGTGCGGCCCCGCCGGGCTCCGGGGTCGTGGCCGCCGTTCCCGGGGGCCTGGATTTGGAAAGGGGCGGGATGGGAAAATCCCTCGGGCTTTCCAGGATGGATTCGCGAGGGAGGCTGAGGACGTTTGCGGAGCAGCCACGGAGACCTGGGGAAGGCGAGGCCTCGGAGCAGCGGCTTTATGGGCATCTTCGTACGGGAGCACCTCCACATCTGTAAGATTTCCCTGATTTCCCTGCTCCTGGTCGGGATCCCCTTTGGGGGCTGTGGACAGATGCAGCCCTTCCTGCAGTAGAACAGATGTACTATCAAAAGAGGCTGCAGTGGTTAAATCACAGTTTGTACCAGTATCCCAGACAGTTGTTTGATTCCCAGGAAAGCTTACTCTACCTACCACAGGCTTTTGGCAACTGAAGAAGTTTGGGGAAGCAGAATATTTGCTGATAAAACTCACAGCAGTGGCAAACTGCTGTTGTGAAGGACAAAGGTTTGAGATCTGATCTTGTTCTCTCATCTCCTGCTGAGCTGGGAGCTATTAAAGTAAGCTTCTGTATTTATATTACATGACTGGTATGACTGCACACACTAGAAGGAAATTAAGACTTCAGAAAGACATTCCTCATCATGGATGTTCAGGGTTTATATGTGTATTTTTATAGAAAAAGGCCTAATGTGCTACTTGCTTACTTTGCTAGAAATCAGAAAAAGAAAAGCTTAGATGGAGTGTGAGGAGTTACATCGTGTTTGCTGAGGAAAATCAGGCCTGTCCTGTGAAGTGTCCAGTTGTGCTAGTGTTCTGAAACAGGAAAATTAAGAGTTGTCTGGATATTAAACATATGGAAATACGTGTGAATGCAGCTGTCCTGAGAGACTGAAGTTGCCTGCATACCTTGAACCCTCCCCAAAAGAATGTTTTTAAAATTGAGGATGGTTGCAGAGTGGCCAGTGTGAACAGCCACGAACACTTGCACAGCAGCCCAGTCCATGTGAACCACGGCAGGGGAGGCAAAGCCAAACCTGAAAATCTATCTCATCAAGTTACCTAATTGCCATCACTCTAACGTGCTGTGACAGCCCTCCTGCGATCTGGAGACACAATTTAGACCTTCTGGAAAATTATTGCGACATGTAACAATAATCTGAGAGATGAGCTGTGATTGCAGTGGATTCCTCAGGACAGAGACAGGATTTTTAAGTGGCTTGTTTTTCCCTAATGCCTGCGAGTCTTGCTGCTTTTCTGTACTACAAGGTCTCTTGGTGGGTTTTTGGAGTGTCTGGGGGCACACTGTGTTTGTGTTTAGTTTTTTGACTGACTTGTGCTTTGACCTCCATAACTTACTAAATCCCTCTGTATTATGAATTCCCATTGTGTAAGGTATGGAAAGTCATACTTAACTGCTTCTAAGCAGGGCAGATAAAAAGATGATAAAAAGATGATTCAATGATATGAAGGTGAAATATAAAAAAATATGTGAAATGCAGATTGATGCTATTCCCAGTGTGAATGCTACTGGTTTTTCGTTGGGTTTTTTTTCTATTTAAGTTCACTTATAAGGTGAAACTGTATCTGAGAAAAGGAGTACCTTCGTACTGCCACTTAAGTTGTAAGTCTACTGTCTGATTTTAGTGGAAGCTGCAGTCTTCTGTCTTGATTTCCAGAGTGCTTCCATGGGTATGTCTGAATTGCTGAACCTGAAGTTACCTTACCCAGAGCTCTTGGCCACCATGGCCAGGCTATTTGGTGCCTCAGCCCGAGCCAGTCTGATTAGATTGAGTTACCATCTCCATTCATGCCACACTGCAGTAGGCAGGCACAGACCTCTGACACAGCCAGATTGCCCCAATTCCACTCATATCCACACACCCACGGGCTGGCTGTACCTCTGCAGATGGAGATCTGCATTTCTGTGATGTGTGTGCTGTCTGAACCTCACCCTCAGCATTTCTGAGCAAAACCAGATGCTTTGCAAAGCAAGAAGCACCATGAGGCCACCAAAAAGTGTATTTGTTCACATTCAGAGTGAGGTGTCTGCATGGGGCTTGTTCTGGGTTCCCTTTGTACAGCTCCCTGCAGGATGAACCCCAGGTCAGAGCAGGGATACACAGCTCTGCTGGTTGTAAACATGACACGTGCACCCAGTGATACAGAGTAGAAGGAAATATTCATTGTGCAATCTGCAGGCAGCGTAATCACTGTGATCACAGTAACATGATGACTTGTTTAATTTATTTTAGGGCTGACACGCTTGCCTTGTTTTGCTGTGTGGGCCAATGATGTTTTATCATCTCATGTGAACCCTGGGAGAACCAGGCAGTGATCTTTTTTTAAATCCAAGTGTGTCAAATGCCTAACTCTGAATATAACATTGAGCTGCTTTACCCTGACTTGAGCTCTCGAGCAGACAGAAGAGCAAGTCTCGTGTTCAGTCAATGCAGAACCTATTTAGTGTAATCTCCTTGCTGAGAACTTCCACTTAGAGCACTTTCTGAGGACGAGGCCCAAAGCTTTATGAAGTGTAACAACCTGGGACAGCTTGGCCTGGAAATGTCTTTGTAACCCCCACATCTTTTTGTCAGCTACTTTATGCACTACAAAGTGAAACCACGAATTCATCTTACACTGATGGAACAGTCACACAGTGGTTATGACTGTGGCCCTTTGCCTGCAAGCTGACCACGTTTAACCAAGAGAACAAAGTCCCATGAACTGTCCTGCACAAGGAGATTTAATGCCACTCTAAAGGCATGAAGTTCCTTGGCATCCATAGGTACAGACCCAATGGTCTGCTCTGTTGTGCTGTTCAGCTGGTACAGATGGAATGTCTGTATTGGCCCATAATGGTTTTTTCCTGCTCTGAAAGAAGCACAGAGGAAGTAAACAGTGTGAGTCCTCCTGTAGGTGTCTGAGCAATCCAAGCTGCAAAGTGACACCACCAATATCAGAAGATCGTTAATACGTTGCAAGGAAGGGTGTTTACCTTCTATTAAGTTTTTTTATCCTTCCTGCATTACACAAGAGGTTAACAAGTTACTACACCCAGGCCAAGGCACTGTTAGGAGCCACGTTCCACATGACAGTGTCTCTGGGAGGGAGCAGGACAGATTAATATGACAAAGGAAGCGAAGTCAGGTCAGTGAGCCTAAGAAAGTCTGAACATTTCTCATGTACTCAACCATACCCTGGCAGGCCTGAATAGATTGAAGCTTTCCAGGACACCTAAAAGACAACACAATGCAGGACTTCTGAGTTTTGGTTTTTAACTCATTACTACTGAGATACATATACTAAAATCTAGGCATTTCGAGTAATACGGATTAAGAAATGAAGAGCAGTAAGACATAGCTAATTGTTTTTTATGAGATATAGACATTTTTTAGTTCAGAACTTCTGTAAAACAAGGTATGATCTTTATAGCCAGATTGGTTTGAAATTTCCCAAACTGTAATCCAGATAGTGCCATCACAGCTTCAAGATTAAAACCTATACCTTTGAACTGTAAGCAGCTTTCCCTTCTCACTACAAGGAATTACAGCTGATTCCAAGAATTTAGGAGACAGAGACACACTTATTTCCCTATCCCAGTGATCTTCTGTATGTGCCATCTTTAGTTGTTCTGTTTAGTAAAAATAAACCATCCCAATGCAGAGCACATATTTTGATATTCATATACAAAACAGTAATTTAAGCTGCATATATGGGAGGTAGAGCCTTTTGCCTTGGAGGTAGGCAGGCTGCAGGAGTAATGCAGACATACAAAGTAAGGGTAGTAAGATGACTCCTGTCATACATGTCACAGGCATTTAGCCTTTTCCAGTCCTCACACTGTCCAGCAAACTGGTTTTGTGGATCATGTTTACACAACCCAGCCAGGATTACTGTTCTCATACCTAAGCAGCAAATTGTAACCTCCACGCCCACGCCTGGCTATCAGCATCAATACAGTGGGGCAGACTTCAAGGAAAACAAGCATTAACCACATCTGTATATAACAGTTCTGGTTTTAAATTGGTTCATTCTAGTTCATATTTTATCTCATTTTACACCTCTGTAGAGCAGGAGCTGTGTCTTACGTTTCTGGGATGCTGAACGGGACACTGAGCGGGCCTGGGGTCTTTGGTTGGAGTTACCATGCCAGTATTGATCACTGAGTGTTCCTGTGTGTGCCAGTGCAGGACAGGACAGCCCAGAAGATACCACTCTGCTTTTCAGAGAGGCAAAGGAGGGATGCAGCTCTCAGCAGCAGTATTTTTCACCAAACACTCTTTGGAGCTTTGCTGACTCCAGTTCTTAACAACTCCTGGTTTCCCTGCTTTTTTAAGTGAGTAGGTTGGCTGCCATTCACAGAGACCAATTACCATTCCAAGAGCAACTTTTTGGCACCAGAACTATTTATATGGAAAACGGCCTGTCATGGTTTAACCCAAGCCAGCAGCTGAGTACCGAAATGCAGCTGCTCACTCACATCCAGTGGGATGGGGAAAGAAGGAAAACGGGTTCTGC
>JAWWLV010000011.1:8078582-8163259 GCA_035041135.1 Platyrinchus mystaceus
ATTAGAATTTCTTTCCATAGGATCAGGAGTAAGATTAGCCTTTCCTCTCTGTCTTGGATCTGTCCATTGGACACTGGAGCAGCAACTTTCCTGGAAGAACCTCCATTTATGATTGTTCTCTGTTTCACAGCCAGCAATTCTATCATATCATAAGGCAGTGTTACAAAGTACAACAGAATCAACCTAAGCCCAGCCCCCAGAGGTGATAAACAGCACAAAGGGAACACACACAGCAAGTAAGGCAATGACGCAAACCTGAGAACAAGAGCAACAACTCTGAGAAAAACAAATCAACATTGTGACCAGTGACTATTAAATTAATATAATGAATGCTTGTAATAAATTTGTTTTACATGCTCTGGTCAGATCTGTCGTTATCTCCACCCTTTGTGCCCCACACTGGGTGCCAAAAAGGACTGTCATAATTTAACTCCAGCCAGCAACGAGGTCCCCTCTGTAGCTCCTTGTTCACCACCCACCACCTCCTGCTGGGATGGGGAGGAGAATGGGAAAAAGAGCAGTTTAATAATTGAAATACAATTGAATAAATAATAATACAACTGTAATGAAAAGCAAGACAACAAAAAGAGAGCAAGAAAAAAAACAGACAAGTGATGCTCAGTACAGGTGTTCAGTCCCCATTGACCGATGCCCAGCCCATCCCCAAGCAGCCTTTGGTGGCTCCTGGACAACTCCTCCCAGTTATACACTGGGCACAGTGTTCTATGGAAGGGAATATCCCTTTGGCTGCTGTGGGTCAGCTGTCCTGGCTGTGCTCCCTCCCAGCTCCTCGTACACCTGCTCGCTGGCAGAGCATGGGAAACTGAGAAGTCCTTTCCTTAGACTAAGCACTGCTCAGCAACAGCTAAACCAGCAGTTTGTTACCAGCATTATTACACTGAATCCAAAACACAGCACTGTACCAGTGACCAGAAAGAAAGTTAACTCCCAACTGAAATCAGGACACAGATTAAAGCTAAAATCCAGCTATCACAGTTTTAAAGCCCAGCAGGACTCCAGGCTTGTTTTACTTGCTTATTACTCCTATAATAAAAAATACAGAATATCCAACCAGAACATCTGTGTTTATTTTAACATGGATTCATTGTATAATCAACAGCTTTTAAGATAACATAAAATGTCTCAAAAATTTGCATTTAGAATCCAGGCCTTCTTCTTTCAAGACATACAATCAGTTCCACATAAAAACATGCCAAGGTTTCAATTATCAATTTCTGCAATATTGGGGTTTTTTTAATACAGCGTCATTTGTGTGTGTTGTTTTCCAAATGGAATTCTTATGCAGAAGGCTTTGTCCCAGTATCACAGAGGTACTAAGTGATATTTACCTGTGAAGCATTCATGTGTAAAAATCTATATCTGGAACATAACTGTACAAGCAGCTAAAGTATCTGTTGAGGTATTTGAGAATATACCTTGTGTAAAAGCTGGAAGTTCAGACCTTAATCCATTGCCATTGACCATCCAGTAAACACATTCTACACAGCACTGTGCAGCTTTTTACAAACAGAACAGACAGAACACTGACAAGTAACTCCCGATCTGACTGAAAAGGATTATCAATAGAAATTAATATACCTGTGTTAGTGCACTGGTTGATATGTCCTTTGAAACAGTACAACTTGCTTTAGTAAAAGAGTTGTATTCCCAGATCAACTGATGTTTTTCCCTACCATTGACTAAATTTTAAGGGTCCTGCCAAAAAACTCTCGTATATTTGGGTTTTAATCAGCATGAAGACAGAAGCAAGGATTTTCTGCTAAGGACCTAGTACAACCATTACAACAAAGGATACAATACAACAATACACACTGGAAACTATAACTTTGCTATCAATATTTGCTGTATAAAAGGTTAAAAACAACCTACAAGTAGAAATTGCCAACATTTGGAATTACAACTTTACCAACAAGCATAGAAAATTATTTATAAATCACTGTGTTCGCAAATTTTGCAGTGTTTTGGTTGCCATCAACCTCATTAAATAAGAGGAAACACAGGCAAGTATCTACTAAGTGACTTACCTGAAGTCACCATAAATCAGTGGCTGAAATAAGAACACAGTCCTGCCCTCCTGCTTTCTACTCCCTGTGTCCTGATCAGTGATCCAGCATGGATTGAGGCTGCAGACCACAGATCTTCCCTGGGTAGAAGCCACAGTAATTGGCAGCCGCTGGAGAGTGCAGGAGAGACGGAGATCCCACAGGGGATAACTAAAGTTTCTTCAAGGCTCTTGTTTTGCTCTGGTAACATTCACACTGCTGGGCAGGATGATCCACACCTGATCCCACAGGCTGACCAGTAGGCTCGTGGAGAGTGTTACTGCCTGATCCTGTCTCACAGAAGCCTCAGTCTGAACAGCAGCACCCTCATTCTTTGCTGGGGACTATCAACTGGGGCTGAACTACATGTTCTGTGACCTGGCCCCCTCTCTCCCATGGCAGCAAGAGAAAATCATGACAAGTAGAATCAGTTCAGATTCATTGTTACTGGAACATCCAGTACAGCACGATTTGAAAAGGTATATTGATAACAAATTACAGGCAGAGATAATCCTTTTAGCTCGAATACTAAAATACTGATTTTAAACAATAACATTTTTTTCTTTCCTCATCTACCACTAAGTGTTCTAGAGACAACAGTTTAGTTCCAGCTGTTACTATCATGTGCTCCTTAGCAATTCACATTTATAACACAAGATTTTATTTGTAATAAACCAAGGATTTCTAAACATTTTGTAAATTCTGTGTTAAAGGAAAAACCTGACTTTACTAATTCTTTGAGCATCTCTAAGTTCAATTAAATCACATTGCAGTAAAACATCTGAAGTGTGCAAACTGTGACAGTGACTTCTGCAAGAGATTTTATTTTGAAATAAACACAGAATCAATCTTAGTAGAAAAAAGAAGTGAGGGAAAATGAAAACTGGTAACATTATTTGTCTCCCTCCGTTCCTAAGGGAGGACATTTTGTCAGCTTCCAGGGAACACATTCCTGTCTCACTGTGTGCACAAGCTGTGCAGCCTCAGTGGGCAGAGAACCTCATGCTGGGAGTTTCAGTGTTTTGGTACAGATTCAGTGTAGGAAAGTAGGTCTAGAAACACAGCCCTGTCATGTAGAGAGCAAAAAATATATGCCAGGCTGCAGAGGCTCATGTTTCTATATGCAGATCCAATTTCTAGATAAAACAAGCCACTAACCTTACCTGCAGTGAAGCCCATCACAACTGTTTGGATTTCTGCCTCCCAAATGTGATCTGCAGATTGTGGTCATCATCATCAGATGATACAGAAACAGCTGCTTAAAACCCTCTAATCTAATGCATGGACAGAAGCAACCAAGGAAGGAACAAAATGGAGAAAAATGAAAACAAAACATTCAAAGTTAAGCTTAATTTTTATTTGGCAGTAAATAAAAACCACTGTGGCAATACTCTACAAGATGATCACTGTAATTTTTTGTTAGGTGGCCATAGGATTAAAAGGAAAATTGAAAAGTATTACAGTATGCTTTTAATATACAGTCCATCCAGAGCCAATTGTTTTTTATAATGTTCTTCTGCATTGCAGGCAAAGCTGCACAATTATAGAGGCAGATCAGAGAACTCCCCATGATGCTGTATATTGATTCAGAAATGAGATTTCAGGGAAGTGTAAGGATCCATTTGCACAGATCTGACTACAGGTTTCGGATCACTGCAGCATCTGATGTGATCCTTTCTGCAGTACAGACCATATTCCTGAATTAAATTAGCATATCAAAACTTCACAACAACCAGAACATCACATTAACTGAAAGGTAAAAATATATTCAAAGTTTGCAACAATTAAAGCATATTTTTCTTTCCCTTTTCCTGTTTCTGAGGGGCTTTTAAATAAGTTAAAATAAATCTATGGCAAATGATCAGTATATGCTTAGTCTGAGTATTTTCTTTGCATATCAAAAAACCTAACAAATTTCCCACCTGAAACCCTGCAGATACAAAAGAAAATATCTATTATTCGTAGTAATATTTCATGTTGTTACAAAGACTTTGGTGTACTTATTCCAGCCAATAAGTAACATAGAAAAACGTGAACAATATGGGAACAGCAATGAGGATTTTGAAGTCAATATTTTATTTTGGCACACTTTCCAAGTAATAAATAAGCTTATCTTTATGTTACTACTTCATATTTAAAGTTCAAATGATATTTTTAGAAACCAGTTATGTTCCAACTTCGATAAGTATAGCAAATGAAAAATGCTTTGTATCAGATGTTTTGAGGTATATTAAAATAATTCTTGAAATGCAAATTTTCACTACTCATTCAGGTAAACGGGGAAAAAAGATGTAACAGAAATGACTGAGAGGGATTCAGGGCTAAAGAACAATCCTGAATTCCCAATTAAGGCAAAAACATAAGCCAGGGATTTTGCCAGAAAATGAATTCATAAAACAATTGTCTTCCTTTAGATTTCATTCAAATCAGTCTTCTCATATCTCAGGGAAAAAGGCAGCTGTGAAGGAAGAAGCAGAAGAACCCAACCTGTCTGTCCCTTACAGTCCTTACTGACTTCTCCCATCCTTTGAGAGTTCCACATCTTTTTCCAGTCCAGTGTCTTTCCACAGGCAAACATAACCACTAAACAACAATCACATAGGTCCACAGGTTATAAATACGATTACAGGATAGTGATACCCAAATTCCACTGAAGTCAGCATAATTTACAGTCAAACTATGCAGGAAGTGCAGAGGAAACCAATTCCCCAGTGTCTCATACAAAACAGTTTGCTGAAAATATGAAGAAGTCTTCTCCTGGGAGAAAATCAGCAAAGTAGAAAAAATAAAATGCACCTTCCTTGAATTTTATTTTGACTCGGCTTCTTCATCCATGAATTCCACCAGTGCAGCGTGTCTGTTGGCCTGGGCACCTTCTTGGAAATTAACCTTTTTTATCACTCCTGCCTTTGGAGCCCTTATGGTGTGCTGCACAAAACAGAGCAAGAGTGAACCAGCAGAGAACCTGCTTTCTTTCCTTCTCTCTCTCTCCAGCAAATGCTAATATTACTCTTCGGTGCAATTAGAACTGAAAAACATTTAATTCCTTCCTCTGACACATATATTTATTTTAAACCTTCTTTTAAAACATTATACTAGTCCATTTTCAAGTTTTCTCATGAATATTTTGTAAGTACACTGGGGACAAAAAATATAATGTTATATTATGAAGTATGAACAGCTGAATATTATTTTACTTCACTAATAGTTTTTGTTATTGTAATAAATACCAAGCAGAAATAATACAGTTTTAATCCAAAATGTTAATCATAGCAGATTTGTTCCCTTAAGAGGAATCTGCAGATTTACTAAAGATATTTTTGTTTTCTGGCCAGGAGGGGTCTTTACTGAGCAGATATTTGGCAAAATCCAGATGAAATACAAACACAGCCACTAATGACAGTAAAGGAACAGCATGTTTACACACCAACCCCCAAACTGGTCTGCTTGTTATTGTACCAGGTTAGTTTTCCATTGTAGCTTTGTTTCTTGGTATTTTTCTACATAGGGCTAGTCCAGTATCAAAACATTTAATACCAGATATTAAATCCTCACATCTTATTCTCATGTCTAGCCTCACTGTGACAAGATAAAATGGCCAAAGTGCTGGTCCACTGAATGCCATGTGGACGATTACACAGAATCTTGAGTGTACCCTTGGTAAAACTTTATGTAAATAATAATAATAAAAAGATTATACACAAAGAACCCTGTACATATTTACAAAGTCTCCATTAGCTAAATTTCTGCCTGAAGTAACTGCAGATATTCCATATGCTTTGATCAAATCAGTGAGCAAGAGATAAACGTGGACAGTCTTCTGCTAGAGAAGTCAAAGGAGAAGAGGGGAGAGAAGGCCCGACACAGCTCACCAAATGCATGTTAAAAAAGCTGCAGAATACCATGGATTATATAATCATCATTTGTTAGTAAAACAGCAAATCTAATCCTCTAAAATCTAGTCAAACACAACACTCATTTCATAGCAGATGAAGTGATATTGACATCTGCAAGCTACATCATACTTCAGTAATGCGACCAAAAATTATTAAATTCTGACCAGATTTTTATTTTCTCAGTAATTAAAACCTTTATATGTCACTTACCTCCATTTTCATAGCTATCATAACCATTAAAGGATCTCCAGTCTGAACCTTATCTCCTGCCTTCACAAACACCTAAATTCATGAGAAAATTGGGAAAAAAAAATCATTCTTGTCAATGCCCATAACAATCATCAGCTGGATCTTGACTAGCACAATCCACAGTGTGATTGTGGGTTTGCAAAACAGCCTCATATTATTTTTATTATTGCTGAACTGGGTATGAGAGTTCTCTAGATGACACTCAAGGGAAGTCAGAGCTACAGAGAGAGAGGTTCAGTGCCAGCTGCCAGGATGAGCAGGAAGACATTTACCTATCAGAGATGGAACACTAGAAGAGAGGATGTATATTTGACCCTTTCTGGCTTAAGCACTTCTATTTTGAGAAAGTGCAGGACCTCCCCCTGGAGCCAGTCCCTAAAGTCTTTTAAAAAACAACACCCAGAAAGAAGATGGCAGAGCCACCTTGTTATTCAACTACAACTGATTCAGAGTGTTCACTCAGTGTGTAGGAGATCCATGTTCAATGTACTCGACATTGCTACCAGAATCCTTAACCACTGAACTCTCCTGGAAATCTCTTTTCTGTGGAAACTTTGTCACTGTACAGAGAAATACACAAGACTTGTTGAGCTAAAGAAAAAGAAATAAACACACAGCTTAAAAAAAATGCACTTCTGAGGATTTCTTTTGTTTTGCAAGTGCATCTCTTAACTCACTCTTTTGTTAGATGAAATGAATCAAACAGCCTCTAAGACTTCAGGGACCTTCAACTTAGAAAGTAATTAAGGTGAAGAAAAAATTAGTTTAGCAGTAGCATTAGTTAAATATTCAGAACTTCCAAAGCTCTAGAGAAAGAAGACTGGAAGCCTGAAAAACTCTTGGGTGCCTGCTGAAAACTCAGAGTAAACAAGGCTTTTTCCAACTGGGAGAAGTCATACAGCACTGGCGTTTCAGGCTCTGATTCTTTCCTGGCAGTAGAGAAGCACCATTTCTGGAAGAGTGAACTTGGATATGTACTGGAGAATTCACTGCCCACCCATGTTATTATAATTACCTTTTCCACTGTGCCTGTCATGGGTGCTACAGCACCACCTCGCTCTCCCCCTGAGCTCACTGCAGACAAGTACTTGGGCACGGGGAGGCCAATCCGAGCACTGCCTTCCTACAGGGAGAGAATCCAGGACAGGTGAGTTAACAGCGTAAAATCCCACCAGCAGCACATGTTGTGACACACAGGAATGAACAGATCCAGCCTTGCTCTGAGGGTGGCAGAGCCCTGGGGTCACGGCAGCAGGGGGACTGTCAGCAGCTTTGCCAATGTCTGAGGCTGCTGCTGCTAAGGGTCAGCAAGGGAGGAACTCCTGTGCAAAAGCAGCTCCACGTGGATCTTTGTACAAAACCCATCTTGCACCTCCCCTATTCACACAGCAACAGTGCAGAACGTTTTAGAAAACATATAAAAGCTGTTGGCACAAGGGGCAGGCAGGTTGCTGCAACAAGGAAGAGAGACATTGGCATCTTCCTTGCCAATGAGAGCTTCACCATTTACAATAACAGGAATTCAGGGCTAACTGAAAAATTCTCATCCTTATTCAAAACCCTTTAAGTGCTCTCACACTTGGTGCCCAGAGTTTCCCAAAGACTCATTCTCCCACACACCCCCATACCCTAAAACTGCTGTGATTTCTCCTAAATCCCCCACCTCTGACTCCACTGTGATGCCACAGGAGAACTGAGCTTTGCCATCCCAGCATGAGTTATTTTGTCCTCACCCCTGGAGTAGCAAAATTTTCACTGCATTCTGCAGAAAGTCTTAAGGGGTTCAGGGCTAGAGGTTAATTACTGAAACTAACACATAATAATTTACTTATTTAGATTACATTTTTATTGTTACTTTAGGGCCTTGCAATCTTTTTAACGGCAAATAAAAAATTACCAGCCTAATAATGGAAATTAGGGTACATCTTTCAAATGCCATTTGCATATGTGCAACAGATATAATGCCATGGTAGCTCATAATTCCATTCTTTTAATATGAGCTGAAGTTATCTTTCCTCAGACCAGTATCAATTTATTTCTTGTCATATAATTTAAAAAATGAAATTAAAATAAGTTACAAGCACTTTCAAATAATTGTCAGTTTGAACTAATTGCTACTGTTCCATGACAAACTTAAATTTTAATATTTTGTGTTCCCCCCTCCTAAGCCATCATTTGCAATTCACCTCACTGTATTTTATCTTTCTAAAAGTTGTTTTCTCACTCATGGACCATAAGCAGTGAACTTCTAATTAGACCTATAAATCCAGCAAGTATCAAAACATTATAGGTCAAAGTAAGAAATTGAAATTATGATTCACATTCTCTTGCAATTTATATTCCTCATTTTCATGGGTAAAATTCTGAAATTTTAAACTTGTGATAATAAAGAAAGGAACTTTACCGGAAAGAAGAGATAAATGGTGTTGTCCAAAATGACCAATTTGGCCTTACACACTGTTCCATCTACTGAAGACCTCAAGTAAAGTGAATCACCTTCATTCAACATCTCCCCAGAAATCAGGAATGTTTTATCTTGAATCTGAAAGGTAAATGCTTTTATAAGAACAAAGGTTAACCCTTCATGACCAATAAACCAAAAGACAGCATTTGTACACTCATAACCTGTGATTCTTCATAGACAATTTTGGAATTAAAAGAAAAAATATTTTTAAATCTTGTGTATCCTTTATTTTTCAGTTAAGAGACTGTATTCTGTATCCAATACAAACAGCTCAGAAAATTGTTCCCCCAGGACAGTTTTTATCTTAAACAAAGATATACTATTTCTCAAGAAGAGCAAAAAAAAAACAACCCAGAATAGTCAGTTTAGTGATGCTACTAAAATCCAATATTTTTGATCTGTTGTAGCATCTTGACTTTCTTCAAACTGAAAATCCATACTACTCAGATGACATCACACTCCACAATGCTTTCCAAAAGACAGGTAACTTCCTCTGCCTTGGAAGCTTTCAATACAAGAACTACAGCGTAGTCAGTAAACCTACAAAGGAGCAGAGCAGTAATGGAAACAGTGTCAATAAGACACCAAAACTGCAAAAGAAAGACCAGATGGAAAGGTCATTTATTTATGAGTAACCCTTCATCTACATCCCTGGAAACTGCACCTCTGCCACAACCTCAGCATACAAAGACTGCAGGAACACAAACATAAGTGCATTACATTTAACTGATATGTTTGTTTCTAAGTCTACCATCACCGAGCAAAGAATCAGAGACCTGCTGGTCTTTCAGGGTGGTAGGAGTTGAAATAAAATTCAGTTTTTATTATATAGTCACATACTGTCCCTCCACTGAAAACATGCACTGAAAGGATACTGTTGATCTGATACTTATCCCTCAGAGGAAAATCGTTTGCCTGATGAGTATCCTGAGGAGGGGCACAAATTAGGGCAACACCCTTGTGAGCACTGAGTGCTTGACACATCCATGGCCCAGCAACTGCTCTGGTTGATTGGCTCAGCAGGTTTTGTAACACTGCAGAGGACACATCTTCCTCATAATCACCTCCCAATTATGTTTCTCCATCCTTTATCTCCAGCTTTTCTCCATTTCCATCTCAACCCCCATTCTTGCTCCCCAGCTGCACTTCCCTCCACAAATGGCCCCTACATCCCTTCCAGCCTCTCTTTACTTTTGCTGACATGACTTACATGAGACAAGCCTCGAGTGTAAGAGCTCTGCAGCATCACACGCGTAATTAATAGACCCAAAATAACCCGGGTATTACTGGAGGGATGTGGGTTATCTCAGTCTTTGTGTCCACAGAAATAAGGGTGTGAGTTACCCAAGGTGCTGTTATACCCTTGAAAGCACAGCAGTTTTCTCATTATTTTCCTGGTAGGCTCATCTCTACACAGTCTGAGCAGTTCATAAATACTTATTATCCCAGTTTCCCTTTTCTGAATATTGGGAACAAGAAGCTGAACTGCAGAGAGACTGGATTCTCCAGCATGCTTTCATTCTGGGTGACAAATTTGAGAAAAAACACTGGACTACAGGTGATGCAAGAAGGATGTTTAACACTCAGCAAAACACAACCCCCATAAGCCACACAACTGGAGACTGTCACATGTGCACACACAAAATGATCTGTGTTTAAAGCATCTGGAGCTCTATCCTATAGGAGCTCTATAGCACAGAGAAAGAAGCTGATTCTGTGGGGTATCATTCAATTATCTGACCAGGAGATTCCTCATCCAATTTGGTAATCACTTCTCAATTTCCATCTTCAAAATAAAATAGGTGTTATCTTACAGATACTGCTCTAGAAAGCTTTTATTTATCCCACAAGAGATCCATCTCATGCACAGAATAAAGCAGGAGTCCTGTGGAAAAAAAGTCTTTTTAAATGCAGATTTAAATCTAATTTACCATGTTTTAGGAAGGCAAATTTAAGGAAGAGGAAAATGAAGAATAAGACCTTTAAATACTGAAAATACAAACACTTTTCTTAGCCTTATTTTCATTAGTATTTTAGTAGCTCCTCCATGCCAATTCAGCATCTAGCAAAGATAATTTCAGGCTAAAATAACAGTCTACAGCAATGGCTGCAAGTAAGCCAAAAACAGAATCCTGTATCTGTAATCACCAAGCAACTTTAGTAACAGTTAATACTAAGATAAATCTACAAGAAACAGATTCTTTTATCTAATGAAATGTCTGAAAAAATGGACTTGTACCTGCATTTTGTATGACCCATCTTGATTGTAACTTACAGCTACATCCACAACTGTTGAACAAAACAAAATATGTATATGTGAGCAGATTAATTACAGTATCTAGAGAATAATGACTTAGACACAATATTTAGTTTATGTTTCTAAATAAAAACAAGACCTACCAACACTAAGAAAGGAACAAGTATTTTCAGGTTAGCTTTGTAGACACTGCAGCTTTCATACTGAATTTGAGACAATTTGGTTTTCAAAGATAAGCACCTGAAGTTATGCTCTGAAATCTGTATTGTGTTATCTGGACAGAAAACAGGTTTGTGATGGGAAAAAGTGCTGAGCTCTTTCACACCAAAATGAAGTGAAAAAAAAAGTCAATGGCACTTAGCTCTTTTTAAAATGTCAACCTTATTCATTTAAATGATGAACAACAATAGTGTCATTTGAATTTGGTTTACATCTCCTCAAGGTCTAACAGTGTGGATTAAGCATGCAATTCTGTGAATTCCCAGCTTAAACTGCATAAAACTCATGCTGGTTCTATTTGTTGTTTCTTAGTCTGAATTTTCAAGCATCAGTTGAAATAATTTTATCCATCAAGTGCCTCCCTTCCCTCCTCACACTTTCTTATTAACTTACTGTTTTCCCCATCCAGCAGAGACAGTTTTCTAGTATAACATATATTTATTCTTCTACCAGTGCTGGATGCAAATGGTGAGAATTTATCTAAAACACAAAATACACAGATATGTTACTTTACTTTGACAAAACACAATACTCAGAACTTCCACCATAAAATCACTGTCCTACTGTTACTACCATCATACTTATGGTTTTATATTGCATGTAAAAGATTGGGGAACCCCTGCAGTCACTGAGAGTGACAATCCCTCAGTCTTCAACACTGAATAAGTGATGCTGTGTAACCTACAAAACCCATGACACTAACAGCAGCACTAAGGGGGGCATTGGCTGTTCTCCAGGAACACATCCCTGAACAGGCCAAGAATGCATGGGAGTTCAATTCCACCACACCAGATTCTGATTAACCTTTAGGTGAAGGTTCCATCAAACCCCACTGCCTCTCCCACTCTGAGCAGGGTCAATTTGACATCTGAAGACCTTGGGCCAGCTGTAGGAACAGTACAGGCAGATGGTCACAGTCTGTGCTTGTCAAGAGCAAAGAGCACACGGTGTCACTGCCTAGGAATCCCAAGGTCTTCCTGATAGTGCCTATCTGGAGTGCTGTGGGAAGTACTCAGTCCATTACAGTGGGGATACATTCCATTTGTGTCCCTTCACAAAAGTCAGTCTGTGTAAATACCTGAGAGAGGCCAGAATGCAGAACCCTGAGCAGGCACAAAGGAGGTCAAAGAAAGAACATGCAAATTAAGTAATGGCACGAGAGCTCACAAAATAAAACAAAAGAATGATCCTTACCCTCTGACTGATCTCTAAAAGCATCTGTTAGCATCTTCTCTTTCAGTATAAGCCCAAGAGCTGCCTGACACATAACTTCATGTGGAGTTGCCTTTTTGGTTGGAAATAGTTCATCGTGGTGTTGAGGAATGAAATTAGTGTGCACATTTCCAGCCTCAAACTGTGGGTGTCCTGACAGGCTCAGTAAGAAATCAATATTAGTGCTTAATCCTACAATCTGTAAAGAAACAGAAGCATATTGCAAACTGAAGTTATGAGTGAGCATGCAGCTTTCTGCTCAACTTATGTATAGATAAGAGATGAGTATTTTTTCAGATAGCATCATCAAAACAAAGTCCAGCAATAAAATGTAATTCTTTCAACTGCTCTGTTTTATTACCAGTTAAACCAATGGCTCTAAAAAGAAAAAAAAAAACAACAAAAAAACACACAACAAACCAAATAAAACCCCCAAAGAATTGCTTTGCCAAAAGCACTGTTTTCTCAACACCACCTTTGTCCACTGTGAAGTTTGAGGAAAGTTTCCCAGCAACAGTAGAGGGAGGTAATTTAGGAAGAAACACTACTGTTTCAGAAAAGCATTCTCTGAGTATGTAACAGAACATTCCTAACTTGACAAGTGCTTCTTACAAAAAATGAGTTACAATAGTGTCAGCATCCCATATTTGATCTTTTAATAGTAACAAGTGGTAATGGGGACTTTTATAAATTTACTGGATTCTATCCATTTCCTGTACTGCAAAATACCTAAGCAAACAACATAATTATTTTAGAAAAATTAGTGAACCTGGTAACTATGTTATGCTGTCCACATGTACTGACAGAACTGCTAAGAAAAAGAATTCTCTTGGGTTTTTCCAGAATTTCTCTCTTTCCCTTGAAGTAATTTTCATTTATAGCTAAAACAATAAGGGGCCCAATATTTTCAGTACCTCAGTAACATTCATGTTGTTGGTTTAAAAGTGTAAATTAATTCTCCACAAATAATACTCGGTCTCATGTCAAGTCAAACCTTCTGAATTCTGGAAAGAATTCTGAATTTTGGAAAGATACAACACCTGTAGTTTTTATACAGGGGGAAAGGGAATGTTTCTTAAAAAGAACTGACAGCATTTACCACATGTATAGTCTAAAAATTTAGTTATTTTTATAAATTAGAAATTACAGGCAAACACAAACACAAATTCTACTCCTTTAAGTTTGGGAGAGCTCACACTACAATTGAAAATGTTGGTTAGCCTTACTCTTCTACAAAGCCTCAGGTGCATCATCCAGCTGAAGAGATCACAAACTTAAAAATATATGTGTAAAACTGGACTTCACACTTATTTCTACTCACACCACCTATAAAAACAGTTTGCGAATTAAGAAAAAAATACAACTTCTGTAAACAAATAATGAATTTGAACCGGCAGTGGCAATGCAGACTCCCTCTTAGAAACCATTTTTGTTTTATTTTTTTGTTTATTTTGTGCATACTTTGATAGCTCCAGGTATTCACAAAGTTAGCTCAAGATCTGAAATCCTACTGGGCTCTTTCCACTTACATTGTATTGGTGCAAACTGTATCTCAGCTTCCTCAGCGCCGCCTGCCGATCCTCAGCCCAAACAACCAGCTTTGCAATCATCGGGTCATAATGAACAGAAACCTCATCACCTAAAATATGGGAGCAAAAGAAACGCTGTAACACCAACCCCAGTGTTTCTGAAAGCTGGTAATGCAAAGTACCAGACACCACATGGTGTCAAACGGGGACACAACTCGTGGCCACATTTCTCTAGAGATTAAAGTTCCTCGAGGACACGATGATGTGACCTGGCATCTCAGTTTCAAGGCCAACTTCACTACAGACTTTGTGGACATAACACTACTCAAATCCAGTTTTCTTTGTTGCAATCAGAATGCAGGATGGATAAATTCTGAGGAGGCAGCATGATCCGATGGACTTTAATACGGATACAGGTAAATAAAGAGATAAATAAAATAGTCAGTGATTGACCAAAAATACATGGACAATCACAAGGAAGAATAATTCTGTATGGATTTGTCTTTATAGCAACACCCTGTCAAACTAACTTATTTAGGCAAAGAAAACATTTTGATGTTAATTATTTCTTACACATCACAGCCTTCAGTTTTACCTTGTCTGACTCCAGTCTCTATCCTGGTGAAACGATCTGCAGGAGGGGTGGATAAGTGCAACAACGGCCCAGCTCCTGGCATAAAGTTATTATTAGGGTCTTCAGCATATATTCTGGCTTCAAATGCATGGCCCTGGAGCAGGATCTCTTCCTGCTTTAGGGGAATCTTCTCTCCTGCTGCAACCTGAAAACAGTAGGGTTTTTTCCTCAATGCAGGATCAATATTCTGGAGTGTTGATATATGAAATATTAAATATCTTTCTTCTAAACATGAACAACTAGAAAGCTCATAAAAAAAGCACAAGGAGATAAAAAATGGTAGGTCATAAAAGGCTAATTCTGAAGTCACTCCCTCCTTTTTTTGTGGAAGTCACCAGTCAAAGGATTTTGAATTATTATTGTGTAAATTTACTGCCTAATATTTCAGACAGCTAAAACATAATGGAAAAAACCCAGTCTAATGTTTTTCTACAGGTTATGTCAAAAAATAATTGATTATTTAAGTTACAGCCTGGTCAACTAAGAGAAGATTTTATTAGACAAAAATTGCTCCAAAAGCAGATGATAAAATGGGTTACTGGCAGCCAACACTACCAGCACAAACTGTTGATTCTTCTGTGCTGTGGGACCTGTACATTTAAGGGAAAGTTTCTCTAAGGGGATTTCTAACAAGGAACCTTTAATGGGAAAGGAAACATCATTATATTACTCAGAGGAATTAACATTGCAAATACAGGAATATCAGCAAAGATCAGTGACACACCAGTTTGAGACTGAAAAAAAAACAGGGCTTTTGGGGACAAAATAGTAACAAGAAACCTGCTGCAGTTGAGACAAGACCTTTTGTTATTTCCAGCTACATGGGAAAATACATGTTCCTATTAAAAAACCTGTAGCTACATTTTATCCTCTGTTGTAATGTCAAGGGTTTTCCACCCTTTCTTGTGGCCTTCTGCCACCAAACTCTGGATTTCAGCAGAGGCAGCAGATTATAACTTAGTCTTCAAAGAAAGAATAGTCACTATACAGATTTACAAAAATAATCCCTCCAAGAACTGACATTTTTTTATCTATTAACTCATTAAGCCACCTGCCAATACCATTCACTGCACCTTTCCATGTTCTTTCTCTTTCTTCCATTATTGTTTGATCCCTGCTCCAACTCAGCATTCAGTGCTCAATTTCCATTCCCAGATCAGGAAGACAAACGTTCCTTTTTCTTCCATCAGCATTTGCCATTTTAGTTTTCTTCCTGATTACAGTAAATACTTCCCCACCCTTAAGCTCACACTGCTTAAGCTCAGTGTGGGCTGCTGTTGTCACGTTTGGATTTATCCAACCAGAACTGGTTTCCATTTCTACTTCCCAAGGTCCAAAACTTTCTGTTGTCGTTTGAATGTGTGAACAATCTCTCTGCAAATTGGGTGTGTGGGGAAATTGCCATTGCCTGCTTCCAGTCCACACAACTATACCTTTATTTTAGAATGGGACTATACTGGTAGAACACCAGACACATGATTTTGTGGAGATCTTTTCCTCATAGGAACTGATCCAAGAATGACTTTTGTGCCAAAGATATATTTGAACTTGAGTTTTAAAAATTTTTTCGGCATGGATAGGGAAAGATCAGGACCCTACTCCTCCCACTTCCCACATTCTCTGCAAGGTCTCTAAACACACTTTAAAAGAAAGGCTTTTTTCGCTACACAACTGGGAGAAGACTTGGTTGAAATTCAGAGCATCTACACAATGCTCCAATCAAATACAACAATGTGAGATGTTCCTCTGGAGGGAACAGGAAACTCCACTCTGGGAGCTGAACAGATGAGGATCTGGAAACCCACAGAGCACCATTCACCACTCAGGAGGAACCCTACATGTAAAATCAATTAACACTCACCCTAAGTTGCCATTCCACCAAGTCAGTGCCAGTGATCATCTCTGTAACTGGGTGCTCTACTTGCAGTCTGGTGTTCATCTCCATGAAATAAAAATTATGTTGGGAGTCCATAATAAATTCCACTGTTCCTGGAGTACAGAAGGATACTTCACCAACTAATGTCTAAGACACTTAATTTAATTATGCCAGGAAAACATTATTATTTCCAAATCAGATACACTGAATTTCATTAAATTCTACATAATTTATCTAAAAGGGTCACAAAATTGAGGTCTGAAAACAGAAGGGTTGTTTCCTTGTACATTTACGTGGCCTGTGCTGTTTAGTAGCCATTCTCTACAATAAAAGCTGCATTTCATTAGCACTTTAAAATGTGCATCAAGACTCTCTAAGTACTGTTAATATTTATAGAGTGTGTAGTTATTTTTTAAAAATAAGTAACTAAAAAATCAATGAGAAAACAGAGTCACAAGTAATTCTGGGAGGTTATTTTTCATCTGGGAAATGGTATGGACTTTACACTGATTTGTGTTTTTCTTTTAAAGGCTTCAGTGTTTGAATATAAAGGATTATTCTTTGTGTAATGAAATTATTTTTCAAAGTTACTAACTCATAATGCTCAGTTTCCAACAGTTGAATTGACTGAATTATCTGCTCAAATTTTTTCTTCCTATTCTTCAGCTGCCACTGGTCTTGAGCTCAGGTATGCTAATTTAAATTTGTAATTACATCAGAACTAACTATGTGATTACTTGCTGGAACCTCAAAAAACTTGGGGGATGTGTGTCATACTCTGAAACAATCAGATGCCATTTGCTTGAGACTGCAGGTCTCATTAAGTTAAAAGCCTCCACAGACTTACCTGCTCCCACATAATTCACTGCTTTGGCTGCTTTGACAGCGGCTTCTCCAAGTCTCTTCCGAACCTCTGGATTAATTCCTGGCTGCAAATAATAATAATAGAAAAAAATATAAATTACTGTT
Source organism: Platyrinchus mystaceus (assembly GCA_035041135.1). Taxonomy (NCBI): domain Eukaryota; kingdom Metazoa; phylum Chordata; class Aves; order Passeriformes; family Tyrannidae; genus Platyrinchus; species Platyrinchus mystaceus. The sequence goes on from JAWWLV010000011.1 coordinate 8,095,951, forward strand.
AAGTTTGGTGATAATGAACTTAGTATGTGTGAACATTTTGCAGTATTTAACAACTGTAGTGAAATCCTTATCAATGTTATATTTGACATCTACATAATTTTTCCTTGAGAATCCTTTTCCTAAAGGAAGTTGCTTTTTTCAATTAGAACATTTTCTGCAGCAAAATGAAAACAGGTCTAAGAATTACAAATAAAGTACTATCAATTAAATAAACTTGATGGGGGATTATTAATTACTTTAAAAATATGTCAATTCATAAAAAATATTAAGAACTTTCTGCTCACCCCTGGTGCCTCTTCAATGATCTTCTGATGCCTCCTCTGCACGCTGCAGTCTCTTTCAAACAAATACACTGCATTGCCATGCTGGTCACCAAATACTTGGACTTCAACGTGCCTGTTCCACAGATATAAATGTTTCAATGCATTTCAGTAAAACCCCAATCTGATTTCACTCAGACAGACTTAGAACTTGTACATGGCCTTGTACACTCCAGTAGGATTTCTCAAAGGTTTAAGTGTCCACCCTCAAATAAATGCTGGAAATACAGAAGTGAGGCTGCCATTATGCAAGATTTCAACTGTTTTAGACTTCCTTGATGTCCCAAATCAAACAGGATTCTAAATGCCAACTACTGCACTGAAATCTTGTAAGCTGTGGGATAAACAAGGTACATATCTGAAGGCTGCCTCCGTTTTATGAGTTATTATTATAAAAGTAAAACCACTTCACTCTTATTTGATAATGATGATTTCCCCCATCATTTACTGTGTAGCAATGCACAAGAGGCAGCAGCAGCCTTGGCTCAGGAATAACATTGTTTATTTCAACACACCATTGCAAAGGACAACTATTAGGTGGCAGAATTTTGTTCTATGTATAAAGCTAACAAAAATATGTCACCGTTGTGACAGTCCTCTGATACTGGCAAAAGAAATTCCCCAGGAATGAGATTTTTCTCGTGCCCATCTGACAGCATAAGTAGGCCCTCGGTTTCTTTAAAATAAATGCTTTCTTTATAGTGATGCTTCAAGAAAAACAGATGTAAAGTGCCAGATTATCAAACAGACCTCTGCGAGAGGTTCTTTACAAAAAACAAATTAGCTCAGTTTCACAGGCCAGACATGAGATAAAAACTATCCCTTCTGTTTTAAATATCAAAATAAAGGAAGATTAAATAGATTAGGACACCTGAGGGCAGCAGAAACATCAGCTTGACTCAGGTCTGTAGTTGAAGCATTATAAAGTGATTTTTTTTTCTAGAAGTAAATCAAGTCTAGAAGCTCACTCACTGCCATGTCTCCCAAACAACTGTACTTTAATTCCTATCATTCAAAACAAAAGTCACTACAAGAAATTCAATACATTATAAAAAGATCTGACCAAATTAACAACTGCCATAGCGCAAATAAAACATACAAGACCAATTTTCATTCCACTACTAAACCAGTTATGTTTGTTTAACCATAGAATAAACATTACAGTGTTTATATTGAAATATCTATTTCTCACCTTGGATTATCTACAAATTTCTCAATCAGCATTGCATCATCATTGAAAGACTTCTTTGCTTCTCTCCTTGCTGATTCTAGTTGGTCCAGAAACTCCTTTTCTGAATGGGCAATTCTCATGCCCTAAAATACAGAAAAAAGCCTTTCTAAATGTCTAAAAATAGGGTATACAATGAAAATCCTTGTTGCACACAAACAGCAAGAAATGAGCTTAACAATAACTCTTTTCCCTCCTCTCTTAAGCTTTACCAAAATTGTGTATCAGCTTCCAGTAATATAACCCTTCTAAGTCCCCCAGAAAGTGTCATAAAAACTGTGAAAAATGTATCATTCCACTGATATGGATGAGTAAAAAATTCAATTTTATTCTCAGATATAATAGGAATTTTCCAAGTTTGGCAAAGAAAAACTCATTTATTACAAAACAAATACAGCTATTTTGAAAATAATTAAAATTCCCTACATGACATTTTATAGACATTTCAGAGTAAAATGAGATTGAGACTGGGAGTTCACCACACCTTAAAAAGTGTCCAGACAAAAATATTTAAATGGCATTTCTAATCACTTCTTACACAGCATTTAAAACTGGTAACAGAAGTTTTAAAGTGGTAAAAGAAGTAACAGAAGTTATCACAAAGTAACAATTTAAAGTTATCTAATGTCACACAAATCCACAGGACAACTTTTCTGCTTATGTGAATTACTGGGCATCCATTGAAACAAACAGAACTCTCCCAGTTTATTCCAGCTCCTCACCTTCTGCCTGACTGCCAACAAAAGGAAATGAGATTTCATGGTGCTGGACTGGACATCAATAATGAATTTTAACAAAAAGTACTTTTCCAGTTTGTTTTCAGATTTCTTTTAGAATATTCAGTTGCAGATACTGAGACATGATCACTTTATGGCACGTGATGAACAGATTCGTTCCTTACCTTTCCTCCACCCCCACGAACAGCTTTAATCATGACTGGGTATCCAATTCTCTTGGCCTGTTCCTTTAGACACTCATCTGACTGATCTTCCCCGTGATAACCTTCAACAACAGGAACGCCAGCAGCAGACATTATAGCTTTGGAAGTGCTTTGACAGAACAGTTTTATATTTAGAATGACAATAATTATCTTTTTTCTTACTTTAAGCTCCAAACCTGTATATGTTCCCAATGTTAACTCTCTTCTTGAAAGCAGTTCCACAGTAGACCTCAACAGGACTACTTGCATAGGATTGGACTGTAATTAATCACATGCTTCAAACAGGGATTTTTTTTTTCTCCAAGGCCTCCAATAAAAGCAGGAGTAAGTTTCAGTTCTACTGTTCTTTCCTGTCTTTTGACCCACACTGCAGAGGCCAAAGCCTAAAATTTTCGAACTACAACACTTTATCCTGCCAAAACTTTATCTGAAGTTGTACAAAGGCAAAACACTTTTCATGATACAGCACACATCAAACAGTGTAACAACTCTAACTTCAAATACACATGCAGAGCTTGTTAAATTACAGAGGTAATTTACTCTCACATTACAAAGTGATAAAAAATTAATTCTCTCCAATTACTATTATACAGCTCATGTGTTAGTAATCACCTCATTTCCACATTCTTGATTTACACTTCTTACCCTAAAAGCATTTCTTTGATCTAAGTAACTAAGAATAACATCCTCTGTGATGAACTAAACTTACCACCCCATTTTACATGAGCCACAATAATCCCAGTGATATGGTGCTTCTTTTTCACTGCTCTTTTGACTAATATACAAAACATAAAATCTGACTGCTGATTGCCCCAGTTCTGGAAAAGCAGAATCATTACTTATTTAATTACTGAAATCCTAATAACTGAACAAGTCTGACTGTCTCTGTGTCTATTGGAATCCCATATCTATAGACATGGAGTTTATTCCTTTGAAGAAAGCCATGAAAATAAAATACAGTGAAAATTGATAGAATAAAACTGTTATGACACTGGTCATTTGTTAACAAAATTAGCTTTGCCAAGCTGTAAATTGCATAACCACATAACAAATCAGAAACAGATACCTCTTAATACCCATATCTCTGATAGCAGATGAAGGTGGACCTATGAAGATGATTCCCTGTTGCTTGCACAGCTCTGCAAACTCAGTGTTTTCTGAGAGGAAACCATAACCTGGATGAACAGCCTAAAATAGAATAATGTTACCAGCCTATTTTTGTATCAGTTTAGCTTAGAAAACTCAGAAACTTCAGTAGTGTCAAGGAAACTCAAGATGGGTAAAAATAAAGAACTAAAGACATGAAAGGAAGAGAAAACTGAAGGTCCTGATCTACTCACCTGTGCTGCTGAGACCTTGGCCACCTGCAGTATTTTCTCCATGGCCAAGTAGCTCTGCTGTGAGGGTGCTGGACCAATGCAATATGCTTCATCTGCCTGTTTTAGAACAGGACACAGACTGTTTATTAGCAAATTTAACTGAGTTTTTTGAGGTGATTATATTATTTATCAGACGCTGGCACACAGCAGTTTACATCACCACCTCTCCTCATGGAAAGCCTCAACTGAGTGAAACAAATTCTGATTTTCTTCCCAAAATCAGAGTTCATTCTCTAATCCCCAGCTGCTCTGGAGTCAGAGAGCCAAAATTCAATGCCCTTCCTGTAAAGCTGTCAGGTGTTGAGGCAGAGACCAGGCAAACTTTTCATCAGGTGAAGGAAAACTTGGCAGTAACTCCACAGAGGTGAAACTCAACTGCACCAACACCCAAATCTGCTTTCACACGGAACTTGTCAATGGGAAATGCTGTAGTGAGTGAACATAAGGCACAAGCACAATGAATATACTTCACCATTGCTACGTGCATGGCATTGCTGTCTGCTTCACTATAAACTGCCACAGACTTCACACCCATTTTCTTCGCTGTTCGCATCACTCTGCAGGCGATTTCTCCTCGGTTTGCAATGAGGATCTTCCCTATGCTGTGACCTCCTGTTCAAAAGGATGAAGCACAGTAAGAAACAGAACCTTAAAAACATCCCTGGAAACACAGCAATTTTAATTTTTTTTTTCATAATTTATAGTGTTTATGCACTTCTTCCAACAATGAAGTTGTTTCACTCAAAACTGCACCCTAAAGCATTTCCATGCTATTCTTGGAATTTTTTCCTTAGAGTCCTTATGGAGAAGTATGGTTAAGCCTTTTTTAAAAAATTTCCTTTTTAGAATCCAAGAAATACATTTTAACTCTAAAACAACACTTAAACATAAAAGTTGATGCTAACATTTTTGCTGTGTACTCCCTGGACTAACTAAGAAACAATCAACTTTTACTCTCCTTTATATTTTGTTTAAATGCCATTATGCCTAAAAAAACAATTCTCACAGGTTTTGCAACGCTTGTATCAGCAAAGGAAAACCTCACAAAAACAAGTACATTAAAACATTAAGTTCAGTTTACCTGAATATAACAGCTAAAATGATTCAAAATGTTGTTTAAACATTAAAGATGATTTCTGCTAGGTTAGCTACAGACTTCTTTTTTAAAAAACTACAAAGATACGAATATTTATTAAAAAACCCTACAGTTTTTCAGCAGCTAATGCTTTAAAACCGATTGTTAAACCATGCACATTACATAGCAATTTAATCTAGTAGCCAAAGAAATTAAATTTCATACCTATGGTTGAGGCCCATTTCACAAATCTTTGTACTTGGTTCCATTGCCTGTGCAATTATAAACATGCAGAAGTGTTACAAATGCATATGAAGTGGCAACTGAGCTACTTTTATTTTCAGGTGAGAGAAGGACAGCACCGAAATAGTTCTGAAGCTTTTGATACACCTGTTTACATATTCAGGTACAACAAGGAAAGTTGTGTGGACTTCACCAGATGGCTCCTGAGTGCTTTCATTTACACACAATAAAAATTATCCCCTTGCTATTTTCGCAGCATTAAAACAGAAACAGTTGGTTTTTAGGGTTTTTTTCTTAAAGAAGAGTCTTTTAGTGGACAGAACAGCCAACATCTGGCATTTACCAGAGAAGCCAACTTAAAGTATTTGGGAAAGATGTGGACAACCACAAAATAGAAAAGCTCAAAACGGCAATAGGAGCTGTTTCTATAGAGAAAAAGTGCAGGAGAAAGAATGTGAAAGGCAGCAAGACAGAAAAGCTGTGGAGACTTTCAGAAACCTAAACCTCAAACGACTAATAATAATAAAGAGGGGTAGCCAAGGTGAAGCGGCTGGATGAAACTGTGAAAGCAAATTCCCGGGGCTGTTTTAATTAGTACGTAAATCAACTCTGGAATTTGGGATCAAGTCCAGCCAATTCTGAAGCGCTGCCGGAGCAAAAAGGCACCACCCAACTAAACCTCAGTTTTAACCGCGAGAGAGGGATTTTTGCGCACTTCCCAAACTTCTCACTTCCCCAACTTGTACCGCACGGGTGTCGCAGGTGAGCACAGGCTGCGGACCGACCCCCGAGCGCCGGGGCCGCTTCACGGGACCCGCGGCAGCGGCGGCAGCGACCCTTCAACCGCGGGGGGTTCTTCGCTCTTCCGTCCCACAGAGCTGCCCGGGGCGCCGGTGTCCCCCCACACGCCCAGCCGAGCCCCCTTCCCTTCCTCCCCGGGCAGCCCAGCTCGGGGCTCGCTGTGGGCGGATCCCGCCGGCCCCTCCTGCCCCCGGCCCGACCCGCACTCACAGCCGCCTCAGCGCCCCGAGGCCGCCGCGGCCCCTCTCGGCCGCCGCCGCCAGCGCCATGTTGTGGGCGGGCGGTGTGCGCGGCCCGGCCCGGCCCGCAGTGGCTGCGCGGCGGGGGCGGATCGCGGCGGGCGGGACCGGGAGAGCCCTGAGGGGAGAGCGGGGCTCGGAACGGGGAGGGGATGGGAGCGCAGCCGGTGCCCGCTCCGGGACAGCGGGGAAATGGCTGGCGGGAGGCGGGGTTGGATGACGCCGAGAAAGTGGGCGCTCAAACAGCAGACAAAATAAATTTCCTATAAATGCGAAGCGATGCGCGCCGCCCAAGGACTGCCGAGTTTACGGGTGCGCGGGCCGTGGGCTGGGCGCGCTCCGTCGGGAATGACATCCGGGGTCGCGATGGAATAGCGACACGTGAACGAGAGGGTTGTTGGGAAGGGCACGGGGATCCCAGGGCACCACAGCATCCCTGGGCTCAGGCCCAGATCCCTGGATCAGAACTGCGCTGTGCAGACGGAGCAGGTCGCGGAGCGGTGGGATCAGCACATCTGCCTGCTCATGGACACCAAGCCGGCTGGGTCCGTTCTGCTCCCTCAGGCATCGGAGCTTTGCAGTTCACAGATTTGAGTGGGAAGGGACATCAGAGATCATCCAGTTCCTGCCGTGGGCAAGGACACCTCACACTAGACCAGGTTGCTCAGAGCCCTGTCCAACTTGGACACTTCCAGGGATGGGGCATCCACAGCTTCTCTGGGCAACCTGGGCCACTGGCTCACCACCCTCGCAGGGAAGAATTTCTTCCCGGTATCTGTTAGTTTAAGGCCCAGCTCACCCCACTGCAGGGCCTTGCTAAACCTGGCCAGCCCCAGCGCAGTCAAAATAAGTATTTCTAGTTGTTTACAAGTGGTGAAGCAGACGTGCTTTTTCACCAAAGGAATGCAAAACTTATTAATTGCCACAATGGCAGCGTTTAACATGTTTTATGCGTTTTCCATACTCTGAAGCATTAACAAAGCTTTTTACATAAGGAGCATTCTTCATATGCAAGCAATGTCTGCTTGTTCCACTGTTGCTATTTTTAATTTGCCATGGTGACCCCTCACACCAGGGACTGCGTGGTTCAAGTAGGTTAAACAGACACCAGATCAGCTTGGGGAAATTGTGCAGTCCCTTGGGCCTGACTGCAAGGGATGTTGGGCTCAGCACTTGCTCTAAGGGTGAGATTTTAAAAGCTAAATTATTAAGTGAAGTTTCCACTTTTCCAAAATTCGTTCACTTCAATCTTTTTCACATAATGTGCTGACACTGTAATTCCTACTTTTGGCTTTTAAAATCCAGATTTTTAAAGTTACATGTTTAATTTATCTCTAAACACAAGATGGCAGCATTTTATGTAGTTTAACTATTGACTATAGGGAAGAGCTACAGATATTTTACAATAGCTAAATCAGAGATGGTGGAGTTGATGCTTTTAACAGAACTAATGGAAATTACAAACTCATTTATATTGCAAATCTGCTCGTGGAAGGCATTCTGCAAGCATGGCTTTTAGGGCTTGTAAAGTCAAGTGGAATCACCAGATTGTACATGCAGATGTTTAAAAGTGCAGTGTAATAACACTGAAACGTAGAAATAATAATTTTCTCACTGACAACCGTAATATACTTAATGTGCACATACATAGACAGAAGCACAGTGATGAACCTAGTGATGCATGTAGGTTGGATGGGCAACATTTTAAATTTTATTGTGGAAGTCTGGCGTGTTTTGAAAGCTGCTTTGATTACTAATATGAGTAGTTTTCTCATTATAATTTTCTTCCACAAGCAGATTGTGTAAACCATAATTTGAAATATGAAAAATTTTCCTTGAGCAGATTAAAAAAATGTCGTTCCTTGCCAAAATAAATGAGGTTCAACTTTGGCTGGACTCACGATACATAATCTTCAAGAATTTTTGTGGTATAAGAGAGCCCCAGTCTCTAATAAACATGGATATTCTGCCTCAGATTGAACACTTTCCTTTTTCCCAACAGCCATTTATTTTGGTTTTGCATGTTGGAAATGCAACCTACTCCTTTTTAATTGTGAAGAGAGAGTTAAGTAAGAAACCGAGCCAATTAGATTATAATTTAATAAAGTACTTGGGATCTACCAACTTCGTAGGCAATAACACTTGCAGAAAAAGAGAAATGTAGGTTTTGTGACATTCTGTGGCCAAGATGGGGGCTTTTTGCCATAAAAGTAAAAATGGTTGACTCTTCCTTCATCTGCCACTAAACTGTGTCAAGAAAGAGAATTTGGAGACATCTGGCAGCCCTTGAGGGTCTACTTCACACACACCAGTGCCCAGCTTCTAAACCGACATGAATAAGAGAGGAACCTTGTCCGCTAAATAGGTGTAAGCCTGGCACCAAATTTAATATTGTACAAGACCAAGCAAGTGCCAAAGAGCAGAGCAAACTGCCCCTGCTCTCCAGACAGCCCTGCTTTTCTTCTGAGGGACAAATCAAGGGGCTCGTGAAGTTTTCAACCTGTGACCTGTAGCCATAAGTTGTCTATCATGGGGGGATGTGCCCTGACATCAGAAATGACCAGTGAAACATAATTCTGATATTTTATCACCGAAGGAAGTTACAGTCCCTTTGCTGCCCTCGCTGGCCCTTCTCCAACAGCCAAGTTCCTCAATCAGCTGCCAGCAGCAGAGAGATGGGGTTTTCTCCCCTATCTTTACCATGTCTTCTGCTTTCCTGTAGTCCATCTACAACCTTTGCTTCTTTAGCCATGAAGAGCATGACATGTGAGGCTCACTCAGCCATTTTGGAGCCTTACCTTGCTCACCACTGACAAGGCATTGTCCTCTTCCACCCCCCTCTCTCCCAGGCAGCCCAGCTCTAGGATGTGACAACCCCCCAATAACAGCCTTAGAGGCATTACAGGAACATGCACACCAAACAGGCTCTGGCTGTAGTTGTTCACCAGATGTAGATCTGGACAGATTTGGTTTGAAGTTCCTCAGAAAAATCTTTAAAGATGAAGCTGAAAAATTTTTGAGTGCCCCCTTTTATTGAGAAGTTTACCTCATGCAGTTATGATACTTTAAGCTGCCTATTGTTGTGACAATCAGCAAAATCACAGCAAAGTCACAAAGAATCTTAGACTGGTTAGAGTTGGAAAAGACCTTTAAGGATGATCTTGTCTAGCCTGCCTCCTTTAGGAAATTCCTTTTACCACAATAGAAGCTGCTGAGTTCTCAAGTGTGGTATTTTCCAAGCTATTTATTTCCTCCAGTTTCCATAACTGCATGCTGAAAGGATGCATTCTCCTCAAAAGACTCTTACCATAATTTGTAAGATTATTATCTGTGAAAACAGTTTAAACATGAAGTAACAAGCATCCATCTCATTTTGCTGTGGAGTTATGGTCTGTGTTTATTGGATCAATAGGAAAGAAGAGATCTGATTGTATAAAGAAACAGTGAATTCAGGTTCTCTAGCAGTTGTGAAGAGATTAACAGAAAATCATGTCGTATTTTCAATGCCTTTTTTTTTAATAATGCTGATAAAACTATTATAGAAATGTCAGAGGAGCTGCCCAAGTCACAGAAGAAATAATCATCAAAGTTATGGTTAGGATATAAGCATAACTGTGTCTGTGGTTTGTGACCAGAGCCCATAGGATCCTCCCTGTTTGTTAGCTTGTACTTGTATTTTAAACAGTTCAAGTGAAACAGCACTCAAAGGATAAATTAATTCCACAGCAATGCACACTCTAATGACTAAATACAACCTTTATTATAGAAACACCAATAATAGAAAAATAAAGAGCATATCTTACTTCTCATAGCAAGTTATTTTTAGCAATCATACATTACAGCAAGCTAGAAGTGATCAACCAAACCACCTCAGACACTCCAGATGCTGATCTAAATCTCCCTTCCTCTTTCAGCTGAATTAACAGCTGTTCCTTAGTTTGGACTTGTCCATCAGAGAACAAAGAGGACTGAAAGAAATTAAACCTTGCTTTATAAACTCCTTAGAGATGTGGCTAAGTATGACATCATCATGCTGATGGGATGCCCTTGTGTCTGCCTTGGGTGTGCAAGAGGCCACGGTGGATGGTCTGGGGTGGGAGCTGCAGTGGAGCACCAGGGAGCTATCGGGATGTGGGGATGTGCTCACCTCCTAATTCCTGTGATGGCCCCACTGTCTCCTGACCAGCACATGGGTGCACGAAGTTAAGCTTTGCTTCCCTGGTGCATCATCCTGATCAGTATCTTCTGGTTCAGGGATGGGCTGATCCCAGTCTGCAGCTGGGGGAAGAAATGAGCTGGGGCTGCTGAGACCAGCACTGGTCACTCTGGGACCCACTGCAGCCTTGTCCCCTCCCACAGGAGATGAAACTGTGCCCTTCTGTCCACAGCATGACTATTATAGCCTACATAGTGTCCAACTAGTTTATCATAAAAGCTCTTTTCGTATTGTGCTCTTTTAGGGACTTTTTGCTCAAAATGTTTCCTCAGACAAGATATTTACAAGAGCAGGTCTGGCAAGAACAAAGCCCATTAGCCCTATAGAATCTTCCCAATGGAAGGAAGACCTCAAGGCAACTCCATTAGATAAAAAAAGTACCAGCTAAACATCTACCTAAATTCTGGCAGAAAATAAAAACAGGCATCAGCTTTTAAAGCTGCACTTGGCAGCTCAGGGAGCAGCTGGGCTGTCTAATTCTAATTCAGCATTAAATTTGGAGAGGCAACATTCCCTGCTACGCCGGTGTGCTGACACACATCCCTGCTGCAGGCTGCTTGTATTTTGTGATCAGGAAAAGAGGTGACGGGATGCAGACTGGGCCACAGGTGGGAGAAAGGTTCCACTTAGGGGCTGGGATCTCCTGATGCAGTATGGAGTTCTCCAATCGATCTCCTACTACTGTAAAGCACTAACTCCATTGGATTAATTTTGCTGCATGTTGGCAGCATTTCCTGGGAGCATCCAATTGTTTCATCAGTTTGTACCACGTGCACTTCCCCTATGACATTTAGAGCAAGCCCAGAGTATTATTCATCTAGAAAGGTCTATGCAGCTTCAAAAAAATAGCAAACAATAGCAATAAAAAGCATAAGAACAAAGCAGGTAAACCTGAATCCAAACATTGTTCAATACCACCAGGTTGTTTCAGTGTAGAAATAAAAAAGGGGAGGAGAAAAACGTTAATCTTGCATCACTGGTAATGCCAGAGGGTGTCACAAGATTAAACATAGAATTAGCAGTCATTAGGAACAGTTTTCTCTCCTCGTCCTGATATCAGATTTTAAAAGACTGAATATTAACATAAAGCGATTTTTCAGAACAGAACAAGCAAATATTCCACGTCAGCAGAAGTAACACACTGTACAGATTATGCAACCCAGCAATCCAAAGAACATGTGAAATACAACTTAGCTTTGAGTGGAAGAGTTGATCACTGGGCAGAACAGCTTAGGGTCGGACCATTCTGAGCTTTAAACTGAATACAGTTAAATCACTGTATCTGTATTAAAGGTTGGAAAGTTTGGTATCCCATTTCTTGTGCTACTTTATCTTATATTCAGCTGTCCCTGTGCTCACAGCTGGCTCTGACTTCTCTCTGATGTTTCTCCAAGTGCAAAAGTGCTTTGGAATTGTCTTTATCTTTCTCATTTATTGGTTCATTCAGATTCAGAGGGAACGTTTTTGGAGAGTTAATTATTTCCACATCCATTACCCTAAATCCTTAGGGGAAAGTATGCTCTTATTTCATGTTATTTTCTCTTTTGCAAATGGTTTGTTATATAATTTCTTATCGTTTGGACATCATTGGCCTCAGTGAGCAGATTGTGTGGTGTGTGCACCATGCATGTGTGTGTCTGTGCACATTTGAGCATATGTTTAGCTTTGTAAATCTTTTGTGACAAGGAGCTTTTCCTTGTTACAACAAAGAACACGAGCTGGACTTAGCCTCAAAAGCAATTACTACTCTCATGCCTTCATCATTGGTTGAGCAGGAAATAAACTGCAGAGTGTATCAATTACTGTGCTTTAAAGCAACTCCAGATTATTTCCACATGAAAATCCAGCTGCTCAGCTGTAAGCACGTTGGATAACATTCACTTTTGGACAGAGAGTTTGTGCAAGGACTGTGCAAGCTTTTAGTTCTTACAGAAGCCTTGAACATACAGTGTCAGTGGATTTCCATTTCTCATGGACCTTGTGCAGGTCTGCCACAATGGTGGTCACTGAATCCCAGGCATTTCCAGTGAGTGTGGCATCAGAATTATGTATTTTAATAAATCTAAACATTATAATTAACAAACCTGCTGGGTTTTCCTAGGGATACCAATACTGCTTTAAGCTATTTATAGGAATCTGACTTAGGTGGTCTGAATTAACTCTTTTGTTGATAACACAGAGAATTTAGGCTCCTCATTTTGGTCATCTGGGCTACATCTAAATTAGATGTTAAGAATAGTCTAAAGTAGAGGGTGTGAGTTGTCTCCTTCCTACCCTAAAGAAACTACTTCCAGAAATATTCATTAGATTTAAACACTTGGTGTCATCTCACTTAAAAATGTGGCTTCAGGGCAGTGAGATTGCCAGGCAGAAGCTAAAACTCCTGTGACTTCTCTGCTTGCTACGCACATTTGGAAGTACAAGGACACCTCAGATGCGTTCGTATCCTCTATGTGGCTTCCTCCTGGAAATCAGGAAAGTGACAAACACAATGACAAACAACCCCAGGATACTCAGGCCCACTGCGACGGGAGCTGCTTTGCTGTTTCTATCAGGAAAACATTCTTCTTCTGAAAGGAAGAGATCAGAGAATGTGTTATAGCAGAACACCGCGCTCCGAGACCATACATCTGTATTCCAGAAAAGTTAGCGAATACAAGACACACGTTCTCAAAACCTTGTTGTCTTTTGGTTTTTTCTTTCTTTTTTCCTGAGCTAACCTTAATACATTTTTATCTGTGGTGAACCTTATCTCAAGAAAACCATCCTTGCCCCTTTCACAGTAGCTCTATGCTTCACCAGAGAGTGACTCTGCTCCCTCATATCTGTGGGAATTGTTTTAACGCTCAGCACACACACACAGCAGGAGCTTTCTTGCTGGTAGCAGATGGGGAGCATCACACTACAAAATGCCAGTCTAAAAATAAAGAGCAAGACACATCCTGCATGGTCAAAATCTACTTCTATGTGGCATCTAATCTAATCTGCCCAGTAAAAAGGATCAGGCCAGAGAAGGGAGCCCATAGTCCACGTCACTAGCGCAGCAAGGATCCTCATTAAGTCAGTGTTTCCTTAGAAAAATCAAATTCTAATTGTTCTCTCAGTTAATTCAGAATATTTGTGGATCACAGTGGCTGACTCAGGACATCTTGGTCAGATAAACCCTACAGGATATCCCAGCTGAGTAGTGAATCAGGTTTATTAGCCAGGGTATGAGGGAGATCCAACACCCTTCTCACTCCTGTGACTATTCCAAGGCAGGTTTTGACAGCACTCTGAGATAAAAGCCCCTGTTGTTATTCCAGTGACTATGCTGGCACAGACTGTAGCTTGGCTTGGGCTTCTCCACCATGAGAATCTTTACACTGACAGTGGGCAGTTTGCTCAGGGAGCATGTGGAGTGCATGACATCATGTCACAGCTCCAAAGCCTCCACATGGCTCTTCCCAAAATCTGATCCTCTTCTCTAATCCAGATGGTGATGCCACAAAGCCAAAGGCATCAACACTCTACTAGATATTGCCTTTTAAAAGCTTTGTCTGGTTAATGTAACCTGCTGTTAAATGAGATGAAAAACATTTGCATTTAAGTACTGTAAAAGCCAGAGATGTTTGAATTGGCCATTTTTATGTGATGAAACCTTGGGCTATGAACTCTAGGAATTGTTTCTGATGTACTGAAATACAGTTCAGAAGGCACTTTTAAGCTTTCCAGACTCAAACAGGCCAAGCTATTGATGTAACACTGCTGCAATCTGTACAAAATTGTAAGGAACTTGAAACCAGTGACCATTAATGTTTTCTTTTTCTTCCCCTTTTAGAAATAAGCACGTCAAGAGCAGCAGAAGTGAAACTATGAGTCTTGAGATACCCAAGGGTGGTGGCTGGTGTTGTATTTAGAGTCATTCTTTCACTGGGGATTTTGTCTATCGAAAATCTGCATACACAGCCAAGGTATGTAAGAGTTTCATGACTATTTCACGGCCACTGGGGAAATATTTCAGAAGTGATAACTGATTGCTCAGCTCTCTGATTAAGAGCAAAACTAATTTAAATTGATATATGGTATTGGCTAGCAGAGACCAGCCTGATCTTGGAGACAGAGAGAGAACATCTTTCTCAGCTCAGTCTTTGCTAGAGGTGAGGCCATACCAAATGCCATAACTGAAATCACTCATTGTACAAATCTGAACGGGAATGTGGAGACCAGATGGGATACCATGAGTTGTTCCAGCTCAGTGTTATCCCATGAAAAAAATTATTCATAACAATGAGAGCATAAATTGGGTTCTCAGTGTGGCTTTTAAAAGGCCAGTGTATTAAAAAAGCCCCAAGTGTCATTTCCCATTATATTCCTTTTAGAATGAGGAAAGCAGCCAAAATGGTGACCTAACAGAAGAACTGGTCAAACACAGCCAAACTGAGTCAAAAGAAAAATCTAAAGTAAAAAGAAGAATACAGGGGCAATATTTTGTAAGCATGCAGAGAGGCAAGTGTCAGAAGAGGGAGTGGTTTTTTAGTGCATCTGAAGGGCTGGAGAGCTGGTAAACCCTGAGTTCACCTGAGTTCTTGAATGGAAACACCCTGAGAGGAAGCCACAAAAATGAGAGGATGTATAATTTGAAAGAGACCACAAGGTTCCACCTAGTCCACCTCTCTGGTCTGTCTTTTACTGAGAGACCTCGTTGACTCTTTGTGGTGCTCCTCCAAGAAAAGACAAATTGCAGAGATGAGCATCACCTTTAGTTCTGAATCTGTGACTGTGCCAATTGTGATCCTCCTCAGGAGCACATTTTGTCATGTCTAGACACAGCTCCCCTGAAAGTATCATCCTGCATTTGCAAATATCCCTTATTAGTTGGCAGTTTTGCTACTGCAGCTGTGAGACAACCTGAGTGTCAGAGCTTTTAAAAATAGCTAAAATCTGACTATATTGAGAACAGTGACCTGGGACTGAACTGTAAAGCTGGGGGTTTGGGCAGTGCACTGGTTGTGAACACACCTCTGCTTGCTCTGGGAGGAAATGGGTGAAGAATAAAATTCTGGCTGTAGAGTTGAACATTTTTCATGAGAAAGTGAGACAGAAGGTACTGAATGCAGGAGGGAAAGATACTTTTCCATCCTCCACAGGTATTAGCACTGTGTTGGGAGTGACTCAGAAAAGGCAGAATACAGCAGCAGACAAGTTATATTATTTGGGAACAAATACAATACTGTGATTGTGCTGTAGCAGGATCACCCCATGTGGATGGGTATAATTTAGCAGATTATATCTATCAGGCTACCTGAGTGCTGACATGTAGATCTTGGAGGGGTGGAAGGGTATCCTTCTACTTACCTTTTCCAAACTGGTTACCAGCAATATCAAACGCCTGCAGCTGCATATGAACAAAGAGGATCTGGAAGTTCTTCTCCAAGGTGAAGGTTTGCCTGCTGGCACACTTAAAGGAATTCCCCAGCTTTGTTGTAAACAGCTTCTTATTTAGGGCTGCATAGTAAAACATACCTGGAGGCCAGAAAGAGTCAAGTGAGAATCCACACTGACTCTGTTGGAAGCCACACCTTTATGAGATTAAAGGGAGAATCCCTAGTTGCTTTGGCAGAGCAGCAGTCACTGATGTGACTAAAGCATGGATATTTTCCCCATAAAATATAATTTATATTTTTCCAAGTTTAAATGAGTGCTTTAAGTATCAATGGGTGACTCAGCTGAGGTTGGATCTAAAAGAGTGGCTAAAATTTCAGATGCTTCTCCAAATCATATTTTAACAACTTGAGTCTGCAAAGGGGTTAGAATCCTCTCAGGAGCAGACAACTACCTTAGGTCTTCAGCATAGCTATTTCCAGACAAAAAAGAGATACCGTCTCTAGCATGGGAATTTGACATAACTAGTCTGTATTACTTTGTGTATTAAATATGCTTTTGAATATATTTCAGTGTCTCAGTACTTTATAAAAAATATGGCTCAAGCTCCAAGCATGAAAAGATTTTGTGACCTGGGTATATCCTTTATGCACATCCTCCTTTGAGAGCAGATAGGCCAGTTTAAGACAAAATCATCCATATCACCGTCTCTGCTTCACTGTATCTCAACCACATCTTGCCACCACATCATGTGCATGCCCTTGGTCCTCTTCAGTCAAAATCAGTACACCACTGTCTGCTGGTACAGTTAATTCAGTCGTTTTTATAATAGAAAAATTAGGGACTTGCTCACTTCAAAAATACTGCTGGTGGACTGTGAAATGGCAGCATTTGGCAGAGAGGCAGTGACAGACAGCCAGGGAGAGCAATGTCTCTTGTCAGCACCACTCTGGGAGACACAAAATATAGCTGAGGATTTTAAAACATACCATTAAACTGATTAGTTCATGTGATCCAGGTACTGTATTCTTTCACTTTGCTGATTAGATTGGAAAGACACATGCACCTGAACTGGAGTCACAGCATTTTTGCGTGTTTGCAGATAAAAACTCTGAGGACTGTTTTGTATCTTAAATTTAGGTTTGAAGTAATCTCTGTTCTGAAAGAGGGGTGCAGGTAAATTTTTTGAAGTCAAAAGGAAAATGTAACAATACTGATGTAACTGCAGCCTGGTCTCTTCTCTTCCATTTTCATACCATAAGGTTTAGATGAATGACACGTTGAAAGCTAGATAAAACACCTATTTGCAAAAGACAGTGTTTTAAAAGATATAAAAGCTTATCCCACATTCAGTACAGTTTGATATGAAATTAAGACAGTGTATAATCACTGACCTTCAGAAGATAACTGTACTCTGCTCTCAATGTTACTGACAAAGTAACTTGGAGCTTGCTGCAAAAGAAGATATATCTTTTTTAATAATACATAGTCATGTTTGCAGGGAAAAAATACAGTTCACAGAATAATGGTCACATTATTCACATTATTATAAATGGTCACATTAAATACAGAAAAATGGTCACAATGTCCCAAAGAAACACATTTCAAAGCATCACCTTCAAGACCCAAGAACCAACTCTTCTGGATGTATTTTTCTTTTCCAAATCTCAGCTGCATCACTAACTCTGCTCAGTTCAGTGACACGGGACCATGCAGGTGTCATTTTACATGAACTGCTCAAATTTGTGAGATAGTTGTGATAACCAAAAGTAGGAAGAAATTCAA
Source organism: Platyrinchus mystaceus (assembly GCA_035041135.1). NCBI lineage: Eukaryota > Metazoa > Chordata > Aves > Passeriformes > Tyrannidae > Platyrinchus > Platyrinchus mystaceus. The sequence continues at coordinate 8,113,541 of JAWWLV010000011.1, forward strand.
TCAATAGTACACACTGCAAATTAACAGGCATGAGATAAGGCCATTTTACTATTATTCATTTTCATGGAGAGCCCCTGCAGTGCTCTCCTGAGTAATCCTGCACTGAATTCAGCCGTGCTGCCCTGCAGTCTGGCTGCCTGTGGGACCCACCCCACACCTTCACGAAGTTCTCAGGATCCTTGGAGCCGCCGTGTATTTTATGCACAGATGCCCTTCCCAGGAGCTCACTGCACAAAGCAGCAGCACTTCTGTGGCCATCACTGGTTTGAGCTGGGAGAGGTCAACAACAAGCTGAGAGCCAGGAGCTCATCTCATGCTTGTACCACATATTTCCTATTTTGTCTGCCAACCACGGTCACTACAAACCAGAAAACAGCAACCTGGATGTGTAGGGGAGAAATAACTGCTCTTTCCACCCTGCTGACAGTGTTGGTTCTGGCTGGCTTGTTTTCATATGCCTGCAGACTTCTGATATGGAAAGCACCTGGTACAACACAGAGCAAAATTTCCAGCCAGGTGTCCTGCCTGCTTGTGCCCTGAGAGTGGTGCAGCCAGCATATTGTCCTGCCCTGGACTGTGACAAAGTGAGAGCCAGCCATGGGAGCTTCTCTCTGGTCACAGTGTTGGAACGTGATGTGAGTCTATATGTAGCAGCCCTTCTACCCAGCCTAATTCCAGCTGTTGAGCACACAGGGATGGTTGAGTGCAGCTGGTGCATGAATGGCAGCAGACTTAAATGTCTCCTGTGCATCTAGTTTAAAAACTGGTAGAATGGAGCAGGAAAATTTAAGAAAAAAAAACCACCAGAGAGGAGGTTCTCAGCATTATTCCAACTTCAAGATATCAATAGGTCAAATTCGACCATTTTTGGGAGGTAGCACTATGTTGTTTGGCCACAGTTGAAAACTTTGCATGGGGAAAACACCTGCTCCTACTTCACTTCTTGTGGGTGGGTTACACAACTTCCTTATTTCAAGCTCTTCTGGAGGCCCTGGCAGTGGTGAGCACTGAGCCAGCCACTCTCCTCTGCTACCCCTGACCCAGGTCCTCTCCCATGGGGACAGCCAGAAGTGCCACTGCTGCAGCACTCCTGGTTCAAAGCACTGAGAGAGGCTGTGGGGCCAAACACATAAGACCCAGCAGCAACATGATTTCTTATTAACCCGAATTTCAAAGCAGTTCAAGCCGAGCCCTGCTGTGCTCTTGAGGCTTATCTTTAAGTGAAGGGCAGGCTGTCTAATGCTGTGCCAAACCCACCTTTTTCAGGGCAGGACAGGTCAAGCACCTCCTAAAGGTTACATCACACTCCTTAGCACTGCTGCAAGCTGGGGCTTTCATGGGTACTTGAATCCCCAGCCTTTCTCTAAGGATTCTTGTAACACCAAAATGCTCCCCTTGTTGCAGGAAGCACACGTTTAAAGCAAATACTCATGGTCTGAACTGAGCCTTTGTTTAAAAACAGCTCCTTCATTTTTTACCTCGCTTTTCCTCTGTAGCTTTTAGAAAACTTTTTGCCATAAACTAAAATCAAGATGATTATTAATTGAAATATTGTCTCTGTTCAAGAATTATCGACTCACAGATGGTATAATTTGCTGTTCCCTCTTGGACTGTCTAAGAAAATTACTAAGCATTTGTACTTTTCTTAATTATCTCTAATTTGAGCTTGGAGCCAGGCTGTAAGATTGACACTTTGGCTTGATTAATTGAAAGGCTTGGATCAGCAGTGATGGCCAGATGCAGCTCTGGAGCTCCAGGACATGGCCTTGATGCACATTACACTCATCAGAATTTGATGGGATCCAACCCTGTATTCCTCCCTGCCCATTAATCATTTTATTCACGATATTAACTTCTGTCTCTAGCCCTGCTGGCATCACCACCCAGCCCTTGCAGCCTCCAAAAAATGTGTGAATTCCTGAGGAGGCAAGAGGCTGGCTGCACTCAGGGATTTCCTCCTGTGGTTATAACAGCTGTAGCACTCCTGGTGACTTGTGTTAAAGCCTCACCCACATGCAACGTGGTCCCAGTGGGACCATGGTATCAATAGACACAATGTCAAAAAGAAAGCTCATTTTCCCACTGTGCAAGGCAGGACCTCCCATCTTGTCCAACACCTACACGTGCAGGTCTCCCAGGTGTGGTGCATTTCAAGGGCACTTATTTACAATTTTGTTGTTGTAATTCACTTGTTTGGAATTTTCCACTCGGAAATTAGATGAAATGAGGCTCCTTCAGCTGTGGATGTGTCGTGGCTCCTGGGCACTTAAAACTGCACAGGCTGTCCTTCGAATTTAACAACCCCAGCTGGCTTTTATGGGAAGCAAATGACTAAGAGCAGCTTGACAGTGAGTCAGAGCTCCCTGCACACACACCTTGTTCCTGCACAGGGACTCCAGTCCCAAACCCTTTCCTTCTGTACCATTCCAATGCAAACAGCAGACCTGACATTTACCTGTTAAACAAAGAGACTCTGATTTTGCTCAAGGCTATTTGTAGACTTTGTGTTGCTTGATGTGGAGCTTTAACACTGCTCTCTAGCACTTTCTGTCAAAAGGATGGCAAGGCACCATGCTTACCCTTCACTGCAGGTATGACCCTTTCCAGACTGAAAGTTCAAACAGACAAGATCTGCTTTGAGCAGGATGTTGGACTAGGTCTTTTTTAACCTGAACTAATCTGTGGTTCTATGATGTACCCCTTTAGGAAGGACAGGAGTACTAATGCCTTACATACAGGTGGAAAACAAGCATGGAGATGAAATGAATCAAAGGGAGCCTAAGTTATAGCTTCCCAATCCCAAACCCTCTTTCCCTCTAAAGGCAACAATTACCTTTACAAAGGTGAAGTTCACAAATCCTCCGCTGAAAGTTAAGTTCAGCTCAGACTGCACCATCCCACAGCTTCCAGATATCTGTGTCGCATTGGGGTTCACAATCACAGACTCCATCTGCTCCTGCAGAGAGAAGAGACAATGCAGGGCTGCTGATGAAGAGAAGGGGAACTTTGTAAGAACACACAGAAATTTATACTGCTGCCGAATTGCTGCCGCCAGAGTCATTCCCCACTCATAAACCAGCATCTGACACATCACTGAGCTGTGAACATATGAAAATATTTGTTTTCTGTTCATTCAGTGGACTGATAGGATTCAGAGCAGTGTCAGAGGAGTACAAGTGGTAATTTATAAGAAGGGGGCAGTGGAAACTTGGGCCTGAAGGCAGAGGGAAGATCAAAACAAAAGCAGGCAGGAGTTAGTTTGGCTTCAGCATGCTTTGCTCCACATATCACCCCAACCTCCTCATTAGGTCCTGCACATCATCTTTAGCATCTAACAACCCATACTGCAGTCTGAAAGGAGAGCTCTGCAGCCCTGAATGGAGCTTTGCTCTTTCAGTCTCATCTCAAACACACCTTATGTTGTAAATATCTCACTGTGATCTGCTGAGGTTGGGAATCATGCTCCCTACCTGGCTTCTGCCAGGATTAGGGATGAAAATTACTTTTACCAACATAAGATACTCATCCCACGTTAGAAATATCAAGACTCCAAACAAGAATATTTGGATTTGTAATGGGGATGGCTCAAGGCATATAAACTCCAGAGCCTGAGGTTGTAACCCCACATATTATATTAATGGAAGGCTACAAAACCGGAATTCTGAGGGACATAATCACCATTTCAGGTTGTATGACACCTTTTGCTGAATCATTCTCAGTGGATCACTTCTAGGGGAGGGTACCAGCTCCCCAGGACCTGGGAGTTTCTGTGTTCCTAAAATCTCAGTGCATCAGCATCAAGACAACCCACTTCTGAATCCCAGCCTGTGAACGGGCCATTTCTTGCTTTCATTGTAACTCACAATGTCAAGCCCTTCACTGAAGTCAGTTCAGATTTTAATTAGTCTTCCATTCTAAGAAACACAGGTAATGTTTCGGGCTGATCTACCACTCCAGTATTGCTCCCACATGTACATCACTGAAATAAGAAAGCACATCTATGTTCCCCTGGCATCATCACACAAGCCAAAGTTCAGCAGCTGAGATGCTGGGGCACATGAAGGGCCTTATTGGCAGCAAACCACTTATCTTAATCATAGAACTAACTTCTGAAAATGGCTTGGAAAGAGAAATAAAATCCTGCTAATGAAGAAACAGTCATTACAAAGCTCAGCTCCCACCTCACCTTTTGTGTATTTTGACCCATCAGTTGCAAACCCATGACTGCTTTGATGCAGGTCCTGTTCCCACTGGAAACGGTGTATGTGCCAGTGGGGATGGGAGAAGGCTGCGGGGCAGGAGTGGGTCTCACTGTCACCACGGTAGATGGGATGGCTGTTTGGGTCCCTGGACGGGCTGTTGTTGTGTTGGTCATGGCTGTGGCTGTTGGGTTTCTGGTCGCTGTTGTTTGTTTTCCTGACCGTGTGGTGGCTTTGACCGTCTGCATGGTGGCGGCCGCAGAGGTGATGGCAGCAGCAGTATTTGCTGTTGTGTGTTTTAGGGACGTGTTGGTGGCTGTCATTGCTGTGCTCCTGTGTGTGGAGGACACAGAGGGAGTGGTTGTGTTCTTCACTGTAGGTGTGACCCTGTGCATGGCCTGGGTTGTGGCCTGGCCAGCTGCACTGGTGTTGTCTGCTGGTGTCGTGGTGGTGGTGGGTGTTCCAGCTCCTGCCTGGGCTGTCGTGTGCTGGTCTGGAGCTGCTGTTTCCTGGTGCTGCTCCGTTGTCTGCACAGTTGTTCTGTGGCTCGTGGGTGTTGTTTCAAGAGAGACTGTGCTGTTAAAGTGAACTGTGGTGCTTTCATGGGGTAAGGAACGATGAAGTGGCTGAGCAGAAGTAGCCATATGGTGGAAGGACGTGGTTTCTGGAGACAGTTCAACCCTCAAGGCCACTTCAGCAAGGCAGGAGGAAAATGCTGCAAAGAAACTAAAGTCAGTAGTCTAGAAACCTTTACCTTTAACATTTCTGTTGATCCCCATAACAAAACTGCACTCTTTTGTTATCAAATGGGTGATGTGATATGATTTTATTCTTCATTTGGCTCCAGGTGTGACAGGAGAGTGAAGGCAGACACCCTGTAAGACTATCCATAACTTGTCACCACTCCCCCAAGTTTCACAGCTCACAATATACCCATTGCAGTGGCAGCACATTGGCTCCCAGCTCTCCTCACACTGAAGAAGCCAGAGGACACCAGAGGTATGAGCAGACCATGCACAATCCCCAGGCAGCACAAGAGTTCCCTGCTGGCAGTAGTACAGCAGGATTTGCTGGAAGTAAATTATTGATGTCTAAGGAAGATGAAGAGGGTGTAACAGGCAAAGGGGTTGTTGGTTACTTACCAACAAAGTATAGGGAAAGGGAACATGTGTGTGTGAGAGCAGAGCAATGGTCTTACAGTGATTCACAATAGTCTGGGAAACCAGTTTGGGACACGGGGAAATTCCAGATAGTCATTTATGGTTTTGTTGTACCCATGTCAGCTTGAACCCTGAAGCTCTTCCTCCTGGAAGAACCCAAAGAAAGAAATTGAGGAACAATTTCAGGGTACAGCATCCAGGGGCATTTTGGACCACACTGGAAAATAGTCACAGCACTAAAATTACACTTCCATCTAATAACATTTACAGAAAAATGTCCCTTGCTGAAGGGAAAATAAAAATTATCTGGTTCCTAAATGTAAATAAGGAAGCGAACAAAAAATGGGAAAGTACATTGTAGAATAGAAGGATGTCACAACTCTTCTGCTCGACTCTTTGATTGTGAGCATGCAACAAGGCCCTGGAAAGGCAAGGTCAAGCTAAAAGAAAATCATAACTCAGTGACATATTTCTTGATGTTCATGGAGCTTCAGCTGTAGTTAAATGCTTTACTGCCTAAATTAGCTGGAGGACAGAGATGCATTCTAGTTTGGAGACTGAAGGGACCCAGAAGTCCAAGGCATCCCATATTCCTGGCAGTACAGCTCCACTGAGGATGCCACAGTATGTTGTCTGAGTTTATTGCACACTGGTTCTTTCAAAGAAACTTCTCACGAACTGGTGTCAAAGTTTGTGGCAGGCAGGTTGCTATGATTTGGCTTTTGAAATAGGTTAAGGCCAGAGGCACATTAAGAGTGAAAATTGCTGAAATCTCAAAGGTTCTTCCTTTTATTTATTTTCACTCATCATGAAGAACAGAGATCTTCGATAATAGCTGAATTCACAAAATCTCACCATTTTAGGAGACATATAAAATAAATAAGAATAATAAACCCTTTTGGATTTTGAACCAAATTCAAGACAAAAGTCAAAGAAACAAGAGCAGATGTATAGATCTTAACCCACACCACAATTTTCCCTTAAAAATGACTATGGCTGAGAAGAGCAGAAGTGCATATACTCATATTCCTAAAATTTGTGCTGTGCAGGATACACTTGACTGGGAGTGTAGCTGTTACCATCAAAGAAGTGCAATTTGAGACACTTGAAAAGCCTCAAAAAATATTGTGATTTTTATCAAAATGAACTTAAAAATGCATAATTAATATGATACTTTAGTTCATTTTCTCACTTTCCTCTAGGCTTTACCACAGAGCTGAAAAGCAGATAACTGATTTCCTCTGTGTGCCAGTGCAAAGTCAGAGCAGTTGCCATAAACCAGCTATGGGTAGCTGAATCTGAGTGTATCAGCGTGATAAAAACAAGAAAGAAGAAGTTGCAATTTTCACTCTTTCTTCCCCATAAGACTATGAAACAACCAATATTTAAATTTACACAAGTCTTAAATGAAGTCCGTACTTATTAGTTGTTAGTTCACAGATTGGTTTTGATTACTGACCAAGTAACACTTTACAGATGCGGAGAGAAATATTGTTTAACTGACATTGCAATACCACCCATAGCTTTTAAATGAAACTTTGTTATCCCCAAAAGGTAATTTCAACCAAACAATTTTTCATTATTCAGCCTGACAGGGCCACTGAGGGGTAAAGCCAGGAATGTCTTTGGGGTGGCCCATGTTTCTTGTTCACTGGGTGACCTACCAGACCACTCCTCCGGGCTCTCTAAAGCGTTTTGGAGCTTCTGTCAATGTATGGCCACGCTGCTAAACCCCTTGGCTTGGACTGTCTTCTCAAAAGGCATTTGGCCACAGGAGCTCCCAGGGGTGGGTAAGGATTGCTCTCTGTTTGCACCTCATGGTCTTGGCTCTTTTCTGGTGGCTGTTGGAGGTAGTTCAGTAGCTCTGCTGTGTGAGGGGGGCAGGTGGGCCCATGGGGTCCTTGGCCTGCCCTCCACCTAAGGCCAGGAAGGTTTCCCTGTGGCTCCCTCAGCACCACCCCTTCCTCCTGGGGAGCTTGCAGAGCTCAGCAAAGGAGCTGCCGGCACAGCTCCCACCACCACAGCCCTTCCCACGGCTCTGCCACAAAATGGGAACAGAACAAATGCTGCAGAACAACAAGAAATGGCAGCTCTGCACCCCATCTACCTCCCCTCCCCCATTAGTCTCCCTTTTTTCCCTCTCGTGAAGCCAACTCAAAACTTCATACAAGCAACATTTTGAGGGCTGCAAGAGTCTGGGGGTGTATCATCCTAGAGGAAGCATCTGCACAGATGTGGAAGGCTGTGTTTGAGTCCAGGCAGCCTCTCTGCAAAGCTCCAGAACAAAACTCTCAGAAATTCACTGTTCCCAGTCTGAGCCTGGAGATCCCATTTTCATGCTTTGGTGACAAGTTTCAGTCGTAAGGAATGTCACTGCTCTGCTCCCAGGCATTATGGTGGGGAGTGCTCAGTGCCATTATCTGGCTGTGTCATTTCTCAGCTTGCCATCTTGTAACAGAGTGGGTGATAGAAACTCTTACTGAGGATTTTTTCCCCTTTTCATCTAACCACACTCATGCTGTTCAGCTGCCCAGTGGGTTTGTTCTGCTTTCTGCTGCCAGAAGAAATGCTCATGTTTAGCTGACTGATTCCATGTGGACACAACCTGACCCAGCTCCTGTAATCACTGAAAACATTCTCACCATCTCTGGCTCCTTTGGTTTGCTTTGAGGAATTGGAAAAGCAGCAAGATTTTCTGAGAGGTTTCAGTACTGTGATAGCTTCCCACCCATCTGACCTTTATCCCTTAAACTCTAATTGTGTTTAATTCTCTGTCTGCACAGGAAGACTTGGCCTTGGGACATTAATAAACATCACAACAAAGCATTAAAGGAAAGATCAAAAATGGATAAGGAGCTGAGGAAACAAGTTCTTTCTGGTCAAAAGTGGTTGCTGACCACTGAGTTATTAGTGTTACTTCTCAGTCTGATCTTGCCCTCCTTTCATGTGTATGTTTGGGGCTACTTCAGCAGACTCTGGCTAGGTAGCAGGCATGGGAATGCAGAGACATAGAGCAGGAGCTGCTCATGGTCGAGTCCCTGGGCAGTTTCCCTGTTCATGCACTGGGAGGAGGACGGGGATTGTTATTGGTGTCATCCCTGTGTGCCGATGGCAAAACCCACCCCAGAAGTGCAGTGTCCCAAGAGCGAGCTCAAACCCCCTTGGCCCTCACACAGATTAAATCACGCTCTGTCCTTCTTCACAGGGCAAATTTTGTACTGCTGCAGGTGTTGAGGGGTGACTTCAAGCACTGGGAGATATCCTTGATCTGGCTGGCTCCCCAGATTTCCACAGAGCAGCATTAAGGATCCAACAGTGACTCTTATGTGGTTCATCATTAAGTTAAACCCCAGCCTGCCCTCTCCAAGCCCCCTGTCTCACTCCTGCTTTCCTGATTCTGCTTCTGCATCTTGCAATGCAAATGAATTAATGACTAGAGCAGTGCTTCCTAAGTTTTTCTTTCCTGCTTGTCTCACTCAAGATTTTCAGTCAGTTCTGCTGGTCTGGAAACTATTTTTAATTAAGAAAAGCAAGGCCAAAAAAGTCTGCTTCTCACACTACTTTAAGCTGACTCCTTCACACTGTCAGAGTTTATGTCACCACAGAGCGCAAGGAGAAATACAGAGGAAAACATCCAACTAAGTCTATACCAGCTGCAATTCACTGTAGTTATGGTTATTCCTTAGCAGTAAGACTTCACTAAAAGCACCCTTGGTGCTAGCAACAAAACTGTTCAAAGTTTTTAGTCTGTTAAGTGCTGTCCTGACTGCCAGGAAACAGAACTGGCATAATCTGATTTTTCAGATAGAAATGGAGAGGTTACTCACCACAGCCAAAGGTCAGCAGGATGAGCTGCCCTGCACTCCTCCCCATGGCCAGCACGGCTGCAGGTGGGAGAGATGCTGCTTCTCACCGTGGAGCGGGCGGAGAGAAAATCAAGCTTTCCTGGGGACTGAAAAGTTTCACTTGATGCTGGGAGTGCTCAGTCACATGGCCGGGAAGGAGGTGGAGAGGGAGGGGGAGGCCAGTGCTTCTTGTCTGTAAACTACCACAGAAGGAAATAAACGATGGTTAGGAAAGAAAGCGAAAACAGAAATGAGTGCTGGGCTGACTAGGGGGAGGACAGGCTTGCCCTCTGCAGCTGAGACCTGGGGCTCTGCAAGGCCAGGTCAAAAGATCCCTCCAGCTCTGATAACCTGATGCAGACTGCACCAGTAGAAGGTCACAGCCTGTAAATCAGTACCTCCCCTGTATTCTTTAATAAAGTACTTTTTTAGGGCCAAACTCCTTATTTTATGTTAAGGCACAGAAGGGAGAGGTGTGACCTCAAGCCATCATTTCAGAGCACCTGCTAAGAGCGAGACAGGGCTGAGCAGAGCCCCAAATGGGCTCTTGTCTCAGGTGGGGACCATCAGCAGCCTTTGCTGGCTCCAAGGCCTGGGCTTGTTGAAGGTGGATCAGCTGGGGGGGCTCACCGTTAGTGATGTATCCAAACACACTCCTCAGCAAATGGCAACACCTCACCCTGTCCCACGAAGGGCCTCCTGCAGACCACGCCAGGCTGGGGCAGGAGCTGCACAGGCAGGTCCCAGCGTGCAGAGCTGCACACCAGGGATCTGCAACAGGAGAGCGTCACTCCTGCTCCCCCCTCAGCTGCATTCCCAGCCCTGGGATGCTGCCATGGGGCCAGCTGGGTGGGGGGCACAAAGGCATCTGCTGTGCTCCTAATTCCTCTTTTTCTCATACCAATCGTGGCCAGTCTAAACAAACCTACGTCCTGAGGACCTCATACCAATACTGCACTGCAATAACATGATAGGGTCAATGACTTGACAATTCAAGTGAGGTGAAGTTTGCCCCCAGAAATCTGGATACTGGCTGAAATTAGTTCCAGTTTATTGTGCTTGATTTGCATTGTGTTTCTGCCTTCTTATTTCTATCTATTTGCCTTTCTATATGATCCACAGCATGTATTTTGCTCAATTACTGCTCCCTAATAAACACTGGTGGCCAAAGGCATGCAGATATCTTGGGGGTAAGTATAATAAAGCCATCCTTTATTATATACAACTTCTCTGAGCTGTGTGAATTTATCCAAAAAGTCCCAGGGATTCAGGAACATGACTAAAGGAGATGGGTAAAGTGGAAAAAAACAAACACTGTGTCTTTTGTAACATGTGTGTTGGGCAAATTAAAGTTATACTGAACAGGTATGTGGATTTTTTCAGCTGTGATGGTGTCCCTTTACTGATATGCATTTATTTAGAATAGGAAAAGCCTCATTTGACTTGTTGCTTCATATAGAGACATCAACCACAGGGTTTTGTACTAGTTATAATTTTTATAAATTTCAAACAAAATGTGGTTCTACACAGGTCAGAATGGCCTAATTACAGGAAGTTCATTTGCACACTTTTTTCTTGTAATAAATTCATACATTCTGTCTTGACTGGAAAAAAGGACAGGTAATTCTGTGCTCTTTCCCTGTCTGATTATCTCTCATCAATCACAATATACAAATACATCATTATCAACACCATGGAAATCATGTAAGAAAAACAAACTGTACCAATTCTCAGCTGGGGAGAGGAAATCTTAGCAGCTATTTCAGCTCCAGCTGCAAGAAGAAATACACATTTTGGCTCTTTTTTCTTATTATTCTTATATATTTCTAATCATATATATATTTGAAGTCTTTGAGTATTTTTGGAAAGGAAGCACATGGCCTTTCTCATACCCAATCCTGTTTGAAATATCAAGAGTCTAAGAAAATCATAGATAATAAAATGGCTTGTCATCATACACACAACCAGAACATAAGACACACACACACAGCTTTGCTGTCAGTGGCAAGAAGAGCCAGAGCTCAGACGTGGTGGTTTGGCTGCAGCTGTTAATGATCAAGACAACGACCACTGGTGTGATTCTCTACTCTGTGGGGCTCAGGGTGAGAGGAGAGGATCAGGCCTGATTAAATGTTAACCTGGTTTACTGAAAGCAAGACTTGTGTGCCGTGGCACCTGCCCGGCTCTTTGCCGCGGGTGAGGAAGGACTGTGCTGCCCACCTGCACCTGCCTGAGCAGGGGGCACTTCTGAGGATGTGAAGCTCCTGGGAGTTTCACAGAAGAGCAGCAGAGCAGAGGGGACCCTGAGCCTGGGCAGGTCTCACCAGCGCAGGCCCAGAGAGCAGAGCAGGCAGCTGGCACAGACTCCCTGCTCCAGCAGCACGGGCACTGCTCAGCCTCGAGTGCTGATACAGCCCAGATTTACCTGGGATCTTGTGTCGTCTACAACCAAAACTTAGTGGCAGCTGTTACTTTTAAATTACGTTCTGATCACTATATCATTTCCAAACAACACTGAAGCGAAATTCATATTTGAAAACTATGACTTTTAGGTGTGTCTACCTGAAAAGGATGGTGTCAAAGGCCTACATACAAAGTGTACCTTAACACACACATTAGTCTTGCTGGATATTAACAAATCATACTCTAGACTGTACATGGAGAGTCATTCCCATAATTATCACCTTGCTTGACAGAAATACACTAATTAAAAGACTATCCTGTCTACCATTAAAAAAAAAAAAGAAAGCAAACAAAAAGTCATCAAACCCCATTTTGTCTCATCAGCAAAGCCAGAGGGTTACTTCTTGTGGGCTGCTCCTGGACTTGTCAGCAGCCTGATCTGTTCCTGAACTTTGTTCTTTCTCAAAGCAAATCCTGTCTCCTTGACTGAGGGCCTGGTCACTGCCCAGCAGCAGCTGGCAGGGCTGTCGTGTGCTCTGGGTTTGGAACGTGGAGACAGAAACAGGGAGCTGCCTCTGGCTCACCAGCACTGCTGGAGGGTTAAAGGCTGAAGGGTTAAAACAATTAATGGCTGTGGGCTCCCTGCTCAGGTTCAGTGTTTGAGCAGCTGTGGCACAGTCAGCTCCCAAGGAGCAGAGTGCTGTGCCACTGCTGCATGGCCATGGGGCAGAGAGTTACCTGTCGTCCCCAGGACACTCATGGAGCAGGAGTGACTCAAACTTTGGTCCAGCGGGATAAAACATTTCTTTTGGGGGAAAAAAAATGTTTTCAAAAGCTAAGTAGGGAAGAGAATTGTGATAATCCAGCTCGTACTTTTGCAGTTGTCACAACGAGATGGTGAGCTGGGAGAAGAGGCATTTCGTCAGCAATCCTCTTCCCTGCTCCAGCTCTAGACTGCTCCACAGGGTGCTGCCACTGGCACTCAGGGAGGGCACAGTGGGACATAAGGGGTTCAATGCTTTGCTTTCCCCTGAAGTCTCCCCAGTTTTTGCATACATGGTAAAATTTAGCATCATAATTCAATAGCTCCCATTTTACAGGAGGGTATCACAGGGATATAGGGGATATAGGATTTGCACACTGTCACCCTGCTCACAGCAGAGGTAGGAAATGGACTGGCAATATCTGATTTCTCCTCTTCAAACAGAGACTTCCCACTGCCATTTCACCACAAGAATGAGATTCCTCAAAACGAAAACTCCAAAGTGCAAGTTTTCATCATTCCATCTCTCAGCAGTGTCACAATTCTTCATTTTGACAGTTTCATATACCCAGGATAACTCTTCCCCATCTCTCTCTCCCTCACACAAAATCTTACAGTATTTATTAATATACAATCAATGCTCCCTACCCCTTCCCTGTCCTGTGCTTAGGGCAGGAGTAGACAGCAGCACTGCAAAAATTATTGAAACCAGAATGGACTCATTTTAGGGAGAGGATAAAGGAATTGCACTACAAGAAAACATCACTGCATGTTTCCTTAAGGGACTGAGAGGAAGCAATTCTTCCCTCAAGATACTGATAACTACAGTAGACCAAGAGGACTCCCATTTCTGAGAGCCTATGTGTCATTTCTGAGGTAAATGACCAGCACAAAACAGATAAGCTCCACTCTCTATAGGACAAAATCATTTTCCAAAAAGGTACAGAACTCTCAGGTCCTTTAGTCATGAATGGAAAATGTCTAAAATCACAGGGTTTAGATATGGAGGGTCAGAAGAGCCACGGGAATTAATCACCACAGTGCAAATCATAATCAAGCAATGGCTTCACAGGCAAAAAAAATCTGAATAAGCTTTTACGTATTTGAATGGGAGTATCTACCTGCATCACAGCTATCCTGACTCACACACTAAGATATTTGCAACACCAGTCTCCACTGAGACAGAAAGGAAAACATTCAGGTGCCTGCAAAGGTGATAGCAGAGGTGAGACAGACACCTACTGTTTTGCTCAGAGGCTCAGTTAGTAAAGAGTGGGTTTTGGTTTTGCTTCATCTCCTTTTTTAGTGCTTTCGTCCCCTTTGTTATTTACATAAAGCACCACTAGTCTGAGGGTCCAAAAAAACACCCCTAAGAGTGAAAGCCACTCACTCACTCTTGAGCTTCTTCTAGGGTCATTTTTACCAGATTGATCTTGGCCTGTTTGCAAACCTTAGTCAATACTTACCTTTACTAAAGTTTTAGCAGCTTTTGTGGGACCTAAGACCCAATTACCATCAAAATGCCTTCATGCCTTAACAGCTGCTCTAAATGAGCTAATGGCTTGTATAGGAATAATAACATCTCTAATCACTTTATATTATACATTACATCCTTATGCGGCAGAGATTTGGTACAGTCCTTTAATCAAATGTCCTGGAAAGAAGTATTTAACAACAACACTTTATCCACTCTAATGCTCACTGCCTATTTGCAATGCTTAAGTATATTCCAAATGGGGGGTGAAATGTATCTACTCATAGCCCAGCACACAAGGAAAGCATGCAGTCTACCCAACATGTGACAGTAAATGGCATTCAATTGAATTCTCGGCACCAAATGCAAAGGGTTGTGATCCAGCAACCAGAGACGGCAGAGGGGGCAGAGGAATGACTTAGATTGTAAAAACAGTTCAAAATGTTCTTTGTCACAGTAGCTGTTACACATCTTTACTTCCCTGCTAAGCCCTCCATGTCACAGCCAGGAGGTCAGGTCCCTCACGTGACCTCCACGTCACAGCCAGCAGCTGCCACCTGCATCATTCCAAGCTGTGGAATGCTGTGTGCAGCAGTGCCATCGCCAGGGAGTCACGTCACTGCTGCACGGAGCCTCTCTGATGGTCCCAGCCAGAAGGTTCCTTTCCCCAGCCACCCTCAAATTGGATGTTTTTGGTGTTGACCATAGCAAAAAGGGCACGTTTGTGATGAAGTATCAGCTGGAATTAAGAAGGACAGGGAAGGCACAGCCAGAGGCAAGCAAATGGGAAAACCTCCAGGCGACCCCACGGTAGAGCAAGAACTCGTAACCATCACGTGCCCCGTGCAGTGACGTGGTGCTCAAGCAAAGTTGCCAAAAGGTGCGTGCATAGAAACTCTTCAGCTCTGCTGTCGACCTAATTTAGGCCACATCTTCTGAAACAGTTTGATAACCAATGCGAGAAGCATTTTTGTCCTCTAATACTGAAGGATGGTTTGATGTTTTCTGGATGTTTAATGCTCCTTTCAAGTTCGTTTTTTCCAGCTTGCCAGGTGGACAGCACTGTTCTCATCTGTTCATGGTGATAAAGTTTTAGTGACTTGTGAACCTCAGAGCTTGTGAGAAAGGCAACTTTGATCCAGTGTCCACCCAAAATAAAGACAGATGGATGGGGTCCTGAGGAAGGCTGGTCCTGCTGTTCAGCTGCCAGCCCTCTGTTCTGCTGGGAAGCTTTTGGCCACCTCACTTTCCTTTGTGTCTGACTCTACTGAGGCTGTACTGCAGGAATCGTTGTACATGTCTGAAAAGGAGGACATGGGCATTGTCACTACAATATGTCTACAGGATTTTCCATCTACAGTCTTGAGGTTCTTTGTTAAAAGCCTGAAATAAAATAAAACACAAATAATCACAATTCCACTGTTCTCCTAACTCCTTCACTAAAGCAAGGGAGGCTCTTTTGGCATATAATGAACTGTAATGTGCATGTGGCTTTGTTTTTCTTTTGAAGCATTAGACATGACAAAGTAATGAGAGCTATAGTTGGGCACTGAGGGTGAAGACAGAACTGACCTGCTGTGGAGGTGAAGGAGCAGCAATTACCAAACTCCCCTTAAACCACAGCAAAGGATCCTGAGGTTCAAAAAAGGTTTCCTCCACTTTAACAAACTGACCAAAGGAAAAAAAAATCAGGAGAGACCAGTAACTCAGAATAAAGTGCTGGTAGCTCTCTTTCACAGGTCCCCAGGGAATGGCTCTGCCAGATTTTGTTGTCCTCTGTTACCAGAAGAAAAGCAGGACACGTTTTGGTAAATTATATTTAAGGATGGGCAAAAATTAATCTAAAAATTAATGTAAACCTTTGATGTGCAGAGTTGCTGAGATTCAGCTTTTCCAGTGCAACTTGCTTGAGTGTTAGGTCAGAACCAAAGCTGAAGAAAGGATGACTTTTAGTGCTGATTTGGCTGAAACTGTGCCAGATTAGCCCTTCCTCCAGCTTTTGGAGCCAGCTGTGAAATATGATGAAAGCAGTAATGGTTCATGAAATTTTAATGTTTTCAAACCTAGGCCAGAACCACAGCCCTGATGCTGATCTCCATCCAAAACGCTATCCATGTCAGGATCAAAGCTATCCTGCAGGCACACCCCACCATATGACACACCTGGGCTGGCTGTAAAGGACTGGTAGCCACAGAAGTTTGGTGGGAGATTCAAGTTCTGCCCAGGGAGGGGTAAACAATTAAAGCATGCCAAGGAAAGCTGCTGTGCCTAACTAGTTCTGACACCCAGGCACCAAATTTCAAGCTGGCTCAGCCCACATCACCAGATACTGCAGCACATACACTCAGGTGAGTCCTTTAAAACAAAAAGTGCACTTTTTTATCACATCTTTTTTTATCACATCCTTTTTCAGTATGGAAATAAAAAATAAATGTCAGTAACATGTTTTCTCTGTTACCTGCATTGCTGTTCTTAATTATGTTGTTACTGTCCCCCTCTGCTGGCTGCAATATACTGGAAGGAACCCAGTCGCTTTTCTCAGAGACCAGTTTCTTCACTAACCTGAAACTCAAAGAACAGTCAGTGAATTTTCCTACATTCCCTTTCCCTGGGTTGTGTTTCTTAGAGGTGCATGTAGGGCAGCTATTTCCTAAACTAAGGAAGAAGGCAGAGGACCCAGGGCAGTCCTACAGGTACCTGGTGACTAAGTTTCTTCAGTCTCAGATGGTGACCCAGAATCCCAGATCAAGCTCACTTTCAAGCAGACTGTGTGACAAGGAAGCAGAGCCTTGGCCTGTGTTTGAGACACTGACTTTGGTTGGACTCCATGGAGATTTTTTCCAGCCTAAATGATTCTATGATTATAAATTCAGAGCTGAAGAAAATTAATATTTCATATTATCCATCCCCCTTGCTGTAAATACCACCCAGGGAGAATGGGTTTAGATCACTTCCCAACTACTTCACCCATTGGAAATTGCTTCCTTCTCAGCTGCAAGTCAGTACTGAGTGAAGGGTCTGACTGCACAGGCACTTTAGGAGATCAGATCTTCCTCCAAACTGCCCATGCAGGGAGAATTCAGATGTCCAGGCAGGTCTGGACAGTAACACTCACTGGTTCCTAACAGAACCTATGTGAGTCAGGGGAGGCCAGACCCATTCCCCTTTGTCCATCACATCTTAGATCTAAACCTTCCAGGCTAAAAATGCTCTCAGTGGAAGGTGTGGGGATTTTATTGATGTGTCCTATAGGGGGGTGCTGCCTTTGACAATGCCCTTATGGCTAGAAAGTGTCAAAAGTCTAGATAATCCCCTGCATTTCCATTACACAAACTTCTGTTCTCTTAAGCCTCCTGTCACAAGCATTTGGGATAAAAGCCAACCAGGTGGAATTAACCAAAGCTGCTTGTGTGTTTATGCCTCCCACTGCCTCTTTCATGTTGTGGTCAATGGGGTGAGAGGATATGGATTGATTTTGAAGAGACTTTGACATTCCACTGAATATTTTCCATCTTTCCATCTTTTCCAGGAGTTTATGGCGGTTTTACCTGTCAAATCCTGTCTCTCTGCTGTACTTACCACTGGCCGTTCTCTCCTTCCTGCACAAACTGCACCAAATCTCCATCCTCGAGAGTCAGAGAATCCGGGAAACAGCTGTCAAAGCTGCCTTCTACCCGAAAAAGATTGTTCCCCTAAAGTGAATGAAACAAGGCACCAGAAAGAGAGTCACTGTGGGTGCAAGAGAGAGTGAGTTTAGTTAAACACTGAATTAGGCATTTCAAGCTGACAGAGATTTCTTCTGTAGGGAGTTGTGTCACTTCTCATTCCTTTTATCATGCCCAGGTTAAATATTATTCAAAATTGGGACAGACCTGTGCTATGCATTCAGGGTTTAGGATTAACCAGCCAGCCATTATTCTGATATAAAAATTGGTTTTGTGACACCAGATGAAGTTATCTGGGAAAGTCTGAAGTTACTTTTTCAAAGTCTCTGAGTTTTCCCTCACTTCTGTAACAAGTAAAGTGACAGCTTACAAGTAAGAGTGACTTTTTATGTTCCTCATTCTGACCAACAAAATAGTCTTGGAATAATCTCCCAACACCCCAGATCAAACTCCCATTTTCTGTATTCCCACATATCTATGATTTTAAGGTTGGTATGAACCCAAACTTTCCAGCTTACATCATGATTCTTAGAGGGGAGGAGGTTGTGCTGGGAAAGGGCAGTGTAATTTGAAAAATGAATTACATTGTTAGGGTTGGTTTCTTCCTCCAAGTCAGAGGAGTTGGAGAGTTCATCCATGCTGGAAGGGATGGCTTCAAAATCTTCAAATGTGTCTAGAGAAGGCATTTGCCTGCTGGGCCAACCTTTTTAAAGGACATGAAAACCAAAAAGAGTTAGCTATCAGTCATTAGCCTCTTTCAGAATCAGTCTTTATAAAATAAATGTCACAGGTTCACTTCTCACTATTCTACTTACTGAATTGTTTGTACCTTTTTATAGCTTATTCCCTGATTCTGCCATAAAAATGATGTCACAGCCATTATTTTGTCTCTACAAACCTGTACCACTCGCTGTCATTTGTGGGAGGCCACAGTGTGCATGTCCATCAGTGTCTCCAGTGTTTAGCATTGCTAAATCCCTTCAGTGCAAGAGGTACAAAAAGCAAGGACCAGGAATATTTCTGCAGAGCCAGCGCTGTAGCAAATGATAAGTGGTGCTGATGTGACTTTCAGAAGGCCGTGCTCATTCCATTTCCACCTCACCTCCACACGTCTATCTATAAACTGAAGTCCAAAGCCATGGAATTTTTGTTGATTTCTCATCTCCATCTCACTCCAAGGGGATATTACCACCTGAGCAACTTACAGAACTGGAGAAGGCTGGAAGTGCAGGAAAGGGCAAGGCAATAAACAGCAAGGCACAAAGAAAACCAGATCTTGGGGGTATGGAGAGAAGGTCTCATTTGTATTTCTGCTCTTAGGAGTCTTACTGCATGATTTACACCCAGAACCGCCCCAGCCCAGTGGAAGGGACCCAATGAGAGATTTCCAGTTCAAGGACAACACTCCCAGTTTCTTTACCTACAAGGGTATGTCCGTAGGATGTCCCCTAAGAGAAACTAAGGCTGAGCCTTATAAGATCTGCCTGGCTGAGGCTCCCATGATGCAAAAGTAGCTCAGATTCTTCTGTACAGAAAGAAATAATGATCTACACTTTCATACACTTCATGCCTGTCCTTTTTTGGTGGGGATGACTACAGTCCAGCTCAGAGGAAACAGACCTTGCATCTCCCAAAGATTTCTGCAGCCCCGACAGAGATGAACAGAGTCAATCAAACCACCATGTGCTTCCTAATTAATGGACCTGCTCTGCATCAGCTGATTCAGAGGGACTTGGGCTGAGCAGATGCTGAACCAAATTCTTTACATCCTGTGGGCCATTGCTTGACAAGGCAAAGCAGTGCTCTGACCATAGGGCACAGAGACAGATGTTCACATGGTGAGATTACATATCCCAGCACTCACAACCCACACCAAAACCTGGCCTGGGACAATACAAAGCCAAGCCAGGTAGTTCAGGCAGTAAACTGAAAAGTGACCTGATCTGGGAGAAATACATTTATTAATTGATTTATTTAATCCCTCCCCATGCACATCCTCCCTGCTATAGGCACTGGTTGGTGCAACACATGGTCATGCAGCTCTGCAGCCCCTTCTCCTCCCCCGTTTCCCTGTGACTGCTCCCACAACTGCAATCCAGTTACAAGAGACACAGCAACCTTATTCCACCAGAGCTGCAAACCCAGCTATAACCCCACAGGTATGGTTTGGTCATGTGTACTTTTAAGGGTGTAAACCAGCCTCTGAAGTGGCACTATTCTCTATCAGTTTATTCACACAAGCAAAATACTGGCAAGTGTCTAAACATACAAGAATACATTGATGCTAATTAACTTCAAATCGCTACAGCAAATTTAGTTTAAAGTCACAGGTTGGGCTACAAACACCAAAAGAAAAAGATATCCCTCTTCCCCCTGAGACAAAGTTTCTGTAATCTTTTGCCACTGTTATTTGTAGAAAGCATCCAAGGCTAAAACCTCACCAGCAAGGATTCCTTGCAAATATATGCATCAGCCTTTCTCTTCCATACAAATTGCTGTTCTAATTTCAGAGACTAAGAAATAGCCCAAGTTTCACATACTTAATTTAAGCTATAAAATAAGACATCAAATTCTGAGCTCTCTGGCATCAATTAAAAGAATTATTTTCAGCTGTTCCTGACCTCAGAAAACCAGAATCTGAGGCATTGTTTTTATACCTGCTAATGATCCAAGCTTGTTCTTTCATTGCTCTGATGGGAAGTTATATTCATCAGGAGAGAAAAATCTCTTTATGTTAAAGAGAGTAAATATTATCATAAATTTAGATTACACTCTCATATTGAGATTATAACTTCTTTAATTCTGTTTACCTGTCTGTGAAGCAGATCTAGGTACGGATCTCGTGGTGGAACCGGTATTAGAGTTAGTCTGGGCCAATATGGTGCTCTCAAAAGCATCTGTGACAGGAAGTATAATTTGTGTCTTCAAGGTGAAATAGTGACCAGACAACCAGTACAAAGTGAATTCCTGCATCACCTCTGCAACTGACAGTCTTTTTAACAAACAGGTGGACTGGGGTCCAACAGTTATAAAAGAGGAGACACATGACCAGCACAAATGAGTGAAAGGACAGCAGCATTCCACAGAAAAACTGTAAGTCTGAGAAGGACAGAGAACAGCCAAATGAATCAAGGAGATATATTGATGTTAATTAAGGAAAACGATTGCTGGGTGAACAGTGCAGTGTTCTATTTCATTACAGCTTCCTTACCCATTTTTAACATATTTTCCTTGCAGCATTTCAAATCATTCTGTAGGTGATGGTCTATAGTTTTGATGCTGACCCATACAGCAGCAACGGGGGACCAGGGAGGCCAGAAATGAATTATTTCACTCTTGATGAATGCAATACAATGCAATATTGGGGGAGACATTTTTATCTAAGTACATCAAATTCTTTGTATTATTACCTCTGTCAGATCCCTGGCAATAGCAGCAATATCTTCTGGTAAAGGGATGATAAAGTTCATTGTTTCCTCCTTAAAGAAACTCAGTCTGGTGATGGATGTTGTGCAGTAGGACCTTTGTTTTAAGCAGTGAGGAGCAAGTCAGTTCTATGCTACAGTTAGTCCTTGTACCTTGAAATCCCCCCTACCTCTGCAGCCCTAGAGGTTTGGGAAACTCTGGTGCCGGGTGCCAGGACAACTCTAAATGTAGTGCCAGGGGTCACTGGCAAAAGGAAATATTCTGCCAACAGCAAAACTACCTCTGCTGTCTCTGAATTGTTTCTTCCAACCTCTCTGTTCCAGTCTCTTCTCCTACTGAGGATGACACAGGACACAGCTCACATATGTCACTGATTCTGTCACTGACCTGTTCACCTGCTCTTTCTACCAAGTTTTTTTGTGCAGAATGACACAATGCTAAGAAAGAATTCTTCAGCCTACATCTCTCTCCTCCCTCTCCTGCAGCAGGAGTACCTGGCTCCTTGTGTCCCAGGTTCTGGAAAACGCTCAGGTAAAGGGGAAAACTGACAATGGAAGCTGGTGATCTTCCAGTGCTTGGGTAACAGCATCCCAACTTAACTCTTTTGTATTGTTTATTAAACAGTAATTGATGAATCTGCTGCAACAAATAGGTGGAAATTCTGCTCGTCTGAAATGAAACACTGCACCTTAAAATGGCTATTGATGCACAGTCTAGCCTCTTCTGCAGTCTTCATGCACATGGCTCCTGCTCCTCTCATTAGGTATAGACACTAACAAGGGAAGAGGGTGCAAGTGGCCAGACTGCAGGTGAGGGTGAAAAGTAGCCCCTTGGCTCCCTGTGGCTACACTCGATGGAGAGGCAGAGGCTGGGCAGAAAATCCAGGTGATAGTCTAGAGCATTACTTCCCAAAACAGGCAGAGAATTGGGGGTTTAATTTAGGCCCGTCCCTAGGTGAATATAACATGCATGCCGGGGACAGGCAAGGGAGTGACAAGCTGTCTTTATCCCAGTTATACAGATAAACTGACCCCAAAACCTCAGTGGACTCGTGTCATCTGCCAGCTGTGATGAGATGTGAATTCAGTGAATAATATCAAATGATCACCAAACAGGTTTTCATGCAGGATGGAAATACTCGTACCTTCAAACCCCAGGGGAGTTGGGTCACTCTTTATTTCATGTCTCTTGACTTTAACTGCAGGAACAAGGGGACCTGTGTGAAGTTTACAAAGTCACAAGGCTGTAAATATTGTTAAAGGAGAAACTTGCTTTCCCATTACCTGGAAACACTACCTTCTTAAAACTTTCCATTTCACCCAGAAAAAATGTCAACCACTAAATTCTAGGTGGTGCAGATAAGCACTTCTGTGAAGTAGATAGGAAACAGACCCGTGTTGGCAAAAGATATTGAGACATCACAGTAAAAGTATCTGCTTCCCATCAGGTCCCACCGATGTTCCCTCTCACTCTTGACCAGGAGATGGCACTAAGGCAGCCAGACTCACAGTCGCAGCTCTCACCCGTGAGACTGGCAGGGCAGAGCCCACAAAAGCCAACACTTAACGCCCCAGGGCAGTGGAGGACACCTGTCACAGCCTCTCCTGCGTCCCGACTCCACATGTGGAGGGAGCTGAACTGTCAGCAGTGAGGATCAGACACAGCAGTAGCCATAGTCTTGAAAGTGATGATCCAAATACCCTGCCTAGAGCTGAATTTGGGCTGATGCTGAGACAAGACTCAGGCTTCAGTTCTTTTGTCATCTGAAATAGTTTCTTAAAAGAGATCCCGTAAATAAAATACTTAATTGAAAAGCACTGATTTTATATTCTAGCTTTTAAAATCATTACAAAAATAGCTTTCTCAGCATTCCAAAAGACTGCCAACAGTCTTGTGGCAGACAGAATTCTAGGACAGGATTTTTTGATATGAAACTGTAACAGAGACTGACTTTCATTGCAATTCACACATGCTCTCTTTGTTAAACCACACTAAAGAACAATCCTCTGTTGCCCCCTTTCTTTTTAATATGTGCTTCATTCTGTTCCTCAGATTTGAAAATAATTATTAGGAAATAATTCAGTCTTCCCACAATTTAGTAACTGATCATATATTTCTGAAGTTGTTGCCAAGGACAGAAAGCTCTAAGAACCTCTTCTCCTGTACTATGCCCATCACTTTCATGTGGTGATGTTTTACTGTTACGGTCCAAAGGGGCTGGGAAAGAAACATTTGTAGGTAGTGGGACTGTCACATCCTTCCTCTGCCCATCAATCCCACCACAGGCTCATTTCCCGACAGGCTCATGGCAGTCAAGGATGCTGTTCATTCCCTTCACAGCTACTGAGAAGGCATCAAATACTGTGTAACTTCCTTCCTGACAAATACAGAGGAAAGATTTTTATACTAATTAATTCAGACATTTTTCCTTCTATTTTGGTTTGTGAATTGCCCCTGCACTTGCAAATCAGTTCCTCTGCTTCATTCTAGGAACTGCCAAAAGACAGGATATTCAGAATTCCTTGTAAGACCATATGTTCTGTTCTCAAAAGTATCTCTGACACGTAAGCATAGGTGCCTACAGTCTTACTGATTTTCAACACAACCAGCTTGCCCAAATGCATGGCTTGCTTTTGAGTTTAAATGTAGGTGCTAATGCAGTAATTTAGAGTAAATTTTGTAAAAGTGTCTTTTCTCAAAATAAAGCTCAAACCTAAAACTTTCATAAATTCCCACACGAACTGCAAAGAGGTCAGTGCCTTCACGCATGTCTGAAAATTTCCTTGCAAACAATTTCTAATCATAACTGTGATCATGCTAAATATGCTTAAAACTGGCATCTATTTTTGGCTTGATTTCAGGCTTTCTTGATGTCTGCTGCAAAATGAGGAGATTCTCTCCTTCTTGAAAGCAAAAATCCTAAAGAGATTTCAGGAAACAGAGAAATAATTTCAATTGAATTTCACTTAATCCAAACCAGGGAGAAATTGGAAACCTAACCCCACATCAGCCAAAAATTAATCCAGTTTCCATGGAAACCAGCAACACTTTTTGAAGCTTATTGTGGAGAAACTGGGAAGAGTCATTCTGTGTGCTGGCAGCACACCTTGATATACATTTGAAATGCCTTGGGCTGCCTCCCCGCAGGTGTTACACTGGTCCTGACTCTTCTTCTAATGGAACCTCCTGCATTTGTAAAAACTGAGCCTGGTGTACTCACTCTGTGAACAGCATTTGGCAGAGAATGTGTCAGCCAGCAGGCAGGGAGAGGGGTAGCTAAGCAAGCAGTGTGACGGTACCTTTGGTCACAGCAGAAGCATTAACTGTGGTGCTGATGGAGGAGGCAAGGGAAAAGCGACGGGTAACTTCTCTTTCCTTAGACTCTGGATCTGGGAGAATAGATGCAATGCAGGGCAGGGTTAGAGGTTAACAAGCACTGAGGGTAAAAGATGTTCAAAGCAAAGCAGCAGCTGGAAAAAGGTAAATAAAAGATAGGTTGCTCCTCTAAAACAGACAGGAAAAATACCCTCAACAAAGT
This sequence comes from Platyrinchus mystaceus, assembly GCA_035041135.1. NCBI lineage: Eukaryota > Metazoa > Chordata > Aves > Passeriformes > Tyrannidae > Platyrinchus > Platyrinchus mystaceus. Next base: position 8,138,014 of record JAWWLV010000011.1, read on the forward strand.
GAGAAGCAGAGAAAAGAGTTGCTATGGACATATTTTCAAAGCAATTCCAATTGCACCAATTTTAATACTTCAGAAAGGAAACTCATGCCAATTATTATTTTAGCAACCAACTACTGTCCCAGTACAGCTACAAAACACAGAGAAATGAGTGTGATGACTAGAATGAGGGGGGTGTCTACAGATGAGGTTTGGATTATTTTAGACACTGAACTGCTTGTTATGAGATGACTGACCTGAAGTACACTGAAAAACAAACATGAATGGTTTGGAGTTCACATGTGTCATTTCTAGAATTTAACTGTGTGAATGCCTGAAAACACTCACTGAGCCTCCATCCTTACCAGAACAAACCAGTGAAGGCTACAGAGCAGTTTTTTGTTTACTCAGTTAGGACCCTGCCTTCTAAGTCTGCTCAGGAGTGAAGACACAAATTCTCCAGATTTCACTGAGATGTATTGGAGTTGTGCCAACACCAAGGAACAGGAGCTTGGCTCTACCAATGCTGACCCAAGGGTGGGGGAGATGCAGAGTGCTGAGTATGGACTTTGATACACTTTGGTGCCAGCTCTGCTGTGGCTCCCTGGGGGATCTCTGCACTGGTGGAGTGCAGGATGGTAAAGTTTCTCCTCCTGACATCAGCATTCCTTTGTCCAAAACACTGAGGTCCTTATATACAACATTTTCCACCCCATCATATCCAGTCTAGGCAGACAGTTCATCATTTCTCTGAGCATCCATGCTCCACTACCAGTTGATATCTATCAGGCAATCTTGTTTTCACCTTATTTAGTCTCGGTATTTTATTCTTTAGACCTTCCCTTTTGTGTGTTCTGGACATGAACAGACACAGTAGGTCTGAACCAAAGTGCGCTCAGCTCAGTGCACCATCCCCTGCCACGTCCAGTAATGAATCTTTAGACAAAGTGTTCAAGAGCAGGACAAGCTGATTGCAGACACTTCCCTGTTCCCTTCTCACAATTTCCCATCTACCTTAACAGCCAGCCCATGTAGTGCCAATATGGCTTTGCCTGCAGGAATGACCCCATCACCCAGCCTGTTTGCCAACGGTTCCCTCTAGGCCAGGACCAGATCAGTGACAAAACAGCACAACAAGGTGAAACACCACATTGGGTAACAGAGGTGTTTCAAATGAATCCCAAATAACCAGACCCAGCAAGCCTTTGAGCTGAGAGTGCCTACAGCTGAGGGGGTATGAACTCCTCTGAGCTGTGCTTCACTGTCTGGAACATTGAATACAAGGCAAGACATTTCATATGACTAGAAAAATTCAGATGAAAAAGCAAAAGAGGCCCAAACCAAAGTTGTAGATCCAAACCCACACAAATTACGTTATTTCTGAAATCTGTATTTTGTAATTAATTTTCCCAAGTCACAGGATCTAGAAATCACTGGTTTTGGTATTCAGACACCAAACTGGTTTGTGTACCTCCCATCTTAATACCACATGCAGCCTTAGCCTTGCAGCCAGAATCTTATGGCTGTCCTGGCTCTTGCTACACTCTGATGCTTACCCTCTCCATCACTGCACACTAACCCTTTGTCTCACAAAGGAAATATCATTGATCAGAACAGGAAAAAAGCCACACAATAAGAACAGAAGGAGTAATTGCAGTATCTTTTCAGAAAGTGATTATAAGTACTCATTCAGTTTAATTTCTATTCATATTTCGTTCTTTGCTCAGAAGTCTCTTCCTTGTACAGCCATCACAGGAACACAATGCTCTCCGCTCATGGATATGAAATATCTGTTAAACATTTATGTAAAAAGACCCAGAACACATAATCTTACAGTATCATACAAAATAATTAAGTAGAAATGGCAATAAACCCCAGATGTCCTGAATTCTGGTTCCTCAGAGTAATCACTAGGCCACAGATAAGCAACATTTGAAAAAACAAAGAGGTCTAACCAATGAACAATTCAACACATGAAAACCTTGTATAGCACAACACAGGGATGGTGCTCTTCCCTTCAAGCCTGTAAGTTGCTGAAAGAAGTTATATTGATCATTTAAAACCAGTTCACACTTTGACCCTTGAGAGAAACTGGAAATTACCATTACTTGCAATGTGCACCAGTAAAAGACCCAACTGGCCAACTCAGAGGTTGCCTTGCCAACACTGCTGTGGGAGCAATTTTTGGTAACAGTGTCTTTGAGAAGAGGAGCCAAATGTGCGCATCAGACAGGAGCGTTTGGGTGAGATGCAGCAGCACTTTGGGAAACAGTGATGGATGGCACTATGGGATGGACAGAATATCGTGGGAGTGCAGGAGACAGATGGCCTGAGACCAAATGCTGCATGGGTGGTTTTACCTTTGGGTGGAGCTCTGCGGTTGGAAAGACCTTGCAATGTGAATCGCTTTCTAGCAAGCGCTGTGCGCTCAAGGTTAAGGCTGGTGGAAGCATCAACTAGGAGAGAGAGGGAGAGGGAAAAGAAATAAGGAAGGAAGGGTCAGCTGTTCAGCTTATGGGAAAGGTTAGCACTGGATGACAACTAAAAATAAATAAATAAATTTGATTCAGTTCAAGCCTGAGCAAGAGCTAATCAATTAGAAAGGTCACATGAGGTCAGGGTGATTAAACCAGCTGAGCCAAGCAGAGCCCCTGGGTTGAGTTTGGCTCACTGAGTTTTAATGGAGAACAATAACAAAACAAACCCAAAGAAAAACAGGTGAAGGGATGTAGCTTTCATCAAAGGAAAATACAGTTTAGCAGCAAGCTTATTAAAAAGAATCTAGTGCCTTTTCCTGTGAAAACACATTGCTCTGGTTGGAACAACAAGGTTGTAGGGAGAAATAACAGAAGAAGCCTTGCAGTGCAAGACATGCAAGTGTTGTGAGCAGTCCCACTTCTGCTATCCAGCACTAGCAATGAGCAGTCTGCCCTTGTCAGCCCTAAAGCTGATATGCTCCCAGCCTTACCTCTTAAAGTCCTCCTAACAGCCTCCAAAGCGGGCACATAGTCATGCAATGATCTCATGCTTTGCTGGGATGTAAGCATGCCATGCCAGCAAAGCTCACATGCCAGGCTCCCAAAGGAATAAGCCAGCCATGCTGCCTGACAGCTGCCTCTAAAGAGATCAGTCACAGATGGATCGACGTCCTGAGGCTCAGGGTTTGAAAGATACTCAGTTACTTGCATTGCAGGAAACGGGTGGACCTAGATCAAACCCCCAGATCCACACATTCCTGCCAAATTCTGCATCTGCTCCTCTCTTAGTGTGGGCAGGTAACACACAGAAGGTTTATGGCAAAGGAGCAGGACAAAGGCCATGTGTTGGCTGCTTCTCCTCTTCTTTACTTCATACACTGCCGAGTGAAAATCATTAGAGGGACAAATGAAGACCAGAAGTACAAAGGGAACACAAAGACACAGTGAATCCACACTGATGGACAAGTGACAGACAAGCTGTGCTTCCAAAGGAAAGTGCATTCCATCACTTCCTGATTTGCAGCCAAGATAATCCAGGATCTGAGGTGCCTGCATGCATAGGTGGGTGTGAGATTAACAGATTTCAACAACACAGAAGTATTAGGTCAGCTCCTTCTGCCAATGTCCCAATGCCAGCTTTTGGCCAGGCATATGCATCTGGTGAGGAATTGCTATCGAGTGGTGGTTTCAGCTGTGGGGCTGCCTGTGGCTGTGAGACCATCTGTGCTGGCCTAAGAACCATTCCCTGCCATGGCTGCTCCCACTGCGAGGCAACCTTGTAAAGATACTGCAGCTTACGAAGAATCCAGAAACTGGTATATAAAATGCATTCACTTTCTGTTTGCTTGGGGCAAGGAAATCCATAGCATTTCATTATCCCACGGTAAACACATGAGTGCATGTCTGCAGGGGTAGGGTTTCAATGCTGCTTCTTCAGCTCTGCAGTTACATCACTTCACTGAGGAACCCCGTGAGGAGCTCAGAAGTCCCCCCAGCCTTTCAGCACCAGCAAAGCACTGTACACTGGTCTATAAATTCACATTGTCTCCACTGGAGTTATTTCAAACCTTTTCCTTTATTCTGCAAGTATACCAGATAACCCTGGAAACCATTTCTAAACATAATGAGGACCGGGTCCCAATGGGCAGTGGGTTGAACATGAGCCTGCAATGTGTGCTTGTGGCAAAGAAGGCCAACAGCATCCTGGGCTGCATTAGGAGAGCTGTGCCAGCAGGACCAGGGCGGTGATGCTTCCCTTCTTTGCAGCACAAGAGAGACACACTTGAAATGCTGTCCTGTCCTGGGCTCCCCAGGACAAGACAGACATGGGCATTCGAGTAAATCCAGTGAAAGGCCATGAAGATGATTAAGGCATTGCAGTAGCTGACGTGACGAGAGAGTGAGAGATATAGGATTTTTCAGCCTGGAGGAGAAAAGTTTCAGGGGGATCTTATCAACTAAAGAAGATGGAGACAGATGCTTCTCAGTGGAGCCCAGTGATAGGATGAGAGAGGCAATGGGCACAAATTGAAATACAGGAAATTCCATTTTAAAATGTGAAAAAAACCTTTTTTACTGTGAAGGTGGTTAAAGCCTGGGACAGCCTCCCCAAGGCAGCTGTGGAGTCACCATCCTTGGAGCTATTCAGAGCCCAGCAGGACATGGCTGTGAGCAACTTGCTCCAACTGCCCTGCTTTGATCTGGGCAGTTAGACAAGCGGGTCCCCACAGGTTCCTGCAAGACCTGTTCCCATATGGCTTCAAGGCAGTGAGTCCACCAGTCAGGTCCACAACAAACACGGGTTTATACGTAGAAAACTCAGTTCAGCCCTGCAGAGGAGCAGCCAGAGGTGCCTCACAGGAACACAGCCTCAAGTTTTGGTGGGACATCTAAAGCTGGAGAGCTCTTTGCTGGCTCTGTGCAGCCTGGTTTGCATTCCAGGATGAACAGGACACCCGAATCCCAAACGGAGAATGGACTCACTGCCCAGCTCTGCAGGAGCAGCCACCCACCAGAGGATGAGGAGGCTGTGGGCTGAGCTAGTGGGATCAAAGCCAGAGCCCTGAGGAGCTGGTCATGGGAAAGCCAAGACAGAAGAATGACAATCAGTACATAGGGTGATCCCAGTTCCCACACTCTTGCTAGGCTGGACCAGTTAAAAACATCAGTAATTCTCCTGGAATTTTTTTTAAGGGGTTTATGAATTTCAAATGAAAAGCCACTTTCCCACTTACTTAATTTTTAAAATGTTTATATTTAAAAAAAATTATTGAAAGAAATTTTTAAGATTGGATTTTTTAATGAAGAATCCATAACTTCATTTCTCACCATGAAAACTTATTACAATGAAAAATCTTTTGGTGAATAGCCTATTTTTCAAAGAGAAAAATATTCCACTTTCTTTCTTACTGTCTCTATTTATAAAGGGGCTGTTACTTTAAGCCTCATTTGGACATTAGTCTCTTAAGACCTCACAATTTTCATTTTATATTATTAGAAAATTCTTTGCTCTGGCATTTAGAAATACTGCCTGAAAGAGAAACTGCTGTCAAAAGATTTTCTGTTCCTGCTACTGTCAGATGAGATTCAGTTTCTCATCTTCAGTTCATTTTAACCTACACTATATAGAATATCAATTGTACTTATGCCCTTAAACAATGGAGGGACTTTCTGTGACAGTGTGTGGGTTTATTCACTATACACCAGAGGGGAACCTATAGTTAGAGGATGAAAAAACCTCAGACATAAAGCAAGGAAATCAGTTAGCAAAGTCCACAGACAGTCTTAAAATTAAATGTATCTAGAAACCAATTTCACCAGGATACAGAAGGTAAAAATACATATACTATTGTCCCCAAAATTCTGTTTTTAAAAAACACAAGTTTCATAAAGAACACTGTAATGCATCAAAATTCAGACTTAAAAGTCCTAAACTAGTAACACTTCTTGGTGTTCAGGAAGTTTCATGGTACAGTCACTCAGCTTTGCAGCATTGTTTTTTTGATGTTGGGTTTAAACAATATACATTTAAAGTATCCTCATCAAACTCCAGAAATATGTGCAATTATAAAAATATTACCCTTTGGAAGCAAAAGCTCTGTCTTAGAACTCCTACCTCGCTTTTGTCTGGCGTTGGGACTGGAATTCCTGTTTTTATTGTTAGATGCTTCCACGTTTGATGTCTCAGATTTGTTTTCATAAATACTTGATGACTTCCTGCTATACCTTGGGACAAAAGAAATATAAAAATAATTACATTCCTGGTTAATGCCTAACAGAGCACTGAGCACTAAGGATTCTTTTTCTCCTTAGACATGGAAGGCTACAGAACAAAGAGAAGGTTTTAAAATTCTGTTCTACAGAAGCCTGCATCTGTGGTGGTTAAAAGCCATCCCAGCCCCTGCCTGCTCTCTGCACCACACACTAAGGGATGTGCTCTGTGAGAGTTGAGAAAAATGGAGAAACAAGCTGGTTGTCTGCACAAGCTCTTTCTGCAAGTCCAACCGATTTGGAAGGAAGGAGGGGGAAAACCAGCTTAGGAAAGAAAATCCCAGTTTTCCATCCTTTGTAGCTTAAGTACATTTGTCTCCACGAGAGAAATGGATACTGGGTGGTCACGAAGAGGTCATACCATGCATGGAGGAACATGTGAGTTCCACTGGCTTCCCCCAACTTCTGTTTCTTCTTCTCTTTGGACACAGGAATCCCAGTGGGATATCCCTGACTACAGCTGAACCACAGACCACAGGGGATCTGCCTTGACAGATATGCACAGGTACTGGCCTTGTGTATGTAATAGGAAGGACCCTCCCACCCTTGGTTTGTAGGACATTCAAGCTGCAAGATTTTCTCATGTTTCTTATCCTCGTTGTTTTGCAAATGTCTGGTGGTTTACTTTGGGTGTTTGACTGTTATCTTTGGCAGATTGCTCCATACATTTCACTGTATCTACATATTTGAAATACTCTTTGCCAAAATGCTTGTTATTAACATGTATCAGCAATTACACCGCTGCTTACAATTAACAATGAACTGTTAAACTTAATATTCATAGGGTTTATTTTACTGTAAGGGAAGGCCTGAGATATCATTACAAATATTAAAACATTTGGAATACTAGAGATCTGTGAATAACTTTCATAACTATAAAGCAGCCCAGGACTCATTGCTTTGTATTTGAACCTCTGACCCGTTTCTGATGGAACCTTAGCAAGGTCTCTGTTACCTCCTGTACCAAATCAAGATGTCAGGTACAAAATTGGGCTCAAAATAAATATGGGAACAAATCCAAAGCACACTCTTGTTTCCTTATTCTTTTTTCTCTGTTCCTTCTCAGCTGGGCTGAAATAACTATGAGATGTGCAGCTGACAGAGTTAAAGATTTACAGCTGTGGGAAAGACACCAAGAAAACACACGAGCTTTTCTGAAACAGCATCTGCAGTCAAACTCCGAGAGTTTGTGTTTGTCTATGTGCAGAGGATATTTTTACATGGATGTATGACTAAATCAGTCATTTCCAACAAAGAAGACAGTTAAACAGTTAGAACAATAATCTATTTAAGTTTCATACATTTAAATAGATTAGAAAACAATACAAAGGGAACATTTCATTATCACTGAAATGCAGCAACCACCCCTTGAGAGAGATACAGCAGCAATAGATACCTCAGGGCATCTCATTTTAGGATTAAACAGTGAAACTTTGTGGAAGAATTTGCAGAGAGAGAGAATTGAAATAGACTGAACAGGACTCAGGGAAATTCAGTAACTGCCTGTATTACGGGCACTGGCTCTAAGAGTCCCTGTTGCCAACACCTCAGCTCCAATCCTGAGTCAAGCCAGCCCTGCCTTATCTCATGGAATTGCAGTCCCAAGTGCTGTGGTGGCACATAAACAAGTAAAGGGGATAGTCTTTGTCACAAAGCAGATACAGCCTGGGGAGGGGAGAGCATCCTGCAAACAGATTTCATTGATGTCACAGCACAGGTTTGACAATTCCCAATAAGCAATAGTCACTGTTACACACAGGCAACCCAGGAAAAGGTGTCTGTTGGTTAGATAACATTTCAATGATTAATTATTCTCCAACCACTGGCAGAGCTCTGATGATGTTGGCTGCTCTTTAGCTAATACTATCTGCCACTGGCTTACCTACAGCACCTTCCACAACTGGGGCTGCTTGGCCACATCAGTCACAAACACAGACTGTGCCCACGAGGTGGCTTCTTTTCTTCTCCTCTTTCACCCAGCATCTCAAAACAGGCTGCAGAAGGGGCTCCACAGTCTGAAGAATTCTGGATCCACCATTTCACATCAGCTAGTGCAAAGCCAACTTGTGCCACAATTTCCCTGTCCTTGCTTCTCTTGGACACACACATAACACTCCAAACCTTGTTCAATTCCTGACAGCCCAGAATGTTGATCTTTCATGAAGACTTACTGTATTCTTCCTGTTCCTATAATGACCTGGCATTTGGAGCAGGAGCATCTGATCTCCTTCTCCGGCACAGTTGGCAGAGTGAGGACAACAAGCGCTTCATTTTTCCTTTGGTTTAATCCATTCTAAGACAAATAGCTAATCACACAGCCTTTCTTCCTGGAGTTAATTAATTTTCTGTTTACATATTTTTTTCTATAATTTCTGCTCTGAAAAAAAATCTCACTTTCAGAGCCTTATAAGAAGGACACGCATCTGGATTATTCTGAAACACTGTTGTGCTTGCATTTCATATTTTACTGGAATAAATTTCTCCTATCCCCAGGGTGGTTCTGCTGAAAGATTTCCACTCTTAAACAAAGCAAATGTAACCAAGTCTAGAGAAAATGTGGTGCAGAATTTAGCACTGCACGTGTTTAATATTTCTTGCCTGGAGTTGTACAGCTCTCAAAGGCTGACTGTGTTGCCTTGGACCCATTGGTTTGATTGATCCTGCTGAAGTGTTACAGTGATATCCCATGTCAACCTACATTAGCCTTGGCCAGCAGTTGGGTCATTACAAAAATTTGCTCCATTTAACATTCTGGAAATGTTCCAGTACATTTTGCCTAAACTTGAGCTAATCTTTGAACTGAATTCTGCAATGTGATTTTGGTTCCCCCATGAGCAAAATCTTTATCTGTATTTAGTATGTATTTATCTTTAAAGAACTGGAAGACAACCAAGTAAGTTCATACCCAGGAAGCAAACACAAAACCCTAAGAATTTTTGTACTGCAAAAGCACAAAGGCAAGACAAAACCTGGCCCTAAATGTGCCATGGTAGCTGTGGTTACCTGCTTGCATTGGAATCCATTGGTGCATGGTATACACTCTCAGTGATCCTTTGGTGCAGCTGACTTGCTTCTGTTAGAGAAAAAATAAAAAGAAATTGCTCCAAGTTGTATAAATTGCTTCTGTGTTTATGTAGAAGGTGGGAAAGAGAGAGAAACAGAAGAGATTTTGACTGCCACTGCAATCAAAATGGAATGCTTGTACTTGAAGAAAAGGCATATGATGATCTTAATGAAACCTTGGCTCACCCAAACAGCTCTTCTACTCATATTTTTTCAGTGCAGAAGAGATTTATTCCCCTACCTCCTTCTCTTTCCTCTGTACCTCTTCCTGGCTGATTGCACTATATGGATCTAGAGAATGGATACAATGGCCTGTTTCCCAGAACACAGGTTTTGTGGCTCACAGGTTTTTCTGCATTTAGCAACACATGCACACCATTCCCTTTGCACACAGAGCCACATAGTGGGATATATCCCCAACCCTCTGCAGAATGCTTTTGCTCAGCATCCTTGACAAACAGAAATAAGAAAATGTTGTTTAGATGCCACTTATTCACTCTTTCTGCATAGCTGTAAGGTAGCAACAACTTGTACCTATGTCCAGTAAGTGCTGAGTGAAGAAAAATGGTAAGAAAGATGCTGACAGCCTGTACTTCAGGGCCAGGAGAGTCAGACCCTGAGAACTGAGGGAGCAATGGAAGGAGCTGCTTTCAAACTCTCAGGTTGCTGAGATCCCAAGGCTATTTTGCTGTGGAAGATGAATCTCCTATCAATGAAAGGAGAACTGATAAGGGGTCAGGAGCAGCACCAAAAGATTAAACTCAGGGAAGTCTTTTGTTGGCAGGGGAGAAATGTGCACTCTGGGTGGGGAGTCGGAAGTAGCTCCATTCCTGACTTTGGCAACTGATTCACAGCCTTGCACAAATCCCTTAAGCTGCATCAGTAATTCCCTTGCCTTCAAGACACAACTACATTCTTTGGGATCGATGGACCAAGGTGTTACCCAAAGCCTTGTTGGCATTCCATGCTCACTGCAGTAATGTTAAACTATTTATCACATACCTTTGGCCACCATCTTTGCCCTTCACTCCCTCATTCAACTCAGCTGGTTCCTTCCAACTTTCCAACCCCCTGTGCAACTTCTAACAATAGTCATTAAAACCAGCCAGACAAACAGATATATCCCTCTTCCTTCTCTCATTGCAATGCACAGTTGGAGAAATATCCAGTTTTGGATTAAAGTCTCTTCTTTCACGAGTCATTGGAAATAGAAACAACTGTTTAAAACCACAGGACAAAGCATGTGCTTCCTGACATCAGTATTGTAATAAGGGCTTTGATTCATGTGATCATTTGGGAAAAGGCAATGGGAAGAGTTGCAACAGCATATGAGATACAAGTTATACCCTCTGACTGCTGTTCTGCTGGATTCACAATGAAGGGAAGCTTGACTTTACTCAAAGAGTAGGATGAAAGTCACCCTTGGGATGTTCTTAAGACCAGACTGGATAAAGTCTTGAGTAATGTGGTTTGGCCAATAAATGCCTCTGCTTTGAGCAGGTCCTTGGACTATGATGTCTTGAGGTCCCTTGAAATCTGAAATATTCTACAATTCTATGATCTTAAGACAGAAATATTCTAGAATTCTATGATCTTAAGACAAAACAATAAAGAACATCAAAACATAAATTCTTTAAAAAAATTTCTGTCTTGATTTCTGAGTATTTTTCTGTGGAAAATGCATAGTAACTCTAGCTAATAGGTCTTTTATGCTACATAGATTTCACAAGTGCTCATCTGGGGGACATACAAGCTTCATTTTCTTTGCCTAGAAACACACATGGAGGATTAGCACTTTTTCCTATTAAACATGTACATTTTCTCTTTACTGCAGTAGCCTAAGCAACACCAGCTTTTATATCTCAGGAGTAAATATTACAAACCATATCAGAAAGTCCCTAGATCAAGTCCTGAAACTGCACGTACAAGAATTTTGAATTCTTTCCTCAGGAGCTCATGATGAACTGATCATAGTGAAATTCAGAATAAAAAGCAGAAAGGATGAGGACAAGAACAGTAACAAAAAACCTCAGTAGTAAGCATTGTAAATAAGTATTTTGTTGGGTTGGATTAAATTGCTGAGGCTAATGTACATAGTTGTTTCCCTCCACTGAAAGAGGTTGCAAGAACTCATTGTCTCCGTGAAACAGACAATTAAAATAAAGGTGACTCTAAAGTTAAAGCACAGGCACAGGTTTTCACCTAGAACCAACTCTGCTTAGGAATTTGAAGGATGTGGGTGGAGAGGCTGTGCTGACCTTGCTTTAAAGAGAGGTATGACAGAAGCAGAAAATGACAGACCAAGATGACAAGCAATGCCAGGGCCCAGGAAACGCCTGCATTGGGCACAGCTGTGAGGCTTTTTTGTCCTACGAGAATAAATAGAATAGTAACTCCAATAGATTTCATGACTATGTTCTTTTACTATCTGTAATAATCCAGCTGAATTTTGTCTGTCTGGGGTTCAATATCTTATACAAAAAGGGTGTCATTACTTTAGTTACTTATGAGGCTTCAATCATTCATGGTGTTGGACATGTAAAAAATCATCTTCGTAGTGACATTTCTGTGAGAGAGAGAAATGTCACCAGCCATGTTTTACAGGGAGGTCACCGAGACAAAAAGATGGGATAACTGACTGACATTTAAAACATCAGGTGGGTGAGTAGATTGAAAAGAAAAACCTTCAAAGCCCAAACAAAGCGAGAAAACAGTAGGACAGAGAGGAACAGTTGCTATGTTCGATCATGGACAAAGATCTTTTGTGCCAGGTCTTGTGAGCAGGCACAAAGTGAAGACCCCAACTCCTCATGTGCTGGTGTGAATGGATGTTTCTAGAGTTGTGGCTTGAGAGGGAAAACAGAGGAAAACCATGTCCCTTGGACTAACTGTGAATGGAATAATTATTGATGCCATTTCCAAAGTTCCAAGAAATTTTCTTTGATCAGGACAAGGGTTTAAATCCCAGCAATGTTGCAACCACCCCGCTGGTCCTCACACTGGAGATCTGTTGTTGCCCATTTCACTGGTGGTACAGGTCAGCCCTGTAACTTGTCCCAGCTCCATGTTGTCACACACAGCTCCAGAAGGAAGGCAACATTACGAGGTCCTGCTCTGTGTGTCCTACCTCTACACGCTTCCAGTTGTCCCGTCAAGACTTTGCGAATCTCTGAAATCCAGGTATTTTTCAGCTCAACAGAAGATGCCTGAGAACACAAGAGGACAAAGCAAAGCAAATCCAGTTAAAACATCCTGCCAATCACTGTGCTGCCCTGACCAACACTTGCACTCAGTTTTCCCAAGAACTGGAACACTGGGGCCAGCTTTGAGCAAAGCAGAGGATGCTCCTGGAGATGGAAGAGTTACAGTGAATCTAAGGTTCTGTTCTTGCTTTTCTGTCCAGCATACCAAGAAATTTCCCACTACTTTATTTCCTCTTTTAGCCAAAATCATGATCATTTTCACAATAATAAATTGGCAATTCCAGTGCCCACACAACAATGAAGCTTTCAATGGCTATTGTTTCTGGAGTGTACAGGTCAGTGAACATTCTTGAAAACAATTCAATTGAAAGGAAGTATATAGTCCTTGGGGGAAAAAAAGGTTTGTCATTACCTGAATGATATAGACTTCTTCTCTACCATTATACCAAATCTCAAACTTCTTGTTATCCCCTTTTACATTTTCTGTAATGCCCACGGTGCTCATCTGTTTCAAAACAAAAAAGAAGAAGCTGAAATAATGGAAAATTTCAATAGTCTTTAAACTCAGTCCTCTGAGAAGCATTTTGAAAAGGCTGCATTCACTTCTACACTTTAGTGAGTCATTAAAAGTCAGAATGTGTTATTTCTCAATATCTAATCTGTCATTCATCTTTTTGATTAAAGGGAGTGTTCAAAAGTAACCCAAGCTAATGTCTGATCATGAGTTTATCTTCTTTTCTTTCATTGCTTCATCTGTGAGTCAGTTTTCAACCCTATCCTGGCTCTTGTCCACCTAGACAAATTTTCAGTTTTAAGAAGACTGTATTTTCCTTTGTCATCACTGACCTGTTAAGCTGGGAGAGGAAGAGGGATGGAACAGGGCTTTGTGAGATTTAATGACTGAACTGCGAATCCAAACACAAAAAACTTGAAGGAAATAATTCTAGATTTCTTAAATGAAACATTCTTAACCACAATTTGGAAGTTCAGCTGCTGCTTTACTTACCAGATTCCCATCTTCTTCCTATATTTGTTCATCCTCCTTGTTCTTGATTTATCTCAGCATTTCTTTGAAGATTTAGACAGTGTTAGGCCACCATCCCTTCTCTCTCCACAGAAAGAAACTACAAATGTTTATATGAATTGGTTCAACTCTTGAACCAGGTTCTATTACAATTCCTGCCTGGTTACCCTGTAATACGTTTGCAGCATTATATTATTTATCTCCCCCACCACTGATGCATTTATTACCTTTAATGAATTTTTAAAGCTGTATGAAGCTGTCTTCTCATGGCCATCTGTGTTCTCCTCCCGTTTCTTGCAGAAAAGTAGCATCTTTGTATAGAGGAAGAGGTGTCTCTGCATTGGTTTGAATCTAGCCAAGTCCTTCACCTTGTTGTGCCCCTTCTTGTGGTCAGTCCACACGTTGAAGGAACCCTGCATCAACAGCTTGCCAAGCTCACTGACATCACCCTAGAAACCAAGAGAGCATACATCACATTTCAATAGGGTAATCCCAGGCACAGTTCATTCCTCTAATGGTGTTTAGGCTTCCAGGCAGAGGCACATGCCCCAGCATCCTTTGTGCTGGAGAGTGCACATGTCCCCTTGCTAAACCTGTGTGGTTTCTTCATATAACCGTCAACCCACGGGTTTCCATGTCCATAACCCTCAATTTGTCTCCCCATTCATAGTTAGCATCTAAGGTCTGTCTCAGGACAGGCTGTCCCCTTTGGTGACCTCAGAGGAAACTTCTTCTGACAAAAACAGGGTTTCAAGACTCTTGACTCCAAGGCAGCATGAAGGTCTAGTGCAGTCCAGATGCTCAAGCAAAGGCCCTGGCTCTGCAAGATCTAGTTTCAGTTTCTGGAGCTTCTTCCATTCATGGGCAAAACCTTGAAAGAGCTTAGATGTCTGAAGTCATGGATTGGTGCCCAGAGGTATGTAGGTGTGTGATTCCCTCCTATTGCAAAATAGTTTTTATAAGCTTTGTCAATAGTTTCCTGGCTCACTATCTGCAAACTACGCAACACTGCACAGCCTTGGGCAAAGAGGGAGTGAATGCACCAAGGAGCCATAAAAATACCTGAGGGAGAGTGAAACTACGCAGTAGCAAGACCTTTCTAAATTGTCTGAGGACCACTGATGGGTAAATACTTCAACTGATATTAATCAACAAATATATAGCTCCGATGCCACCAGCACAGTTCAGTGTTAAGTGTAGTGATGTGTAGATAGAGGATATGGCAACATCTATATGTAATGGGCTTCAACAAGCAATGATAAACGTAATTATCCTACCAGCAAGTTTCTCCTAGGAATTGTTTTTATAATAAGTTGAGGAAATAAACCCAGTGCATTATTAAAGTACTTATTTTCAAAATTTGTATGTTCTGTTGACTGTAAGGTGAAGATGTTGGCTCCAAGTGGGAATGTCTAATTTCTTAAACTACAGATTGCAACCTGTTCTCTCTCTCTCACTTCCCCTCCTCTACTACAGATCCAACTGCAAAATTAGGCAGAGGATGGACAGGGATGGCAGCCTTTGAATATGAGCCCACAAGCCCTGGACTCTCTCTTCAGTGTGGGCAGCAAATGGAGAGGAAGATGCTGTTTCTGGTAATTTCTGCTAGTGGGCAGCAATATTTTGTCCTAAAGGAAGTGAATTTAAAGTGGAGGATTTTATCACTATCTCAAATATAATTATCCCCTGTAAGAACAATACACTGTATCTCATGTTTATGAAATATGAGAGATACACATGATAAGTTATATATATCTCCCATGATAACCCACGGACAAACTATGCAGGCCAGATTGTATACCAGTGATGGGATGATAATAGGAAACATCTGTAAAACTTCTGCTCTGCAAGCTTTAGTCTGCTTCAGTCTACTTTTTTTTTTTTTGTGGCTTTGACTAAAAATAAAAATTAAAACAAACAAACAAAAAACAAACAAACAAACCCCAAAACCTACCAAACCAACCCCAGACTTACACGTTAGAAATTTCTTACACAACAGTTCAGCTCCTCAAGTCTGCATGTGCACAAATCCAAGAGGCAAAATATCCTAAGCAATTAGGAGCATTTATCAGCTGCCACAAAACCTGCTTTCCTGCTGGCATAACATCCCTCTCTGAAAGGTGTTCTAGCCAAGTATTTCTATCATGGCTGTGTGGGAACGATTCCACAAGATGGGGTGTGGTTTCATCAGCTATGGGAGGTGTTTATTTGGCACCACAGCTGAGCACCTGGGACAGGTGGAACAGGGAGAAGAAATAATTATTGGGTGCATCCTCTTTCACACTTTCACCCCATTGAATAATCATGTAACAAACCATCTCAGGAATGCTGTCAGCATTGGGCTAAACAGCAGCCATATTCCCCTTTGCAATGTTTCTTCAGTTCAGCTAAGAAACCAGAAGTAAAAATCTAGTCCTTGGAACTACTATCTGGCATTTCATGGAAGGCTGAAAAATTCAAAAGTAAAAGTTTAAAAGGAACAGGAATGCTCTGTTGAATTCCTGAGTACAAAACTACTCTGAGATTTGAAAGCAAGGAATAGGCAAAAGGATGCCCCCGACATTTATGTGGACAGCACACTGGCTAGATCCCCTCTGCTTAGGATAACATGATACCTTTCTTGGGGAAGCTCTTCTTCCCATCCCTTATAGAGCAGTTTAAAACTGATTTTTTTTTGTCAAACTGCTGCAACTACATGCATTTAAACTGGGAAATACAGGAGAAAAGCTACCCTTCTCTTTGGGAATGAATAAGAAACAGTGGAAACTGTGTCCTATATCCATGAGCCTCCCATGCCCATTTTGACTCATTCAAGTTTGCAGTAATAATATCCAGGCTTTAAAGAGTTTTTCCAAAAATGAATCTGAGACCCTTAGACTTAGCCATAACCAGAACGAGGTAAACATATGCTTTATTTAAATTTGTCAGGTTTGGGGGATCTAAGGTTATGCTTATGACCTGTGGGGTTTCTCTGATCCACAGGCACCACATCTAGTCTGTGTTTACCAGTATAATGAGGTGGCCACTGCTTCACCTTCAACCAGTACAGCTACTGGAGGTAGAACTCACACTCTCAGTTCAAATGCAGTGCACAGTCCACAGGAGCATCTCCAGCTGTGTGCAGCAGTGCATCTCTGACATGCTGCTCAGCAAGCAGTTAAATTCATTTATAAACTCATGCTGACAGGGGCACGGGTTCCTCAGCTACCAGATGCACTTGCATGAAACAGAACTATAGAAATCAAAACTCCCGAAGCCACCCCTATCCTGAAAAACAGCATAACTCTTCCCACCCACACACAGTCTCAATGGACCCCAGCACCTTCTCAGGAAGTTGCATTCTGCACAAAATAGTCTTCCTGGTGTCTAGACTAAACCGTTACTCTGATGTAATAATTCTTTGAGCCCAGTTTCTCAGTATATTATTTCTTTCTTGACATTTTCACCCTGCAGCTATTTCAAAACGGACAACCACATGACCCTTGGGCCTCATTTTGCCAGGCATGTTTCTCCTTTATGTTTCAATCATTTCTACTTCTCACTTAAGGTCTCATTTTATGTAGGCAACTAGTTCTTGAAAGTCATATGACTTCAATGGAGCTTCAGCAGATAAATATATATATATTTGTTCCCTTTGATTTGTACTGTGGTTGTTATTTCACATTTCAGATAACAAGCTTGCCAGTGACTGGGATGGATCCTATTATCCCCTTTAAGTGGAAGATAAATTTTCCTCCCTCAGTTAAAAGGTTTGAAAACTCGTGCACTGCACAATGGTCACAAAGTTTCAGCAAATTTCTTAAGTTATGTCTGTCACACTTGCACCTCTCACCTACAGATGAGTTTTGGGTGCAACTACTCAGAAGTCCCACAACCTCCCCACACCCACACCCACACCCCACCTCCACATGAGAGGTGTGCTGACAAGTGATTTTGGCCATCAAGATGTGCCACTGAGTGGCATCCTTGAGGAATGTGGCACAGGCTCCTGCAAAGTGTACCAGCCAAAGACACAGCATAATCGGTGGTGGGAGGAACATTGGATTGCTCAAGACCAGAGTAGGAGCAACAGCAAATAGTACCTCATATCCTGTGATTGCTATCTGGTGCATGGAATCATTTACTGATTTGATGATATCAAGCATCGTGGCCAGGGCTTCTTCCAATTCAGCAGTACCTTCTGAATTCTTGCTGCACTTCAGCATTTCCTGATTAAAAAGACAAACAGAAACTACTTGAGAACTTCTTGAATCAGAAGACACTATAAGACAACCCTCCCTGAAATTTGTGCTGTATAGACAAAGTAGCAGAACTATAGGAAAACAAAAAGGGAACAAAAAAATCCAAACAAAATCAAACAGGACATTCACCAGGATTGTCACTGAGGACACACATTTTGACTTTTCAGCCATTTTCAAGTGTTCATTTAAGATGAGATGGGACCATTCTGACATATTTACAATGAACTTCTTGTATGTCAGAGTGTTTTACTTCCAGGGTTGTTTTCTTCACATCTGCTAGAAAACAAACTTAATATAATTATTTCAGGTGCTAAAAAATTCCCCATTTTCCATTGCAAGTAGTTCCACAGGTACTTACCACTGTTAAAAATATAAATTAATTCTTGAAATAGTTTAATCCAAATGCTGAGGCACTCGTGTTACTCTAAACCAGGGCCACATAAAGGTAGTTACTGCAAACCCCAAACAGCAGCAGCTTCTCCTCAAGTGCTTGGGTAACCAGGCATTAGAAGGTAAAAGCAAGATTCATTCCTATAGTACCTGTTGCACACTTTCTAGGATGAGGATGGATCTCTGCTCCTTGTATAGTGAGCATGCTGCTTTTATCAGCATGAGCATATTAGCTAAATTGGTTGAAAACAGAGGGTTGCAATAATTGTGACCCAAAATTTAAATCTAGTCTGCCCACCGCTCAAGGCACACAGCTTCTTAAGCACTTCTTTGGTATCAATTTTTCACTGACTTCCATTTTTCTACATATTTAAGTGCTCCTGCTACCAGGAAAAGAGTGCATCATCTTCACAGATCTCATAATCCCTGACAAGGTAAATGCCCATGCCAATGGGTTGTTGCTAAGTATGAAACTAGTCTGACCAGCTTCGAACCCCAATGGCTGTGACCTGTTTTGCCTGAGAATTTTACTCCTTGATCTAATCTTGGTTTTATTCACAGTCATATTTCAAACTAAAAGTAGAAACTGGTTTACTCTTGCTTTTCTGGAGACCTTGACACTTTTTCCATTCTCACAGATTAGTTTCAAGAAACAGAGTCATATTTATTTCCAGAGTATGTTGATGTAAATCTGCTGGAATCAGTGAAGTTTTATCCTTGTCAATATCCCCCTTCAATATTTGGATTTTATAGTTTTGCATAAAGTCCTTAAACAGCTCAGAGAAATACTGCACAAGAAGGGCCAGCCAGGTCCTCCCATGGCTTGCACTGGCACAATTTGAGCAGTGCCAGGGTAGCTACTAGCAAGTTAAATGGCAGCCTAAAATCTTCATTGCAAATTTCAACGCTAAATTTCCTGACAGTGCATAACATTATATAAATCCCAGAGGCTTAAGACCAGAATGTAATTCACCTTCATGACCTTCCCATAAGGAAAGACAACAAGTATTATTTTAAAGAACTGAGGAAATGAAGACAAAAATTTAAGCCATCATCTTAAAAAAAAAGAGTAATTGTATTGAGTAAAATATTTTCTGTTGCCCAGTTCAGACCACAATTTCAAGCATGGACCACTCAGGCTTCCAGCCAAATCAAGAGGGAATTTCACATATTCATCTCCTGGAAAAGTTACAAACAATTTGTTCCTAGCTGGATCTTTTAAAAAGAAGCAGCAAAAGGGAGTGTCTCCTTCTGAAAGGTTTGAGTCACAACCATGGGAAAATATCCATTCAGAGAGCTGAAAGAGCTTTGTTAAACAGGGACAGATGTTAGAGACAGGATTTAAGGCATCAGTTCCTGTTTTCAGACTGTAAGACCATATACTGACCCAATACAGCCAAGTTCAATTTCTGTTTAAAGATAAATAAAACAATAAATAAGACAGTAAAGCACTTACTATGTAAAATATCTTACTTTATCTAGAGAGAGCTATACATATAATAGTATACTTCTATTGCTTAATATATAAGTACTGCTAAGAAATAGCAGTTCCTACTCTAAAATGCAAGTCCCTTCTTTTTCTGTTTTCTACCATTTTACAACTGAACATTGCAAAGTATTTGCTGAAGAACTGAGAGAGCATTTATTTCCAGGCAGTCCTGACTGATTTGCAATTCTTTAAGTAAAATACTATGCACTGGAAATCTTTGCACCGTCATGGAGAGCTTACCTTTAACAGCAACTGATACTTGGTGATTCTCTGGACTGGCTTTAAGAGATAAGCATCTAGTGAGAGCTTATGATCCAATTTACGCTGACATTCCTGTGAGAGATAACAGGGTAGAAAAATACAATTGTTTCTTGAAACACAGGCAAGACACCAAGATCATTATCATTTGACAATCTGAGATTATATGTCTGTGAATTAACTGACAGAAAAATTTGTTCCAGCTGCATAGGAGTTTCCAGGTTATTTATGCCACAATGAAAATATATCTAAACAAGAGCTAATGTTAAGGTTCAACTTAGTGTTGAAATCTGACATTCCCTGCTGATGAGATTTCAATCACCTGGGGTTTGCAAAGAAGCCAGCACTTGTTTGGTTTGGGTATAGCCTGCAGTCAGGCTCCTGAGCAGGAAATCTACCTACTGCTCTACCTGCCCCATCTCCTGCACAGAGCACCTTGACACACACTGAGCACCTGCCTGCAATACAAGAAGCATGCAGAAAAGTCTGTGTATTGCTCTAAGCTTTCTAAAGAAAGAAGTGATACAGAAGGAAAACGAGATTTATGGTTCTTGCACTGCTAGCCTGCAATGAAATTCCACCTGAAAAAAGATGCTGTCTCCACACTGTCTCCAGAGAGCTTCAGACCTTGGTTTGTTCTGACAGTACTTTTCATATATTTGGAGGTCCTCTTTCTGCAAGAAAAGGAGAGTTCAGGTAAGGTAAGAAAAAGGAATCCACAGAGCATCTACATTGAATCACACTTTTTCTTACCTTCCATCCCAAGACTTGAAATAATTAATACATGGGGATAACTCTGTATGTAAAAATATACTGAAACTACCAAAATTACTGTTTACTCCTGATTAAGTTAAATACACCTGAAAGTAAGATTTTTTTTTTTTTCTCACTCTTCACACAAAGCAAGGAGACTGCAGACTGGAAGACACATAATCTAATTGCAAAACTGGTATCTTTCAGGGAAGGGAATAAATGGTTTGAAAACAAACAAAAAGACATTAAAAATGTAAATTTTACTAACAATACTGGAACAGACTGTAATTGTTAACAATAATCACCACGTAGCTAAGGATTACCTGTTCAACACACCCTGAAAATAGTGTTGGCTCTCAAAACTAAATTGATGAATAAAAAAGTAGGAAGTTTGTCTTGCTGATGTCCCAGGCCAGGCAGGAGGATATACTTAAACCCTGTCTTATCCAAATTGATAGTGGGTGGATTCACTTTACCTCTGTTTGACTACATTGAGGTCCATGACAAAAATCTCATCAAGTCCAGTGAAAAAAAAGGCAATGTCTATAAAAGCTCAGGGAGGGACATTTTGAGCTCCCTGTGTGGGTAGATGCAGAGATGGGTGTTCCTCTGGCAGGTTTTGGGCTCGCTGGCTATGCACCCAGGCAGCCCAGGAGCCCAGCAGGCACAGGGCCATGGAGCAGGGCTGGCTGTGCTTGGAGCTTCCCATCTTCATCTGCACCCACCCTGGGGGATGTGACCTCAGCAAATCAAAGAAAGCGCCAAAAATAAATCTCAGGAATTCCTGGCTCTTGTCTCTGTGCTTTCATCCCACTAGACAGTTCCTATGCACCCTGCTGCAGGGAAAGCATTTCCTTTTGTGCAGACTTACTAGAAGAAATCAGTGTTGCTGCTGTCTTCCTCTCCAGACCCATACTGACATCACCCTGAGGAATCAGCTGTAAGAGCAGAGTTGTGCCACGGAACACCGCGCTGTGTTAAGGATTAGGCAATACAAAAAGCTCTGTTGCAACTAAATAGAGGATTAATGGTGCTGTTTCAAAAGAGGTACAGTGTTTTCTTCACAAAAATAGAATGGTTTGTACGTGTTGTCTTGGAGGGAAGTTAGCAGGGGGTCAAACCCACAAAACTAAAAGTAGTAGTAAAGCATAATCACGTATTACAATCTCTTCCTGGCCCACAGAAATCTAATTGGACAGGGTAGGAAGAAAAGAGACAACAACAGTCAAGAGCACTATTAGGAGTAAGAGAAAATAACCAATTTCAATTTAAAGAAAAGGTACAATAACTAACAATTTATCAGTAATTGCCATAGTGGAACCACCCTATGCCAATGCAATCTACTCCTACCTAAGTCAGTGACATCTACATGCTCAGGCAGATACTTATATCTTTAAATACAGCTTTAAGTTTTGCAATACTGTTAGAATTAGAAAACTCCTGAAAAAATTACTAGGGTCAGACTCTAAAATGCCAAGAAATAATTAATTGCCTAGTTATTCAAATCTCGCTCTTACATGTTCAACTCACATCTTTTTCATATCCAAAGGTTCTGACTTGCTGGTACTTTTATACCATGCTCATCTCTCCTGTAATGCTTTTCTTTTTCACACTGATTTGCACCCTGAGATCTCTGTAAGCTCCAATGCACATGGCATTTATGCACAGTTCAAATTATCTTTTTGACTGCTGATTTATGAATAATTTTTGCTTCAGAGCAGAATTTAGCCCATTGAATCCAACTCACAGGTTTCTGGTCAGCTGCTACTGTCCTTTCACAGATAGATTCCTTTTCTAAATGCTTCTTTCACCCTGAATCACCAAATGCCCTAACTGCCAGCTCCTACTAAATTATTCCCTTTTTTAAGGTTAGCAATATGAATAAGTAAACAGTGGTAATCCACAGTGAATCACTCCTGCCAGACACATCACCTGGCACATGTTGGTAAGCAGTCTGACACACCTTTGGTTTCATCCTGGGCATTCCTGCCTTGGTTTGTTAAGCTTTCCTTCTTCCCAGTCCTTTGTATAGCAGATCAGCCCAGACTGTCCCTCCTGCTGCTGATAAAGCACTAGGAGACCCATCCTAGGTTACTCAGTGCACTTCCCTCCCTCTTTGAATAGCTGTGTAATCCTTGACCACACAGAGCTTTAAATAAGGTCAAGCATCTTGGTGATGGTATAATAGCTGCCATGTGGGCAAAGCTAAGCTGGCTCACTTGCAATTTAGTTCATACGAAAATCGTGCCCTAAACAAGGTCAAGCAAAGTGGGAGGGAGGACAAGAGGGGCATTTCTGGCTAATCTTTTACCTGATTCTGCTACCATGTCCCAAGAGAGAAGCCAGAAAGGAGAAACAGGCTATGACTCCACAGCCTTTCTGTCATCACCTGAGAAGAAGGGTTCACATTCAGGGTGACAGCTGATCTGGTGGCACTGGTGGAGGTGGGAGAGTATGTGGGGACATGGCAGAGGAATGACTGGCAGGGGATCGAGGGACTCTGGCACCACTGCAGCTCTCAGGTCTCACTGCAGCTCTCAGGATGCTTTCAGGAAACTCCGGAATCAGGGCTGAAAAAGCCCAGTGTGATCAGACAGGGTAGAACTTTTCAAGTATGAATCTAAAATACTGTTTCCAATCACAAGAACACCATGATGTTGTGGCAGGATGGCCACACTCATACAAAGAAGGAGAAAATAGAGAAAAAAACCTGCAACAATGCGAGTTTCCTCACAGAACTCGGGCATCACCTGGAACAGCAACTGCTTCTGTTTCTCCCTGTCATAGCAAGCACAGCCATAATTTATGGGGCAGCCAGAAGCCACTGCTCAGCAGGAAGGCATAAAAAGCTGCCAAATCATGGGGAACACAAACACACAACCAGACTTTTGTTTGTGCCTCCTAAAGGCAGTCCAACAGAAACAACACATTTCTGGACTTTATGTGGCTTCTTCTAAAAACAGAACATAAGGGCAACTTCTTGAATCAAAGGTGCTACTGTATGAGCAGAGACATCTCAAGAGAGAAGCTTGTGCTTTCTTAGTGTGAAATTTGAAATAGGGAGAAAGCAAATGCATGATTTAACCTCTTATTTGATAGAGTTAGTGTGGTTTGACTAGGCCACAGAAACTGATGAGCAAAGGTGACAGACTGGTTTTCTTTCACTTCAACTTGGACCACAGCTTTAGTGCTGCTTTCATTTTTGTAGAATAGTGAGGAGAATTGGGCTACAATATTTAAATATGGAATTTGAACTTTCTGCAGAATCAGAGTGTCAATTCTATATCAAGAATTTTTTTTAGCTGTAAATCCAGGGATATTTACAATGCATGGTCTATTTAATGCTTCTTGGATTTCAAGGGTCTGCATTCTTCAAAGACCACTTATCCTCTTTTGCATAATGATTTCACCACAATATTTTCCTGTTCAGCATCTGAATCTTAGGATAACAACATATTCCTTAGTAGTGTCATTTACTCAAGCTCTAAATGCTTCGCTGTTAAACAGAAAATACTTCAGTGGACATATAATCATGTTTACACTTGTATGATTCTCTTCAGTCTGACCTGTTTGTAAATTGGGGGCATACCCTCTGTAAGTATCACATGTTCATAATTCCCATTAAATCTTAGTGATGTGGGAGTGCTCAACATCTGACTGGTACATGCAAATCTGTCTGTATTTAATGTATAGCCTGGAAAAGCAGCAAACGCTAGATGTATACAGGAGAGGCAGGAGGTGCCTTTTGACTACAGTGGACAGATTTTTCCTGTTTCTCATGCCACTTCCATTTCCTGTGCAAAACACAGAGTCTTATTCAAGCAGTTTTGTCGTACTCTGAAAACTGTAGCAATCCACTAAAAGAGATTTTTTTTTCTCATTAGTAAGGCCCCTGAATGAGTGCCATATAAACAAGCACCTTTCGTTGCGTTGCAGGAAACAGAACTAACAGTCAGGCTGAGGGGGGTGGTGGAGGAGGGACATGACTGGGAGCTCTCAGGGAAGGCTGTAGAACTTGGGCACTGAGAGCCACAGGAAGCGAACACACAGGGAACTGGCCAAAGCCACCACTGCCTGATGGCTTGAGGCTTTCTCAGAAATGAGCTCTCTCTGCTTTTAAGCAAACAGCTGACCCCCACCACTTCATACAAGTAAGTGGGAAGAATCCCAATTGTTGTTGAATTATGTGAACAAGTCAGGGAATCGACCTCACAGAGTCTTATGGAGCTAGTGGGGTCCGTGCAAGGATGGCAGCAGACTCTGCTGGGCCAGGTCTAGGGGAGTAAGTCCTGAATTGTGCAAAGGAAAGAAGGATAAGATAAGGCAGGAACAGGATGTATTGTCTGCACTCAGAGTAACCTTTGGTGATATTGTTCTGTGCTTTTTTACTGCAGGGTGGTGTCAGGGTTAAACTAGACTGCTGGTATAGATTTGTCTGATATGAAAAGCAAGTTGAATATTTGGATCTCTGTTATTTGTTGGTGTATTGTTCGTTTTTTTCTTTTAAAGGGGACTTAAAGTACTTGGTAAGTGGCCAGTCTTCGCGAACGAAGATCTGGGAAAGGTGTTTTTACCTTTCAAGCCTGCGCAATGGATTTTTT
>JAWWLV010000011.1:8163359-8177329 GCA_035041135.1 Platyrinchus mystaceus
CAAGGCCGCAGGTTCGAATCCCCCGGGTAGATGGAGCTCGTCAGCCCCTAAGGCCATCCATCTAAGAGAAGGTCACTAAACAAACCTACACTGCCATTGTCCAAGCCTGAAAGTACTTGGTAAAACACTAGTAACACCTCTCTTCCTGTCAGTAAATCAGGTAAATGGTTAGATTTCAGAATACATCCTTGTTAACTGTGGCCTAATTTGGGAATATCTGTTTACGGGAGCTGCCCTAATTCACAAAAGCAATTGGAGTGAAAGGATAGGAGTAAATTTGTAAGTCCTGTAGGATAAGGCCATAGACATTCATACAAACCTGCAAAAGGATGTACTTACTCTTTTTAAAAAGCATCGGGCAAGAAGGTCAGGGTTTTCAATGCAATTTTCTATCTCCTTAAGGAAAATCCTGAGAGGGAGAAAAGAGAGCAAAAAGCAATGTAAAATCCTACTTACATTGCATCTAGCTTCTGTGTAAATCCAGCTTAAAGCCTGTGTGTTTGTAGTACTAGGATTCAATGGGGAAGGCAACAACTCTGACACACAGAGAAATACATATTTTAGAAAAATGGGATGTGGTTCACAGCTGATTCCCCGAATCACCGATATTATCATGTTTTCATGTGATTACAAGCATTTGATACATCTCACTCCTCTGACTGTTGAGATTTGTTTCCACTGTGTAGCCCAAATACCTGCAACCCATTTGGGTATGAGGATTTTTCAGAACAGCTAGAAAAGACAGAAAAGCTCTGTCAGATTCAGTTGCTCAATCAGCAAGCAGTGGAAATATGGGATGTAGTCCAAAGGCTTCTGCAGTGACAGTCAGTGCATGAAGCCTTTAGGAAAAGACTGGCCTTGCAAAGGGAGAGGAATATCTTTCTCCACATGGAAGACACAATCTTCCAAAATAATATATAAATAATATATAAACTGGAAAATTATTTTTCTACCATGTATTAACTACACTGGCATAATATTAAGATTTGCAAAAGACAGAGGTTTTAAATTTATTTTGTTAAAATGTGTTATATCTTACAGGGAATTATTATTCAAAATAATTCCTAGTTTTCACTTTGGTTACAGCCAATTTTACTTACACAAGGCTGGGAAAAGCAGGAAATTTACAGAAGTAGCCCTAAGCCTTGTGTTTTGAAAGCTGATTGAAAAGAGGTTAATCTTGTTCCTAACTGTAGTTATGGGCTCTTGATTACCATGTCCACAGTATGGACAAGGCTTCTGCCAAGGTTTATAACCATATGAAGGATAAAATTCCTATGAAAGATATCACTTCTTCTGACCTGATAACAGAAATAACAAATAAGCTGAACACTAAGAAAACTTCATCACAGAGAAAGAACATCAGGATTTAGTCCTATGATATGGATATGGATAATGCCAGGGGAAATCACCAGTAAATGCACAAAAGGGTATAATCTTTCACAAGAAAAGGTGAAATACAATGATCTCAGACATGATCTCTACACAGGGGTTTTATAATACACACACAGAGTCAGAGTGAGGACAACTTTTCCTGCCAATGTACATGTGAGTATGCCAAAGCACCCAACAAAAAAGGAGTAGAAATGACCAGAGCACCCAAGGACAGAGAACAACCACCAGTTCCCACATGCCTGTTGTGGAATTCGTAGATTTCTGGGAGGTTCCCAAAAAGAATTTCCTTCTTGTTTTGAAGTGCAGATGGAATCAGATGTAATAAATTGGGATTGTCCATTTCTGAAGCGTACCCCTGCAGAGAAGAGTGAAAAATAAAACCAGCCTGTTTTTACCAGGGAAAGAAGTACCATGTCTGATACACTGGAAAGCCCCGAAGTCTATGTGCTTGTGTTCTCAACAGAGCATACAAAGGCTGCTCTGATGCCTGCTGCTTTGTTGCTCCCATGAATTTCTGATGTTCCTGGTTTTCCCCAGAGCTTTTACCAAGTAACTGTGCAAACACATTTTTACCCACGAATGGACAGGTTACTGGGTTAAACAAAAAATGATGAAATTATGTCCCAAGGATTCAAAAGCCATTTTGGTCATGTAGGGGTGGAAACTGCTAGGATTGACAGATGTATCTTTCTGCTACACTGTTTCACTGCATAAGGTTTAGTTTGGATTTATTTGTTGAACTGTGGTATTTGGCTTGACTATTTAGTTGTTTCTTGTAGAAACTGGATTGTGTTTCTTCAATAAAAACTTTGAGAGAAAGACATTCTGATTTTAAACTCGAGAGTAATATATCAGTTACCAGAGCTGTCAGCTCTCGCAGATCAAATACCACAAAGAAGTAACCACATGTCCTTCAAGTCTCACCCAAATATAAGTACGATTGATCCCTATTCAGTGTCCATCCTCCCACAGACTAGGGACCTCAGACTCCACACACACAGAGTGTGCTGATATCCTATGTGTTTTAAAAGTTCAAGAATTATATTTGCATCATGAGTTGCTCTTTTCTGTGTTCAAGCACTACATGGGACAATAAAGAAGAGCAGGAAGAAGGCCTTCGTTTTCCTCAATCATTTTCCAAAACTTCATTCACAAAATTTAGTGTCTGTTCCCATGGAAATCAAGGGTGCTCCTTCTGAGACCTACTGGTGATATTTTGAAGGGGCACATCATTAGCTATTCCTCTGTCCATAGCTTTGAGAACCACACAACTTGTATCATTCTGTGGGCTGGGGCCAGGGGAGCTGCCTCCTCCTTTAAGCCCTAAAGAAAGATGTTCAAAACATCCTTCCCATTCTCCATCTCCAAGGCTGAGCTATCTTGCTAACACAGCCTGTGTGTTACAAACAGGAGGGGGGAGTGCTCAGCCCATGAAGGATGTGCACCTGCAGGGATGATTTGGAGGTTAAGCACTGGAAGTCATTTCAGAAGAGTTTCTTACCTCTATTATACTTTGAAGTTCTTCTACATAAACCCGTTCTGTTTCTATCAGCTCGTTGATTATGTGGCTAAACGAAAAGACAGGTGGAGAGTTAAAGTGTTTATCCACGGTTCAACAAAGCACACATGAAAATAAAAAATGGTATTCCTTGCATATTCCTTTTTATGCCTCTGACTACACACAAAAAACCCCTTTGGAGGTTATTTCTCAGTACTTCAGTATTGTGCTTTGATAAAATTAAAAGACCTAAACACTTCTTGGACTGTAATTTTTTTTCAACTCATTTTAAACTTCATTTGGGTTTCTTCTGTCATTTTTATACCTGCAAAGCTGAAAAAAAAAAAGATCCCCAGAAGGCAAACAAAAAATGCATTCTCTTCTAAGAATAAGTAACAATACTCAATAAAATGAAATTACATCTCAAAGCTATGTTAATGTTTCTGTTTTACTTTCTTTTATAAAATAAACAAAATTGGCAACTAGACTTCTTTAATACACTGCAAAAACAGCAACAGGATGATGTCAGAAGTCTGGAAACATGAAAGTAAATTAGAGTAAAATATTTATACTACATATGTCTTGAAGATGCCTGATATATTTCACAGAAACATGAATGTAACCAGTTGACTTTTGTACAAATAACTAATTAGATTTTAAAATAAAATTGCATTAGGTCTCTCAACTTTTTTTTTTTTTTAATGCATCAACTGTCCCATATTATTGAGAAAGTGTTGTCTTTAATACTCTTATGAACAAAGTTTTCAGGTTAGCTCCTCCAGAGGTTTGAGAAGTTTCTTGCAGTAGAAAAGGACAAATGCCCAGTGTTCTCTTCCTGGTCCGTGCTCCACAAGAGTCTGTAAGCACGGAGCTACCTCAAGCAACTCTGGTATTAATTAGCACCCTTCACTTACAGGGGTGCATTTCTCTATCTGCCCCTGCCTGTGCTGACATTTAGATCAAACTTATCTGTTTATATTGCCATGGACAGTACAAATAACAATTATCCATGTTGTTAACCAAGTATAAACGTACCCTGCACTGCATTGCTCTGTTGCAACAAAACTCTGTCAATAGGTATTTATCTGAGCTGGCTTCCTCTGGTAACAGAGAGCACAGAGAGCACACTGCTGGGAAGGTCATCACCCCAGTGACCATAAAACAGACACACACCACACCATTTTATGTCAATAACTCTTTCTCCTTCCTTCTTCTTTAACAACAGAAGAAAAAGGAAACATAATTGAATGGCTGGACAGGCTCCCCAGAGGTGTCAGGTCACTCTGCAGGTCTGTATCACAATGATTTTGGTAGGAGCAGTGTCAGATGGTTTCTCTGCTGTGGTATGAGCTGCCTTAAAAGACTCTATCTAATATAATGAAACACTAAGCAGAACTAATATCTAGAGATTACCACAACCTATTAATATCTCCTCTGGCTAAATCTCAATTGCTTTGTGCTCATACAGTTATTATTTGTGCATCCTGCTCAGATGGCAACATAAACTAATTCAGGATTTTTCTTTCCATAGCTGTGTTTCTTCTCTAACAAACTCATTGGGCTCACCTGTCCTCACAGACCCGTTTCTATGCCAGGATTCACTATCACAGGTGCATGTCCTGATAAGGGGTCTTTTCCCAGAAGAGGAATTGGAGCCATCAAATAGAATTAAACCATGGTGAGCTTTCCTGAAAAGAAACCCCACTACCAATCATAACTGGTGCTTCAAAATTACTGTGGTGCAGAAAACCTGTCTGCATGACAGATGTAGAGCCAGCAAAAGTGGCCCTTGTACATAAGTACTCTGTATCTGTCTTGCAAAAATGCACAGTGCCTAGAAGATGAAAAGTTACTATGTTCAACAGCTGAAATAGCAGAATATGAGTGTGCAAGAGCAAAATACTCAGTGGAATTTAATAAACTAATTAAAAAAAACCCACCACTTTTGTAAATGTATCTACTATAGACAGATGTCTACTTAAATTGAAAATACTGGCTCTTTTAATACCGGAGGTTTCAAAAACAAGAGAAAGGACTGAATGAACCTGTGTACAGTACAATGGATACATAACCTTAGAATAAATATCCACATAGGATAGAGTTGAACTTAGGAGAAGTGAGAGTGAAAAGTGAACACAGTGGTAAAGACCTTCTTGTCCCAACAAAGGCAAGTTTCAAGTTCTGTGACATTTCTATTTCCAAATGTAAGTAAAATATAGCAAAATTATATTTTTTGCATTGGTATCTTTTTTGTAGGGATCAAGTGGGAAAAATCTTGCTGTTGCAGTAGAAGCAGAACCAGCTATAAACAAAACTTCCAGTTTTGAATTAGAAATCACTGCAAGAAATTCTAAGACTAGTCTGATCTTAAAATCTCAAAATTATCTTGGTGCTATGGAATTGAAAGAAATGACAGTATGTCAGCTGCTGTGTAGAGGAAACTTCCATTCCACCTACGTAATTACATTTAAGAGGAATTATTTTTCATTTCTCACAGTGCTAAAAGTGCTTTTTCCAGTTGAAAAGTATTCTCAGGTGAAGTTGTGCAACAGCTCAAGTGAAATTTGAGTAATGAGTAAGTTGTACTTTGCCTCCTAAAGTGGAATAAAAGATCATTCTGGACGTAAGAACATTTGTTTGTAAGAACAGATCTTTGTAATTGTTAGTTGATATAGAAAACATTTTGTGTTTCTCTGCCATATACTCCATTTTTTTTCAAATGAGAGCAATGCCTTGAAAGAACAATGATTGTTCTAGAAGTACATTTCATGGCTGCAAACAAAACCCAACTAAATAAATTTGAGAAGCATAAGGGATTTAGGCAGTGTGCTCCACCTCATCAGAAAACTAGTGCCCCTTAGTGAAGATATTGTAACTGCCTGCCTAGGTGATCCTGTTCTGCTGCAATGTCAACTGGATTTGCTCCACCTATTATGGAAGTTGTTCTGAGCAGAAGGACTGCATCTTTGTTAGAAATATATTTCACCACCAAAGTCACAATTTATAATATTTTGCTTCTTCTGAAGTGATTTGAACTCTTCATATATAAGGAATTGTCCCACATTCATTGTTCCCAAAACAAATGACCTTGGGGAAATATTTTTATATATCTTAATTAGTTGACCTACATTATAGGAACCAGAGCATAGTTGTTAATGGAGAGGCAAATTAATTAAATCACCTACCAAAAGGAATAATATGAATAGAGGACTAAAAGTCATGCAGGAGTTGTCTCTCATCTCAGCTGTGCATCTACACTGAATGAAGCAGCTCTGGACCCAAATTTGAGCTTTAGCTGATGTGGATGCTGCAGATTGGTCCTTACTGTGGCCAAAATAACAGGCCACATAGCTGTGTAAATATTTGTCAACTATCCATATTTGTGAACTACCCACCAGGCTCACCTTGTGATTTTGGTCTTTTAACCTTGCAGCTGCACCATTTCTATTTGATGATAAAGATTTATTTAGCTCAATGCTATCTCATCATTGAGTAATCAATTAGCTAAAAGAAGGTGAATAATCTATAGATCAAACCTACTACTAACTATAACTGCTAAGTGGTATTAGTATTAGGTTGTATTTTAGCAGACTGTAGTAGGTTGCCAGCAGATTGATATCCACAGAAGCTACTACACACACATGCTTGTAAAATATCTGATGCAACTGAGACACTGCAGGTAAACAGGTTGCTCCCACACTGTGCAGACTTCCATGTAATTTCTCATAATTCTTTGTTTGCTTGAGATTATGGGTATTTACATGCAGGCCACAGAATTAACTTAATTACTCAAATTTCAATACTCTTCCTTAGAAACATTATCCAATCAAAGCAGACCGGCTGATTTCTTAGAGCCAGGGCAGCAAACTATATTGCATAAAGTGAGGGCAAGAGAGAAAGAAATAATTTTTCACTACACTTGCTTAAGAATGGATTTGATCTGAATGGATTTGAACTGAAGCCACTATGGGCACTCAAGTTTACCAGCCAACAAAGGAAGCTCATTGTTTTATAAAATACATAAAAAAAATCTCTAGATATGCAACAGTTTCTGACTTTTGCAAAAAATATTTAACACCTTTTTTTCTATGTTTAACCTGACTTTTAAGACCGCAACTACTTTCAGATTACATGTAGTGTATTTTTTCCGTTCCTTTGTAGACACAATATAATAATATCCAAACACCAGTTGACCTCATTGAGCAAGAAATCTGATAAGGGCTGGCAGTGCTGTGGATTTTCCCATGCAGAGTGGTAAAGCACGATACTTGAAAAAGCACTTTCTTAATAACAGCAAAAGTTACTGTGGTAAAACCCCGAAACTGTCAAACAGACAAGACCAATAAAATAAAACCCGAAAGTAGGTTAAATGAAGCTTAATGGGAACTATTCATACTGTGAATTCATGTTGACTGCTAGAGCTCAGGCTCTAAATCAACCTGAACCATGCCCACAGGCTCCAAAATTCTGTGTAATCTCAGCTGGGTATCCTTGCTGGTGTTATCTTGGTGGGACAGAGAAGGATTTAGGCACATGTGACTCTGCTCCACACAGATTCCTAGACCACCCTAATGCAGAGCACCTCCATTAGCTCTTGTGACTAACATCTCTCATGCCTGTGGTACTCACTTGTTCCCTTCCTGCAAGGACACTTCGTGCCATACAGAGCCCTTTTGGATTGGTATAGAGAAACTGAACACGAAACTATTGTTCACTTCATGCAAATGGCAACACACATTCTATCCTGAAGTGCCCACTCTGCTGGAGGATCAGAAAAGCTTCAGTGGTTTTGATTCTCATAGCACATCTGCCTTTGATAGCTTTGTTCTCTGAGACGTCAGAAGGCCATTTGGGTAGAATGAGGAATTGGTTTTATTATTAAAATTAATGAGTTTATGTTGGAGAGGGCAGACCAGAGAAGTTTGTGTTGCACTTGGAAGGGAGGGGTTGGATTTGGTGAAGATGCCTCGTCCTTTGAGGGCCTGTATTTCAAGCATTGGAACATGCTGCCGAGGGAAGTGGTGCAGTCACCACCGCTGGAGGTAATTAAAAGATGTGTAGATGTGGCACTTGGAGACTTGGTTTAGTAGTGGACTTGGTGATGCTGCATTAATGGTGGATTCAATGATCTTACAGGTCCTTTTGAACTGAAGTGATTCTGTGGCTCTATGATTTCAGTCTGATATATGACCCTAAGGAAACTCCATCCTCCAAAATCTGCTTCTCCCTGTAATAGGACACATCATTGTGCCAGACTTATATTCTATGGTCCTCTAGCCCAAGCTCTGGTGGATCTCTTGGATATGCCCTGCTTTTAAATGTCCTCAAGAATCAATATTCTGTGGGGCTCGGGGGAAATAAACCAAGGTGTAATTTATGTGACAGTGGGAATAGAACAGGGAGTGAAAATTCTGACAAGCTAAAATGGAGCTTATGGGAACAACTGGAACACATATTCTGGTTTAGTTAATCTCTTCTTGACACATTTACCTGAGTCAGTAAGTTGTGAACTGCCATGGCTGAGGAGCGAGCATCCCTCTTCTGTGTGTCACGCTTGCTCTGCAGTGGTAATCTGGGACAGAGGGGCGGGCAAGGATCCTGCCATCTGCAGCTACCACACTCCACCCAGCAGTGACTGGGAATCACAGCCCTTAGCAACATCCACATCCATTTACTAAACTATACTTTGGAAAACCCTGTCTGCCACACCTCTGAAATACTGCTTGCAGAATTTAATGATAAACTTAGAGAAAGAGGGAGAGACACCGCCTTTTGGAAGATATTCCAAAGTTAGAAAGCAGCTTTAGAGAACTGTAGGTTACAGCTGGAGAGGGTGTTCACAGGGCCACTTTACAGGAAACTCTCACAATTGCAGATTGCAAGAAATTGGGAGGATATTACCCAGCATTTGGATTTCTTACCTTCTTCTCTAAACAGCTGCTAATAGCCAATGTCCAAGATAATACAATGGGACAGATAGATTTCTGGGCTCATTCAGGACTGCCATTCCTCTCCTTTTTCTCCCAAAAGAATAGGGAGCTTGGTTTATCAGCCCCAGTGGCTGTTACAGGTCTTACACAAGCCTTGCCTACGTGGGAAATGCCTAGTTTGCCGTTCCAGTGTTTGTATGTAGGACTGGGGCTGGGTGCAGTTGCAGCGCTGACTGGAAGAGGTGAACACACACCAGGCACAGCTATTACAAAGGCTGGAGCTCTTGGTGTCCTCTGCCCACACAGTAAGTCTGGCTTGACAGTCCTAGTGGGGGAGCCAGCACAGACAAATAGAACTTGGTCATTTTTACAAAGAAGAGCACGCTTGGGGCCATGTTATTTAGCTGTAATTCAGGTCAGATGACATAAAGGCAAGACTGTCCATGCAAGTTTGTCCAACATGGCTATGAACCAGGGAACAGCATTTGAAGACACATCTGTAATAACCAGAAATGCAAATAAAGCATCAATGTCTTCCAGCCTGAGGCTACAGAGAAAGATCAGCAACAGTCTGTTGAATAATTTGGATATGCACAGGAATTCTGAAGGATCTGCAGAGGATCTACTTGACAGACAAGTGATACCATATAAAATAGAATTCCTATTTAGACTCATATGAGGAAAGAATGTTCCTGCTGCATGAAAAAAAGTCTACATGAATTTTCGGAAGTAAACACAGAATTCTAAACATGATTATGTCACAAATCTTCCAAACCTAGTTATTATATTCCCAGTTAATAAGCAGCTTGTTAAATGCAGGAAGTAAAGTCAGCAGTGATTTACTGCCCAGTGCAGTTGATAAATCACTCCTCCATTGCATCACTAGCTACACAGAACTGAGTGATCTCCCATCTGCTCTGTCCTGTCTGCTGCTGTCCTGCAAACCATGCAATTATTTAGATCAGCCCAGTGCGGGTGCAAGTCACTGACATCTGATTAAGCAACATGATCGTGCTCTTTGTGCTGCTGTAAATAACAATGAGAAGTGCTCAGTGTTCCTCCATGAGCTAATTGACACGCAAGATGCATGTTTTTAACTACAGATCAGTTTAAGAGCAGATTTCATTGGAACTGGCATGAATGTGCAAGGGGAAGGCTTTGGCAGCTGTCTGGAGAATTTTGCACTCTGAAAGGTGTGATTGCTCCTAGTTTGTTTCCACGATTTCTTAGCCTGGAGACTGTACTGCCCTTTAAAGAGAAGGCTGCACTGTCTGAACCGAGGTGCTATAAAATCACACCAGTGCCTCTCCTTCTCTTTCCCCATCCATCAGCTTGGCAGTTATAAGAGGGCCAGCATCCTCTGCTCCTCAGCTTGTGCCTGTTACTTGGGATTTCAAGGTGTCCTTCATGCAAATACAGAAATGCCAAGGACTTGCTATGTCAGAGCAAAGAGGTTTTTATGGAGAGGTGACAGAGCTACAATTAGGGCAGAAACAACCATAGGAATCTTCGGGCCCACATGTGCTTCTTCAGAGAAGATACATCCAGTCCTAGGCCAAAACAAAGCTGCCTTTATTTGCATGTGCTCTGTAAACCCTGAGCTGAATCAGAGGGCGGGAGAGAGCAGACCTTTAGTCATGTCCTGGGTGGGCAAAAGAAGCAGCAAGAGGGTGCAGATTGCCCCCCATTGACTAAGTGTTTGCAGAAGTTTCCAATGCTTTTCAAGTGGAGCACACACATTCCTGTGACACAGGGCTAGACAGAAGATACCTCTGATCCTAATCACCCCATGTGCCTAAACCAAACCAACCATCCAGGATGTGCATGTGGCCAGCTGCATTCCAGGAGCCTGCCCAGAGCCAACAGGCAGCAGAACAACTGCACAGAAAACAAGTTGAGGAATTCCTGGAATTTCTGAAGAGTATTAAAATAACCTTAAGTCTCCAATAGAAAGCAGGTATGAGAGATAATAGCAGAAGTGCCTGCTTAATCCTCTTTGATATTCGATTAAAGTGCAAATTTTGTAAGAAAACGTGTGAATACTGAGAGTCCTTATTTCAGCTTTTCTCTACCTCCCAGATTCTTTAGGAGCAAGGGCACAAGGACTTCAAGAAGCCTCCAGAACACTCAGTAAACTATTGTATTATAACAATAAGAATTTTTTTTTCTCCTGTTCATAATAATTTTCCCAATTCCCAGAACTATTTGGAACTACAGTAGGAATACATCTCCTCTTGCTATTCTACACAGATTTCTATCAGCAGCAAGATCTCCCTACACGGCAGCATACTCTTCACTTCAAAGATCTTCCCGACCCTCTAGGCTGTAATTAGATTTGTAAGTGCTGGAGCCAATCTGCCCAACAGGGAATCTTCTCTGAAAACAAAGATTTAGTAAAAGTTGAAAGAGGCGATGGCAAACAAGAAATGGCTTGTGGCTTCTTGAAATTTCTCCTGCTGACTGCACTTTCATTTCATTAAATCTGGTAAAAAAACCAGCTCTCTGTGCCTATCGATAAAGTCAAGACCACGGATTCTCTTTTAAAATGTAGGCTCCAAGTTCTTCCCCTCTACCAGGTGAAAGTTTTCATAAAACTGGAAATTAGACTGGAAAGACATGCTGTTGGGGTTCTACTGTAATACTTATGTCTCAACCACTCACCAAAATCACCTTCTTTCCATTGTAATAGAAGTTTTATGTTACGTTACATTATATTATGAAATTTGTTATATCTTCCACTTACACATTGTATGGAAACCTTTGCAATGGATCCTATTTGTGCCATATAAAAGGGGCAAATCATTCCCCCTTTGGGGCTTGTCCAGTCTGGAAAAGAGGAGGCTCCAGGAAGACCTTTTTATGGCCTTTCAAAATATAAAGGAGACTGATAAGAGAGAGGAATTTACTAAGATCTGTAATGACAGCACAAGGAGCACTGGTTTTAAACTAACAGAGGGTAGATTTAGATCAGATATCACAAAGAAATCCTTTACTGTGAGGGTGGTGAGGCACTGGCACAGACTGCCCAGAGAAGTTGTGGATGCCTCATCCCTGGAAGTGTTCATGGCCAGGCTGGATGGGGCTCTGAGCAATCTGGTCTAGTGGAAGGTTCCCTACCCACGGTAGGGAGAGTTGGACTAGAGTCTGTTCCAATCCACACTATTCTGTGATTCTAATATTTATCTCTGCCTCCTGTAGAAGTACTGCACCTTTGTCTTATAGCTAATAAAATCAGGAACCTTAGTTCTCTCCTGCCATATGCAGCTCTGATGACTATAACAAGCACTTGGACACCAAAGCTTTCAGCAGCATTCCCTGAGCTACTATTATTTCTGACACCAGTCCACACCTATATTTAGCAATTCCCAGTCCTAATGCCAGTGCAGCTTTGCTATTGCTGATTTAGAATAGGGCTCTGGCACAATATTCTCATTCTGAAAATAGCTTCTAATTCTTTACCCAGGGCAGAAGGGCTGTCCTGCTCCACCCTCACAACCTGATGATTCAGTGATATACTTATGTTCAGAGTGATGTACAGACTGATTTATGAAGCTCCCCAGTCCTTGTTAGATCAATAACACTGAGGGTAGGCCTGACTCAGATATTAAGATACACTGAACTTAAAGGACTCTTAAATTTAAATCATATCCAAATCTGCAGTTGGAACCTGTCATTTAAGGGTACAAACACCTTCAGGCATAGACCCATAGGTTGCACACTCCAGAATGCAAATTTGCAAAGTGACAGCTGGCTGCTGGTGTGCAGAAGTGATCCCGGATGCTCCACAGTTTTCCTCAGCATGTAAAGCAAACTTTAAGTGCATGTTCAGAGGACAAGCAGTGAATTTGGTCTTTGTACATGCTTGGAAACTATTTTGCACGTTTACAGTAGTGCTCCATGCATATGTGATAGCTGAGGCCACTCCTTATTCTTAAACTTGACTCTCTTTTATTCAAGTCCCATAAATGATACCTCAGACTCCAAACCCCAGAGCTGGTCATTCATGAGGTTAATTCTACCTGAATATAAGCTCTAGGAGAGCTTACAGTCTCATGAGGATTTAATTCAGAAAGCAAGTATTATGCTGCTTATATGACATGCCACATCTGAGTACAAACCCACCAATGCCTTGCAATTTTCCAGCTTATTATTCAGTAGTAATAGACTTGAATGAAAATGAAACTAATAACACTCCTGTCACTCCTGCTACTGCACACCCATTGCTTCAATTTACATGTTGCTGTGCTTATAAGTGACCACTTGCCAGGCCACATTGACAACTCACTGAGAACATCAACACCACGTGCAAGATCTGGGGGGTCATCTCATGAAAAGAGTGAAACTGTGGTCAGAAAGCCCAGGAACAGATGTCAAACTTAAATGGTTTCGAAGGGAAGCACTAACATTGCCTAACTAAGTCTCCCAGCCTTTGCTGCAAGGATGACTAGAAAAATGAAGGGTGAGTCAGATCCAAAGCCAATCAACCACAAAAATATTTCAAATTTTTTTTTGATGGGGATCATCAATATCAACTATTTCTGTGGAGTTTCTTGATCAGTTTATCCACTCCATTACTATACAGGAATAAATATGCACCTTTACATGTTCCCAGTCACTTCGTCCTGCCTCCTTCCTTGCATTTGACAGTGAGGCTACACCAGCATGCACACTCAGGTAAATTGAGCAAGAGGAGCTGACTCAACTCAAAACTAATCTCACAAAAAGAAAGAAAGAAAAAAAAAGGTCATACCAGCTGCACACTTGCCAGGCCTGTACAAAGCATGCAAAGGGACGACATGGAGTGTGTGTGGGAAGAGAAAGCAGAAGGGGCAGCAGCAGCTCTAAATGGGCTTAGATTGACTGTGAAACATCATCAGAATAGACCTATGAATCACATTTCCTTTAATAAAATAATACCACAGAACATCTGATCATCTCCCCACAATAACATTTGAACATAAATTGAAAAATATCCCAGTAATGTAGTTAATGCATATAAGATACTAAGGAATGCAGTCATTAGGACTCCCTGGATTTGGTCAGTTTGCTACAGTAAAAGGCATCTGTGTCAATGAACTAGAAAGGGTTGCCCTTCTTGTGATTTTACCAAAAATGCCCAACTCTTTCATACTTCCACTGTAATCACA
>JAWWLV010000011.1:8177429-8190360 GCA_035041135.1 Platyrinchus mystaceus
AATGAACTAGAAAGGGTTGCCCTTCTTGTGATTTTACCAAAAATGCCCAACTCTTTCATACTTCCACTGTAATCACAGTCATATAGTTGTGAAAGACTATCACATTTCTCATACAGGAAACATCTCAGGGATACACAGAAAGATGCTGGTTTGGCTTATCAAACAGAACTGTTCTTCTGGATTTTTAGATCATCTTTCCATTGATTGAATATCTCCTCTCATGAATCCTGGGCCCAGACTATACTGGGCTGCACTGGACAACACAACAGTCCGGCCACACAGGCACCTGTCACAACCCCTCCGAGTGCACTGTGCAGGTTCGTCAGGGCTCCCTGTAGACTCAAAGGCTCAGAAGCAATAAATGACAGATCAGAGATCCCAACCTCCTTGTGAAAATACTTCATTGGTAGGCAGGCTTGTGTGTTACTTTCTTTTCAAGAAACAAATTGTTTAACAGAATTTCCCTCCTATCTTCCACTGGGCAATAGCTAAAAGCATGTTGCTCATACTGAGAGTATGAAACAGTAAGAGCAGAGCAGCTTAACACAAATCTGCAGGAATTGCAGATCACACTACAAAACCATAACATTTAAGTATTTCTCCCTGTTCTGTTGAATCTTATCAACCCATTATTTATACTGATATTGGGCCTGAAGTCTCCAGCCAGACATAAGGCCAACTGGGATGGATGGCTATATGGGTATAAGGAATCCACCTGCCTAAATCCCCATCCCTGCAAGTGCGCGCTGCACTCTCCCGCATCCGTTCTCCGGGATCAGTCCTTGCCCCAATAAACCACTTTGCTCTCTCTAGACACCTCTGTGACCTGAACCTGTGTGTGCTGTAGCACTGCACGACAGCAGAACTACACCCAGGGTAGGTGTTTCCTGGGGAAAACCACATGAGGGGCTTTTCTGAGCAGTAGGCTTGATGGTGCACGTTCCTTTCTTGTTGGTTTAGAGATGCAACTTGCTCTGCAGCTGTCAGGGCTGAGTGGGCAAAATACGGCTGAGATGGGATGTTTAAGTTCTAATTTATAAACAAATAAAGGTTGAAAAACCCTCTCTTACAACATCACTGGGGAAAAAAAGAAGAGTTAGAGTTTTATTTCTTAATAAGTTTTATCTCAACAAGGATTTTGTTTTAAAACAAAGAGAAAGAAAAGG
Source organism: Platyrinchus mystaceus (assembly GCA_035041135.1). Lineage (NCBI taxonomy): Eukaryota > Metazoa > Chordata > Aves > Passeriformes > Tyrannidae > Platyrinchus > Platyrinchus mystaceus. Next base: position 8,178,596 of record JAWWLV010000011.1, read on the forward strand.
GGAAAAGGGAATGGGGAAGGGGGAAAGGAGAAAAGGGAAAGGAGAAAGAGGGAAGGAGGGGAGGGGAAGTGTGATTACTTCACTGACAGAGATGCTGCATTTAAATTGGAGAAAATTCAGATCAGTCAAGATAGGACATGAGTGAGCACAAAAGAAAAGTCATTGATCCTTTGAGCAGATGTCACTTTTCAGCAGAAAAGTGGACATAACTGTACGACAAATCAGTCACATCAAACTAAGTCTCTTTACAATGCTGATCAGAAGCAGTGACTCTTGTTCAATAATTGAAATACCTCTGACTTTGTTTTCCATGTACCTAGTTCTTCAAAACTTGTAATTATGTCTGAATCATGCTTCCACATGCTCACACCTTAAATTCTAAATGTATTTCCTGATTTTGAAAATGTGACTCATTGAAGCTGTATTTTCGGGGTGCTGCATTATCCAGACATAGATAAGGCAGAAATGATAACTAAAAGTAAGAAAGAAGAATAACTTACAGAAAAAAACCCCCCACGTTTGTGAAGTAGGGAAAGAATCAGTAATTATCATTCTGATAAGAAAAATGAATGATGCTTGGTTTATAAGGCTATTTCTATTATAATTCAAACACTAGATAACATGTTAAATTTCCACAATGATCTACAAACTTTTCCTTTTAAGGTGAACTGCCAATTGTAAAGAATTATATTTTGTCTTACTGCAGAATAAAGAGAAATCTGGGAAGGCTGCTATAAAGTACTTAGTCATACTAAGGCATACAACAAGAGAAAGGAGAGATCAAGTGAAAAACTTCAGAGGCCTTGAAGTTTCTCCAAACAAAACCTGTATTGCAAAGCAACACATCCTTCTGAGGGATCATTAGCTGTTCAGATTTTACCCTTGCTCTACTTTTGCTGGATGACCTTGACAACAGTATTCCTATCTCCCATTTTCTCTCCTGTGTGTGAAAAGAAAACAATTCCTCGCCTCACGAACATGTCAGGTTTATGGTTGTAAAGTTACAAACAGACCCTAATTGTCATGATATGCAATAGTTAAATTTCTGTGAAGTCAATGATGAGGTCAGGAATGATTCAGATCAATCACAGTCATGTGAAAGAATGGGAGATACACAATGGGTTTGTGTTTGATATTTTGTTGAGTGAGAAATCTCTCTGATTCTATGAAACCATACAAGGCACAGCATTATAGAGGCTTTTCAACTGAATTTGAATGAGTGCTTTTTTTTAACCCACTTTTTCTCTTTACAAAAGTTTGCAAAAGTGTATTTAAAGAAGGCATATTCATAGCACTTACTTTGGTTTGTTTTTCAAATACTTATGTCTCAGTCTACTGCCCATGGAGACTTACCATTGATGTTCTTCAGTGAATCAGGCATTTATTCCCCTTAAGGTGGTGTAAGAAGTCACCACGGTTTGTGGGGAAGGTAGAAGAGAAAAAAAAAAAACGAAATCACTCTCTTTCTTACTCCTCTGAAGATTTCCAACAAAAAAGCGAGATAAGTTTCACTGTGATCTGCAAACTAACTACCTAGCAGTAAGATGTTACTTGGCACCTCGGAGACTTAGAGCAGCAATTGCCTAAACCTAAGAACGTAAGACATTTTTTAAGATATAAGTACTTTCGAACTTCTAAGCAACATTACTTTTAGCACTTTCGAGTGTCGTCGGAAGACGCACTTTCCCCACGCAGCTCCCAGCAGTCTCACCCTCCCCACCTCCTGGGGAGCAGAGATAATGCCCAGGGCGCGCAGTGCCGCGGGCGGGCAGGGTGTTTACAAACAGTGGGACACCCGAGCCGAGGAGGGAGCCCGGCCGGGCGCGGGGAGGGGGCGGAGCCGGTGGCTCCGGGCCGGGGAGCCCATATGCTGCCGGGGAGCGCGGCCCGGCCGGTCCCTCTTCCCCGAGGAAGGAAGCGCAGGAGAAAGCAGCTCGCCGGCCAGTCCTGGAGGTGAGGTGCGAGAATCTCTGCTGGGCGGCGTCCCGTTCCCCCTCCCGCTTTCTATACTAAGAGCAGCCGGGTTGTTCGTTCCTCTAATGGCTAAAGCGAGTAGCCGGGGAATTAAAATTAGCGAAAATATTCCGGATTTCTAAATTACTTTTTTTTTTCTCTCTCTCCTCTGTCTGGCTTCGGGGATTGTAAGAGCTGGTCTGTTCAGGGGAGGAGGGTGTTTCACTTATCCGCGTTTCAGGAATTGCGGTTCCCTCCTTTGGACAAACGAGTTTTCCAACTGCTTTGTTTCCAAGGTTTCGGTGCAGACCGCATCCATTAACGCCCTACGCGCCTGCTCCGCTTCCGTCCTAAAGAAGGGTCTTTTCGGGGGTTTGGGATTTCAAATTTCTGTGATAAACGAGACCCAAAGTTTAGTGCAATTTTACTGTTCTGTGTAGCTTTTTAGCAGATTCCCCCCTAAACCTCTGATTGTCTGGCAGTCGATTATGTTTAAGGAAAAAAAAAAAGCGGAAAAATATCAGAAGCTTTTTGTGGCCCTTTTAGGGTCTTTTTCATGCCCTGAGCCTTGGAGGGAAAAACCCGCGACGACTCGAGGATTGCAGTGAAACAACTCATTCAAAGCAGCGCCGTTTCCTCCCGCCCCTTGTTCCAGCAGCCCCTCCCGGCTTCCTATTTCTCCTAGAAAGTAGTTTTTTCTACTGGGAAAGTGTGGGATTATTTTTTCCCCCCTCAACTATTCCCACCCAAGAAACTCGCAAATCCGGCTGGGAGTTTCTCCGCGCAGCCCGGGGTTGCAACACGGGGACGCGACCCCGGGAGCGCCGGGGCAGCCGCCCCCCCGCCCGGCCTCGTTAGTGCCTGATGATGCCGGCCGGGAGCGGCTTCCCCGCGGGAAGCGGGCACGGAGCAGCCCTCTCCCGAGCAGTTTTTGGGGACTCCTCAGGGAAAACCGGCGGGAGAAAAAGCTTTGGGCAAAACAGGCAGAGGGAACGTTTTCCAAACGCGCCTTTGCGCCAAGCAAAGCTATGGAAAAGTATCATTCTTTGCCTGTGCTCTTGTCCGGGCTGCGAAGCTCCCGGCGGGGGAGGTGGCCGGGGACGGGCCCGGCCGGCTCTCGCCTTTGTTTCCCCGAAGGGGCGCCCGCAGCCGCATGGCTGGAAGTTGTTGTCTGCCCCCCGCCCCTCCCAGGCCGCTCCCGGGCTCCGCGGATGCCCCGGGGGATGGGGATGGGGGAAAACGCGGCGGTGGGAAGGATCACGATCGCTTTGCGCTGGTCTGGGGGTTCGAGGAGGTGCCGGGAGGCGGCAACAACTATCCGGAGAAACCCCGTGGAGGCGGCGGGTTGTCCTTCAGCCCGAGAGTTTCCCAGTATATTCGACTACTCTCCTGGGTTTCAAAGATTTTTGGGAGAGCTTAGGATGCTCTTGGCGCCGTGCGGGGCAGAGCCGCTGGGGCGGCGGGACCCGAGAAAAGGGGGGGGTCGCTTTGGCTCATCCGCGTTGCGGGGAGCACAGGGAACACCTGGGCTATTTTGGGAGAAGCAGCTTCGTTAACTGCTCCTGCGCAAGATCTTGGGAGTACCCAGAGATGGCAGACTGACATTACGCCAGTGTAAGCAACTACAGCAAGTGCAAGACAATGAGAAACCCCTGTAACTATCTTGGCTCTGCAAAGTAGTGGAGAACTCGGTACGTGCTGCTCTCTTGTGCTGCCGCATCCTCATCTAGGGACTGCCCAGGCTTATGCCTGAGGATCTCTTAGTGTTGAAACTACTAATGTAGCTGTTGAAATCTGTTTTGTGTGATGATGTCTTGTTCTCACTTCTCCTCCCCAATTCTTGCATTTCTCCTAGCAGTTGGAAAGGGAAAAGGATGCGGTTAGCAAAGGGATAGATTATTTTTTTGAAGAGGGAAAATAGCTGTGATCTAAGAGAGGATAAATGCCAGGGCTTTTTTTCTTTACTTGTTGAACAAGGCAGGAGACAGTAAATTACTGTTGATAACACCCATGGAACATTCTAGTATTCCAGAAGGCTGAACCGTTACATAGAACTGGATGTTGCTCTCTGGTATTTTGGAAGTTACTGGTTGTTCTGCACACAACTAGTTTCATAGAAGTCTGTCTATTACATACAGAAATATAGTATCTCAGTAAAACTGTGGGCTTTTTTGCTGGTAGGGGTTTTGGAGTTTGTTTGTTTTTCTGCTTAGAAATCGAATAGCAGTATCTGCTTACTAGGTGTCTTCCATTGAGTGAATCAAAACTGTATCACTTTCTGCTTTCTCTAAGATCCTAAATTATTGAGAAACAAACTGGTTGTTCCTGCTGCCCAAAGCAGTAGTTGGGACAGTCTCTCTGACGTCTGGCCAAACTGGAGTAGTGAGTACTGACACTAGCAATGGTAATTGGCCTACAGATTAGGGAGAAGCATGTGGAAAACCCTGCAAGTCATCACTTATCCTGTGAAATGCCAGTGGCTTATGTGTTTGGTGTTACTCTGCACCTACAGTGTTACAGCATCTAGGATGTACTCAGCATGGCCTCTCCCATGGTTATCCCTCTATGCCTGAGGAATTGCCTAGGTAATCCTTTAACTTGAAGATGCTGGTTACTGAAAGTACAGTAGAGGGGGTTTTGTTGGGAAAGCTCCCTGTGGTTTTGCTGTTGTTGCAGTAGGTCTGCTGGGCCTTGGAACTGGCAGAAAGAAGTGGAGGGAGCCAGAACATCATGGATTAGCATTGCACTACTGGCTCTTCCTTCCATATGGCACTTGCAGAATTTAGTCAAATACCTTGCTTAGCTTCCTAGGATATGTGCATCTTGACTGAGGCTATCTGATTATTCAGCAGACCGCAGTAAGAACTTATCTTTGTGATCCTGTGGAAAGCAGCATGGTTCACCTCTGTCAGGTTGGCTGGAAATGAAAGGAGGATTTTCCACTGATAAAGGAGACATTGTATACTTGGAATCTTTGCAACATTTGGAAAATTGTGGTCCAGATCCTGAACTGCGCACTCCTCAGTCTTCAAAAACTGAAATAATAGTCATGGACATTAGAAAGGTTCTGCTCTTTCATAAACTTTCTTCATGGGGAAGATTTTCCCTTGGCAGCAGCAAAAGGGGAATGCTACGGAAGTACCTTTGAAAGATGACACTTGACTTAAATTCTGTAGTCAATGGGGAAACCACCACAGTGTATGGAAATAGGATGATGGAACACCGTCACTTTGGAATTGCAGCTTTTCAGAATGAACCTGTAACAGTCCCGAGGTTTACTTATTGGTTGGCTGGCTGCACAGGCTGATCTTCAACTTAGACAGAATTGTGGCTTGGAGATGCTGTGGCTACTGCATGTCTGAATAACTCAGAAAATCTGCCAGATCCCTAAACTGCCTAAACAACCTGTGAACAGACGAAGGGAATGTTGTAAGTGAAAGCAACTTAGTTGGAAGGACTGTTGAAGAGGGACATACATCTACATATTGCGAAGACCACGGGCTGTGGGAGTTCCTGCCTTGTAGCGCAGAGGAAGGCGATTTCCTACAAACCAGTTTCATGAGGTCAGGGTTGACTGTCTAGTACCATCTCCAGATTTCTGGATGTAGTTTTAGACTTGAATAAAAACTGCTTGATCACTCAAAACTCACAGGAATGTTGCCATGCTCTGAAGGTACACTGTCAGTTTTCAGGTGCAGCAGCTCAACCTCACCAACTCAGGTGAGGCCACATCTTTGGAATAAAGAGCTTCTTTTGTCAACATAGAGCATATTGTTGGAGGTACTTTGGAGCATGGTGGCAAAGGAAGGGATTTAACTTGTCCTTTGCATTTAGAGCTTCAAAAAAGCTTGCTGAAAGTTGCTTCAAATTCAACATTCTATTGACCCAGTAAGTATGCTCACATTTCTTCCCCTGCTACATCCTGCAGTGTTTGTTTTTCTCAGTTTCACTTCTGTAAAGACCTGAGGGGGCTTGTCAGGCAAAACTGACCTTTTGTCTTAGGGTAGGAAACCTGTTTTTTTAACTGCTACTCATCATACATCACTGCAGCCCTGTACCCTGTAGTCGTGTTTTTCCATGGAGTATGAAACAGAAGATGGATGGATTTCCTGATACTTGAGTTGGTTTACTAAAGGAAGATTAGTCTTTAACTTCACACTGTACAATGGAGTGGGTAATCCATGTGGTTTATTGTTAAGACCATACAAAATGCTTTCACTTTCACAACTTGTCATTGTAACCGTCCTGACTTTCCAACAAATATTATTCGGTATATTTTCCAGTAGGAAACCCTTATAGTGGATACTAAGGGTGGCAAAGGTCATTCATTAATCATTCTTATGACTGATTTTTCGAGGTTCTGACTGCTTTGTCAGCAAGACGTGAGCAAAGTCCTGTGGTAGTTAAAAATACTGACTTTGTAGTGCACTGTACTTAAAGCTCAACTTTGTAGAATGATCAGGCTTCTTTAGTGATGTCTTTGTTTTTCCTTCTGCCTTGCTTTCTGCCTTGCAAGCTTCTGCTTCCATCTTTGTAGCTTCCTTCTGGAGTCCAGAGCATGGTGTTTTGTGGTCTGTCTCTCGATGAATTCCATTTATATTTTTGACCTAACTCCGTTTCACTAAACTGTCCTCACAGCAGCTCTTAATCTGGTGCTGTGTCTGTGCAAGTGCTGAATGTAGTTCAGTTACATTCTTGGCCTTACGTTAGTCTTGCGAAGAAGTGTGTTTATATATACACACATATGTACAATAGACATATATTTTTAGATATAAAAAAATACTATTTTTACTAGCTTTTGATATTATTGAATAGTGTGACCTCTTACCCATTTCACCTAAGCAGAGACGAGTACTTCAGGTTAAATGCAAATACACAAGTTCCTTCATTTAATTTACAAAGACTGTAGTCTTGGAGAAATCTCTCTGCTTATTAAACATGTTGGGAGTGTTTTGCAGCTCCTTTGTTTGACTTATTTGATTTGAATCTTCAAGCTAGGCCTGAGGAATTCTTTGTTTAGTCATCTGTTCTGTGGCTTGTTATGGCCAGTGGCTTGTTAGCAGCTCTCAGTGAGGGCACTTGAGCCGTGGTGAGCTGGAACTGCAGGATGCTGTTCTGCAGTGGCCGCAGCTCTCTGTGTTGTCATGTTTCTCATAAGTGTGTGGAGTGGGGTTGGTGCTTTTCTTTGCTTTTCTGCCATGAGCCTGTACTGCTGCTCCCCAGATTTCATAACAACAAAAAGCAGAAGAGTGTCTCCTGTTCAATCCCCAGCCCTGTTGCATTGCAGAAGAGGCTGTATAAAAGGCCAAAATTCTCCTTAGTTCCCACAGAAGTAGGAGAGGATTAATGGAATTCATCCCACCCGGTTTGCAGACAGGCTTAAACAAAGCCTTGCACCGCTATTATTCCAGGCAATCTGCAGCTCCTTTGTATATGCTGAGATGGTTCTCGATGCACATTATCCTAAAATCTGAGATGTTTTTGCCTTTTAGGCTGGCTTGAAGCAAACATGGAGACCCCCCATGTGTATTTATGTGCTTTTGGTATTGAATTTGTTTTTTAATTTTCAATGAACTGTCAGCTTTTTATGTGAAATATTTGACTGTCTTGAAAACTACATTACAGCCTTGAAACTTATGTAGTCATATAAAATAATTGAAATTAAACATTTCACTACTGAACTAAAGGAAAAGGATAGCTGGATATATGAGTCCAGATCTCACAGAAGTGCTAAATCAGTGGTGAAACATTATCCCCTCTGGTTCTTTTTGTTGGCCAGTTCATCTGGTACACTTAGGTTTAGCAAAACTTTGCTGTTTTTTTAATCTTTTCCCCAAACAGACAGTCACTTCACAAGGAGTGATACCTTTTGATACAAATAGAGATTGGAGTGCCTGAACCTTACAGGTTTGGATGGTACTTGTTTGATCAGGAGTTTGATTATTCAAACTCCCTGTTCCTCTTAACATAATGTTTATTCAGTTTAAAAGCTAACACTATTTGGGCTTTCTTATGCCAGTGAAGGCTGTGTGAATGCTTTCAGAATTGCAGGCTGGAAGTTAGGAAAAATGGACAGTTTGATGTGCTGCCATTTCTAGATAATGATTTGCCTAAAGTTAGGGTGACTCTTTAATTGAATTCAAGGTGCCATTTATGTAACTTTAATTTAAAGGCATTAAAAAATTTCAGTTCTTTAACTTCTGTTGGTATATCTTGAATGACTAGTACTTCATGCTTTTATAGAAAACGTGTGTGTGTATATGTTGTATATACAGGCTTCATGTTTATGCAGAATATGTATGTGTTGAAACAGTTTTAGCAAATTATTGCTGAACCACCCCAAATGGTAATTAATCTCTTAAGAAAATAACTGAAGTACAAATGCTAAACAAGAAGTGAATGCGTGGTCAGATAGGCTGCTTGCTTGATTTGAATAGATGCATTTCCTATTAATAAAAGAAGACAACCCACTGGATGGGGTTATCCATGAAGCAGACAGGGTCATTTAACAACTCCCTTCTCCCCCCAGCCTGGAGCAGAATACAGCATTTCTCTTTTTTAGTTTAAGAGTTCCTGGCAGCTCTGCACAGCAGAGAACAGGAGGGTGTGAGAATGAACAAGGCCTGATTCTGTTCAGGGCCAAGGGAACAGTGTGCAGTGACTGTCAGTTCCTCAGTGCATGTACATCTGTGGGTGTATGGAAAGATGAAGTGGCTTAAGCAATATTTGCTCTTGGTGACCTCAAGAGGAGGACTTCGAAGTGCTATGCTGATGGCAGCTCCACTACATTTGCAGAAGGGGATGAGCCATTAGGGGTCATCTTAAAGAGGTCCTCTTCCTCATGATTGTTCACTCATCAGAAAGCTCATCTTTTAAAATTAACCATACATACACATGCTTCCTTAGATATTGATAGAAGTATTGTTTTTCTCCACAGAGCAGCTTCTTTTCTAGGCTGATCCTACAGTTCCTTTAAGAGGACTGTCTGAAATTACTGGGAGACCTTTGTGTAAGTGTGTGCTTTGCTTGAGGTGCAGCTCTGTGCGTGGTGGATTCAGTGTAGCATTAGACCTTGTGCTTGCTGGGTCTGTAGGTGTGGTGTGGAAAGCATGGCCTTGAAACTGAAGACCTGAATACTTCCCCAACAACAGAGAACATTAGTCTTTACTGTCTGGTATCCCTGTGCATAGGACTGGGACATGATTTCTACAAAGTGTGTAAAGAACTGAAAACCAGGCTGTGTTCCTGACGGCGTGACCTGAGTCATCCAGATGGAAGGGTTTTTAGCTGAAGTGGTGATGGTTCTGACTGATGGGATGGGAACCAGAACTAGTGTTCTGCAGCCCAGCTTCCTCAAACTCTTGTGTATGTGGTTTTTGTCTCCCAGGGCTCTACTTGTAGGTTTGGGAACAAACTCCTGAAGGAAAAGATTTGATGCAGAGAAGGGTGATCCAGGACTTCTGTGACGCTCAGCTATGTATAGGTCGTAAGTGGATGGTAAGTCAGCATGATACTTGGCCAAGGCTAATAAGCCATGCTTAAGAGAGACAGGCAGGTTTATGCAGCTGAACTGAACTGGGAAGTCTAGATGGGATGATATTCTCCTGTGTGGACTCAAAAGTTCACATATATCTGATCTGTGCTAACTTTTATCTGGAAAGGAGAAAACTGGTCTCATAGAACACTTAAAAATCCCCCACCAGTTCCTGTACCCTGTAAGTTAACCTGTAATTTGAGTTTTATAATTCCAATATGTTTTATTATCATTGGTCAAACTGAAAGGAAAAAAATCCAATCCTTTGGCATGAAAACGCCCTGTATCCTAATCTACAAATTGAACTTACAAATTCTTATTTGTTTGTGTTCCTGCCTTAGTGCTCACATGCTAGTTACTCATGTAACATCCAAATTTTGACTGCAAACTCTGACTGCAATATGGGACATCCGTTTGGAGTTTGATGCTGAATTGGGGTTATAGGCTAGAGTATTGTCAGAGAAGATGGATAGACTGGGAAGTAGAAGAGGTACAATGGTGTTAGTCTTCTGTTTACTTGTGTCCTTCATACACTTTCTAACTCAGTGGATTTTTTTAAAGTATTCTTACTAGGCAAAAGAAAAGTTTCAAAGTGAGGCCCCATGGAAAGGCAGCTTGAACTAGTCTTACAATTAGTTGTGCCAGTCTGAAATTTGACTTCCTCTTTTAGTTTGGCAGTTAGCATGGAAAAAAATCTGCTTCAGATAGTTGTTCAGCTTGATCTTCAGGTATGGCCTGCAGATTGGAACAGAAATCACCTTAGGTTTGAGGGGAAAATAGGCAGAAAATAACATCTCTAGATCTAGTTGAAAATAAATATTTGTATGGGCTTACTTAAAACAGGCAGCAGAAAGAATTACTGATTAGGTAGGGCCATGATGTTGTAGCTCTTCAACTAGATCATGCTATGAAACAGGGATTCAGTATTAATGTGTAACTAGGGAATTTGCATTTTCTTGTCTTTCAGTGCTTAGCTTTGCACTGGATCCTTAACTACTTGATATTTCACAATTGCTTATTCTAGTATGGGGAAAACAGTTTTCTTCAATGTTCAGTTCAAAGCTTGCCATGTGTAATGGGATGTCCTTGTTGCAAGGTTGTCTGAAATACACTTATTTTAAAGGGATGGATACAGTAATGTGGGATAGAAAGCAGTGGCAAGTGAGCCCTTTGTAGTGCCTCTTTTTTGCCCACTTTGCAGGCAAGGTTTGTTGATAATATTCCGAGATTAAGTGAAATATAGTCACTAGAAAATTCATTAGAGCACTTGTACAGAAGCTTCCAGATAAGATTCCAAATAAGAACAGAAATAATCTGCTATAAAAGGGGGAGGGAGATGACTTTGCAGAGGCTATACCTGACAGGGTAGCATTATCAACTACAGTTAATGTACTCTGCCCCTTTGCTGCCTATTTCTGCCTTAGTACATGGGAGTAGAAAGGAATGTGTGCCAGTCTGCCCTATCTTTAAATACTGGCACTGTAGAAGTGAATTTACATAAATGCAGACTGCTGCTCAGTGTAGCATTAGAGCTCATTGCTGCCAAAACAGATGCAGTGGGTTGTGCAATAGGTGCCATTACAGCCTTTTTAGCTGTGTTTTAAGAGCTCTGACTTGTCTGTGTCGAAGTGCTTAACTTAGACCCTTTTCTCAGAAAATGAGGGCGTTTGGCCTCAATCATGTCACTGCGAGACCGAAACTTCAGAATATTATTCTTACTCTCAGTACAAAGATCAGACTCTTTTCACTCAATCTGCTTCACATAAAGCAGAGAATTTCATGTTGGTGCTTGTGTGTTTTATGCAAAATCACTTGAACTAAATGACTCATATTTTGGAGACTTTCATTCTGGAAAACACTATCCTTCCTTCTAGCTTGTATGGGGAAGAGTCTGCAGTGGATATAGCAGGTTAAAACAACTGAGAATTGCAGTCTAAATGTAGACTGGTGTTTGAAAGATGTGGTCCTGCTCCTCTCCTACTGTCTCCACAGTGGCTGTTTTGGGCAGCTGATCTTCATGAAAGCTACTTAACAAGGCAAGTCTGTCCATTCTGGCAGATGTCTCAATTTAGATTGGCTTGTTGCAGCTGGGAAGCTTGCAGCTCATTTTAAGGGAAATTGAAGAAATCACTCTCTTCCTTTCTACCCAATAGTTACAATAAGTGCAAAACCTCTGTAGAAACTAAATATCTACTGGCAGCTAGCTGCCTCCTGGCAGTGCTAAGCATTTACAACCTGTTTCTGCTTCCAGCCTTGAAGGAGTTGAACTGCTTTAGTC
>JAWWLV010000011.1:8190460-8227976 GCA_035041135.1 Platyrinchus mystaceus
AAGATGTGGTCCTGCTCCTCTCCTACTGTCTCCACAGTGGCTGTTTTGGGCAGCTGATCTTCATGAAAGCTACTTAAGAAGGCAAGTCTGTCCATTCTGGCAGATGTCTCAATTTAGATTGGCTTGTAGCAGCTGGGAAGCTTGCAGCTCATTTTAAGAGAAATTGAAGAAATCACTCTCTTCCTTTCTACCCAATAGTTACAATAAGTGCAAAACCTCTGTAGAAACTAAATCTCTACTGGCAGTTAGCTGCCTCCTGGCAGTGCTAAGCATTTACAACCTGTTTCTGCTTCCAGCCTTGAAGGAGTTGAACTGCTTTAGTCATCTAAAGCTTTGCCATCCTTTTGATTTCTCTGCCAACTAACACTTGAGAGATTGCTCAGCACTTGCAAGTTTTACACATCAGTGAGAACCAGCAAGTGGGCACAGCATTCAGTGGCTCATTTTTCTGGGTTCTGTTGTAGTTATTTGTGATACAAAACTCTCCTGGATGTTGAATGTCCATTTTTTTTTTTTTAATAAGGAGATTGCTCTTGACTGAGCAACTTTGGAATCATTTAAAGAGTTCATGTTTTGGAAAGTGTTGGATGTTCACTTTCATAGAAAATCATGTGTCTGTTCAGTCTGAGAAGTCCTCAATGCATGCACAGAGGGCATCTAAGAATGCTGATTTCCCATCCTCGGAAACCACAGTCTGAGGAGAAGTTGCAGGCAAACTAAAGAGCTTGTAGGCAAAGCCTGCACAGGAGGTTGCAGAAGATGGGTTATATGTTCTTGAAAAAAGTCTGAAAAGCTACTGTCAGTCACCCCTGCATTATGTTTCTATTGATGCAACATCCATGACCTGACTGTAAATTTTTCATAGGTCTTTGTAGCACGTTCTTTTTGCTAATCCCATTGCCATTGTGACCATGTTTTCCTACAGAACTTGGCTGCCATTTCTCAACTGTTTGTACAGAACAGAACAAGGTGTAATAGTGGAAGTTTTGACATTACTTGAAATTATTTTCTTTGCAAGTTGTTTGTGATTTCTTTTCATCTTGGTGCTTGCAAACTGTGTAGGAAGACAGACTTAGCTAAGTACCTTACTGCATCTTTTTTCCTAAAAGTGACCTTCTGTCACTATGACAGGAAGTCCTAGAATTGTCAGGGTGTAACTTGCTCAGTGTTTCTGTTCTGTTTTCTCTTGTGACACAGTTCATATAAAAGGAGAAGCTAAAGATCAGTTTCAAAGCAACTTCTTAAGATATGTAAGAAGTTTTTCAAATATTGGGAAGTGAAGAAGGAGGACATAGGCCAGGGTAGAGATGACAGAAATTCGTGAAGACATCTCAGCAAAGGAAAAATTATCAGAGGAGCCTGGGTTACATAGTCTTGTAGCTAAAGCTGTGAGCAGCAAACTGCACTCAGGCTTTGCTCCCATTAACTTAGTCACTTTCTTAACAGTTGGAATGGAAAATCTTGATAAGCTTGTGTTTTGATGGCTTATTTGATGTGCGAACTTGAGTAGATTTCCTTTGGTGTCTTTGTCTAGATTGGTCTTTGGATGTAAGCAATACATAAATCAGTAACGCTGGAGATGGAAGAGTTCAATTTCACAGTAATTATAACTGTTTAAATTCCTCCAAACATGGGAAAAAAAAGTTTTAAATTCTACTTAACAAAAAAACTCTAAAACATATCAAAATACATGTTCTTTGAAACCTGTAGGCTCTTTCTGAACAGATTTTGAAAGCTTCAAGAAGATCTAACTCACTCTTTTCAGGATTGTCTCATCCTTACACAGGCTCAACAAATCTGTCTAATTGTACATCTAGGCAATGCTAATCTTGGCCCATGCAGATTTAACTGCAGCATGTCTGCTTTGGTCACCTCTGGCTGGGCACATTCCTTTAGTGCTGTAGAACTGGTCACAGATGTCCCTGTGACATCTGATGTCAGGATGGAGCCCACCTGAAGCAGGATGGAGCACCTCTAGGATGTGCCTTCTAACACTCCACTGTCAAACGAGCTTAGATGGAGCAGCTCATGTGACAAGACTATCCTGACTTTAGAGCAAAAGCCTGTCCTAGGGCTTCAAGTTTTCTGTAGCCACAGAGCCTGGCCAGTAGCCTTAGGTTTGAAAAGACTGAAAGCTTTAGACACAATGTGTGTTACATCTGGCTCTACAGAGGAAACTCTTGAATTCTGTTGTGCACTTGGGTTAGGACAGCTTGACCTAAATTAACACTTTCTGATATTTCTTCAGGGTTTTGGCACGTTGCCTTTTGAGGGTAAGATTTTGGGAGAAGGTGAATTTGGTTTGTTGAGCAACTATATAAATTCCAGAGCTGTCGAAGGTTGGTGTGGTGGGGACTGGGGGCAGAGTGAGTGTGAGGGTGTCCCTCCCTGCCAGCAGGGGCTTTTGATTGAACTCAACCGTTGCACAGAACGGCACCCTTCAACTGTCTCTCTGGCACAGCCAAGGACAAGACATGGACATAATGATTGGCAGCTCTTCGAATGACTTCTGTTTGAAATTAGGTAATGTTTCAGGTCTACAATCTTTCTTCTGAACTTTATCCAAGAGTTGTTGATGTTAAAGGACGGTTGCTACAAATTGTAAAAAATGTTTCTAGTTAAGATAGTGCTTGGTGGTATATCCTGTTGTCTGGCAAAGCCACTTGTGATCTAAACTTATGTTCTGTCCCAGGCAGAAAGAGTGAAAAATAACTATACGTTATGAGCTTTGTCCTAAAATACACGTTGTGCAGGGATGTGGTGTACTGAAGCCCAGCCCTGTGTCTGGTACCACATGACAAAATTTGTAGCTGTTAGAAAATGAGATGTTCTCTCTGGGCAGTCTTAGTTGGTCTCTCTTAGGTTTAGGTTTTTATCAGGGTAGTGGTAGTTGGGAAAAACCACCATGTTCAAATGTGAATGTTGTCTCTTCGTGGTTCTTCCTGCAAGGGTCTGTGTCTCTGGTGTTTCATGTCTGGGGTGCCTTTGTATTTCTTTAGGATCTCTCTTGTCTGCCACTCCTCAGCAGACTTCCCAAACCTGTTCTATCCTGAAATAAACTTCATACTGACTTTTTTTTTTTTTTCCAAATATTGACTTCTGTGGATATTTAAAGTAGCTCCCTAAGGATCTGCTTTTCCATAGCAGTCACTCTATGAACTGTTGACTTTGCAAGACAACCCATGCTAGCTCCATTTTAATACCAGAATATATTCTGAATGCAAAATACAGAATAAAACAGTTGCTACATTCAGTGATTCATGCTTGTGGTAATACTGAAAAGTTAAAGCTCCTTTAGGAAAGGCAGGATTGCTACAGGATGACAAAAGCTTCCAGTACTTTCAACAGAGGGAAGAGCACATGCAGTTATGAATCTGAAATCTACTGGAAAGGAAGGCAGTTGCAGGAACTTGGTGCTTGGTTCTCACAGTCTCTCTCCAGTCTCAGAGTGAATCTAACAGCTTTCAAGTGACAAGTAAGAAAATGCACATCAAGAGACAAAACACCTTAATTACGGTCAGAAAAATGACTGTCAAACATGATTTTCTCTCTGTTCCATGGTGTTTCCTCTTGCTAGGGAGAACACACACACTGGTGTGTTGGACTGTTTTCTTTTCTCAAAATTATGAGATTCACATGGCAGCAAATAGCTCCTGTGGTGACTCAACCTGCTTTCCTTAACTTCCTGTTGAGGGAAGGAGAACATGACTAAGCCCAAAGGATGGGTTTTGTAAATGGGGCTGTAAAAAGTTCTGACAGTCAAAGAGACTGTACTTGTGTGTTAGCACCTTCAGTGCAAGTCTCCAGACTTTTTTTGGAGAGAGATGGGCAAGTGGGTATAGGCCTCTGGAAATTTCATCAGTATTGTTCATGTATAGTCACATTTTAAAGTTTTACCTGAGAGGTGTATTTCTGAGGAGGATTCTGAACAATTTCTGTGTACTAATAGTTGATTTAATTCCCCTGAACTAGATCAAGGAAATTACAGACCAGACTGTTCCAGCTCTTACTCAGTTAATTTAATGGCTTGTTTTTTCTGCAAGGAGAAGCTCAAGCTCTCATTCCAGCATCCCTGACTTCAGGAATGGGGTGCTAGGTAGCAGAAAATTGAGTCTATGCATCTCTCTTGTCCCCTGCTATCTGCTCTATATTTAAAGCTGTTTCCATGATGACTTCTGTGTTTTGTGGTGGATTTTTTGGTTGGTTTGTGGGTTTGGTTTGGGTATTGTTCATGTTTTGGGTTTTTTTTCTGAGGACTTTTATTTTTCCCTAGTGGGGACAACTGTCATGTAGATTAGTTTCACTGCTAGGTTTCAGCGACCTTGTCCTTTATATTTGTGGTGTTGATTGTTGCCTCCTTTTACCTGATGACACAGGCAATTGCAGACTGTTGCCAAAACTTCTTATCCAAGTGTAATGTAAAGAAGTTGTATTTGGTGATGAGGATTCCTGTGTTTACCAGGGTAAACTTTGCTTCAGGTGGTTAAATAGATTACTTTCAGTCCTCTGCTTTTAAGCTTATCATGATGGCAGTGGGCAACCTGACTATCTGGTATCTTCAGACCAACTCCTCCAAAAGACACTACCAAATGTCTGGATTTCTGTAACACTCCAGCTTGTCTGCATCTCTGAAACAAGAGTAAGCTTTACAATAGTGTTCTGTTGTAAAGTTGCTGAGTTTATAACTCTGAGGTGCATTGTTTAACTTCATGTTTCCAAAATAAAAAGGGTTTAAACTGATACTATAAAAAGCGCTGACTGACTTTTATTCACCAAACTGCCCATACAGCTTTTCTGTTATGCATTACAATCTGCAATCCTCGGGTACACCGATGCGCGGTTCCCATTTTGAGCAGCCAGTTTCTCTTCCTGGAGCACCACAAAATTGCTCCAAGTTTTCTTATTTCTGTACTCTGTTGAGTTCTCATTGTTACCTAGTTGCAAGACTTCAGATGAGTAAAACATTCTCAAAACATTTGTGTTGCACAGAACTTGTAACTTAAAAATGATAGCTTGTGTTCTCTTGCTTCAGGAGTTATTTCTATGGAACAAGTGCTTAGCTTGTGGGTTGTCATTCCTTACGGTGCTAGTCCTACATTTCTTGCTTGACAAAGCTCTTTATTTTCATTTTTTTATGGCATGAACAAGTAGTTGCAACTAAGGCTGTTCTTGTCTATTACATAGAAGAGACAACTCTGGCTACAAGAACTGAATTTTAAACTACAGGGTGAGAAGGCTGGACTCAGGTGGCTTTTTGTGCTTTGGATTCTTCACTAAACCCTAGTTGCTAGCGGAGACGGTAGCCCTGAAGTGTGAGCTGTCTGTCAGCCCGCCCCTTAGCCGTATCTCGGGTGACCGACTGTGTGCACCGCGGGTTCGGGGCGGTCCCGAGCCGGGCTGGGCCGTTCGGGACCGGCCGAGCCGGGCACGGTTGAACTCGCGGCGCTTCTCGAGCTGTTGAGCCCAACGGCCGCTCCCGCAGCGCGGGCCGGGCAGAGCAGCGGGGCCGGCCTGGGGCTCCGCGGGGAAGGTGCTGGATGGGGCTGGGGGGGATGGAGCTCTGCGGGCAAGGGGACGGCGGTGAGGGACACCGAGGGCTGCCAGGGCTCCGGCCGGAGCGCTCACCCGGCGCTCCCTCCCCCGGGAGCCGTCTCGGGGCTCTGCCTGGTCTGTGTCTTCAGCAGACCGACCGCCCAAAGACGATTTGTAACCCGGGACATTTGTAGGCTGCGTCTGTCTCCGAGCTTAGAGTTTAAATAAAATGCCATCCGTCGTGGGCATTTCTAAGAAAGAGGTTTCTGTGTCAGGGTCCTCCTTCCTGGCCTCCACAAGCTTCCTCTGGGCCACTGATCACCTCTGACTTGCTGCTAGTCGCGTTACTTTTTTATTTTGGGGGGTGGGAGGGGGTGTGTTTGCGTGGGGGTGGTGATTGGGGAGTATCTAAGTAGTCAGTCATTTCCATGACCAAACCTAAACACAAATGTGTTAATAACAGTTCACTAAAACCTTTCTCCTCTCCCCCACTTAGAATTGGCAAGTATTCATGAAGGAGGGAAACACATGAGAAGATCCGATTAGAACCGCAGTGTTTGTTTCAAGATGCCCCAAAGGGAAAATACTCATCTGCAAGTCTCATCTTTCAAAACTGCCTGTGTTCTTTCAATCAAAGAAAAACGTTTTTTGAGAAAGATGACTTATGAAGTCTGTGAACAAAGCTGGATTCACAAGGATACTGAGTGAAAGACATCATGCCTTACAAGGGACACTTATCTTGAAGGGGTAACACTGTGCTCTTAAACAGAAGTACAGGCACTTGAAAAACACTGATCCTGAACAAGAATAAGGATTATAAAAACTGCATCAGAATGTTTGTTAGTCCCAGAAGAGTCAGAAAATGCCATTTTTTGCAGATATTTGCCACTTGCTTCATACTGTGTCTCATGATTTTTTGGGGACCATTTGATAATCACATTGTGAGCCATATGAAGTCCTACTCATACAGATACCTCATAAATAGCTACCATTTTGTGAACGACAGCCTGTCTATCAGCAGGGATAACCTGGACAGAGTATCGAGCTACCAATACTTGATCAACCACAGAGAGAAATGTCAACAGCAGGATGTCCTTCTCCTATTGTTTGTGAAGACTTCTCCTGAAAACCGTCATCGGAGGGATGCAATCAGACAAACTTGGGGTAATGAGAAGTATGTTCGTTCTCAACTTAATGCCAACATTAAAACTCTCTTTGCTCTAGGGCGACCAACAGACCATCTGCAGAAAACATGGCGGCAAAGGGAACTTGAGCTCGAAGACCAGAAATACCATGATTTGATTCAGCAAGACTTCTTGGATACTTTTCACAATCTTACTCTAAAATTGCTTTTGCAGTTTAGCTGGGTGAATGCCTACTGTCCTCATGCCAGGTTCATTATGTCTGCAGATGATGACATATTTATCCATATGCCAAATCTTGTTGCTTATCTCCAAAGTCTAACACAAATGGGTGTTCAAGATCTCTGGATTGGTCGTGTCCATCGTGGATCCCCTCCCGTAAGAGACAAGAGTAGCAAATACTATGTTCCATATGAAATGTACCAGTGGCCCTCTTACCCTGACTACACAGCAGGAGCTGCATATGTAATATCCAACGATGTAGCAGCTAAAGTCTATGAGGCTTCACTGACTCTCAATACAAGTCTTTATATAGATGATGTTTTCATGGGTCTCTGTGCCAATAAAATGGGAATTGTACCACAATATCATGTATTTTTTTCTGGGGAAGGAAAGGCTCCATATCATCCCTGCATTTATAACAAGATGATGACATCTCACGGACACGTAGCTGATCTCCGCCAGCTCTGGAAGCAGGCTACAGATCCCAAAGTTAAAAAGATTTCTTCAGGGATTTGGGGTAGAATATACTGCAGACTAGTCAATATTGTGCTTCTCTGTAAACTGTACTATGAGGACACATATCCTTGTTCAGCTGCATTTTCTTAATACTTGAATATCTGCACAGAAGATCCACTGAGCCAAAACAGAGCAACAACTTTTTAGATGTTTATTCAAAATATATGTAAACATGGAAAGAGGTAAAATTTACATGTGAATATTTGGGGTGGGCAGGGGGAGAGGAAGAAGATGGTCCCAGATTTTGTTCAGAAACTTATTGGAATAGCTCTCCTGTTGTACTGAAACTTTTTACATTGTAGCCTGTTTTTTTACACTTTTCAAGGGATGCGAGTCTGGATTATAAATGAACTACAATAGACTTCTAGACTTTGAAATGCTTGTTGTAAACGTTTGTTACTTTGAACTTGTCAGTAAGTCTTGAGGGGTTTTTTTAAAGCTGTGTGAACTAAGGCATGTGGCAAAACAAAAATCTGTTATCAAAATGGAATAGACCTTTCAAAACATGAGGAAAGTGGAACTTCTGACTCGATGAATGAGAGTATTGCAGTAGTTTAAGGCAGTGTAAACTCATTACAAATATTCACCATTTCTCAGTGCTTCATCGAAAGTCAGCATGGACTTGCACAGTTGACAGTGAGTGCTAGAAGTGAAGACCTGGTACAGTCGTTTTCTCAAAGTTCCCTAAATCTTTGAAACAGGGAAACAGTGTTTGAATGCCCTCTGACTTGGTGGTTTTAAGTGAAAAAGGAGCTTTAGAACTTGAAGCGATAAAAATCAAATACTACTCATGTAAGTGGTTTGGCTAATATTTCTCTGCCTTCTGAAAACTGAATCAGTGTATTTAAACAGTCCAATCTTTAGTAAGCAAATAAGCTAAATGAGTTTTCTTTTAAAAATGCTTCTGTTTTCCAATATTCATGGTTCTAAAGGTTAAAAGCAAGCAAAAGTCACCAAGAATGTTACTTAGAGCTAATGTGAAACTTTTAAAGACTTAAACAAAATTTTAAGCAGGTACTAACAAAGAGGGAGGATATTTTCTGCACAAACTTTGACTTCGCATTGAAGGGATAAGGGAGATGGTGATTCACGGAAACCCAGTACACAAATCAAAATAACTACATTTTTCCTCAAAATTGTCTTTAAAATTTCAGGGTTGTTTGTGTCCACAAAACCCTGTACCTTGAATATATTTCGATGTTAATATCACCTGCAGAAGGAACAAAACACCTGTGTGTTGGAAATCAAACCAGAACTAAGTGATGTGCAAACTCCAGCCCTTATGAGTTGTACTGTGGTGCCACAGAGACTCTGCAGAGAACCAGAGCTGTAGGGTGTCTGCAGTTCTTTCTTGTACAGCTCACTAATGGTGCTTCCACAGACTCTCAGGACAGATATCTTAGTTGCTAATTGCAAAACCTGTGGTAGCTGTACAGGACTTGCTAGTTTTAAGCTATGAGTAGTAAACTTGGTTTAACTAACTGCTACTGCTCTTGGAGCTGTGCTGCAGGTTTTATGGTTTGAATGGATAATGGTGTCTCTTAGTGTAGACAGAATCCAGGAGTGAGCTTGCTGACTGTTCTCTGAGCTGTTCTCATGGATGATAGGTAGCTACATAAAATATGTAACTTTCTATAACTGATTTTCCAGAAGGAAGATAATAAGAATCCTAACTGGTTCCAAATGTTTGGCATATAAAGAGCCTACAAATAAATCATTTATAGTGTCAAAATGACTGAAGAATGTAACAGCTATACTTTAGAAAAAAACAAATTCAGTTCTTGTTCTTGCCTAAACGTTGATTATAGTACTGAGAATGCATATTTTTTAAAAGAAAAAAAAACAAACCCACAGGACAACCCTAGATCTATATAACCTGTTGCTTACAGAGAAGATAAATGCACATATAAAGAAAGTATTATTCTGTACTGAAGGAAAGCTGCTTCATCAGATTTCTGAGTTGTTTTGAGCCATTTAAATCAACAAAACTGCACAGCAAAACTGCACTGCTAGAAAAAGCCACCCTGTTCACTGTAGGGAAAGAGGGTCTTCATATGCAGTATGCAACCAAAATGGACTAGTAAGACTACAGTTTTTGCAGCATAACTATGTGTTGGGATTTGTTTTCACTCATACGAGCAAAAGTAAAGTAAGCTTTAAGTAGCCTAAACTAGCTAACATCTAAAACGCTGCTTAAATGTAGTTTGCCATTATCTGAAAGTCAGTTTTGACCATTGAAATACTTTGTTTTACAGTTGGTTTGAGTTTCGTTTGGATTGTTTCTTAATCTTAAAAGGGTCTTGATGTTTGTAATATGCATTTTCTTTTGCTGCAGTGAAAAGAAGTTGTTTGTTGAATAAAAAGAAAAGCATGAAGGCACTCCTTTCAAAAAATGGAGACACTAGAAAACTTCTAATTTTCTGTTCTAAACACAAGATTTGTACACTTTCATCTGGAACCTTTCTTAACAATAGTCTCGGTGCTCCAATGCAGGGCTGTCAGGTTTTACTTCAACAAATAAAACTGTATCAGCCTGAATGGTCACTCCTTATTAAGAGTTTGACATTGTTGCACAGCATATTTAATGCTAAATTTTTTTTTACCAATTTGTTTGGTTTGCATCAGTTTCCCTTTGATATTACTAATTTTTATACAAAGTATTCAGTATTTATTCTTAAACTTTGCTCTGTACCACAGAAAGACAATTGTTTTGTAAAATTTGTTTTGAATAAACAGACTTATTTCTTTTAAAAAAACCTAAAGAGTACAGCAGAGGTAAATATCTCTTGTTGCTTTCTTTGGAACTGACAGGATCAGCTCTGATGCTTTTAAGTGTTGTCTGGAGTTCCCTCTTGAGAGAACTTCAAACTGCCCCCTGCCCCCGCCTTCCTTTCTGTTCTCCCTTGCACCAAACCTGTCCTCAACAAAAGGCAAAATCGGTGTTCCCCGGTAAAGACACAGCTCACAAATTTGCTTACCAAGCTTCTAGATCTGAAGTTGTATAGAACTGCTAGATATTAGAAGCTTAACCTGTTGTTATTTGTATGTTCTCTTTAGGCAGTTGTTCCTCTGGAGATGTGTATTTATCTACACAAGATTTCAGGTCATACTTTGCACCTTTTGAAAACTAGTTGGTGGTTTGGGGACCAGACATGGTATTTTCCTAGGGTATAATTAAATTCAGATAATGATGATTTGTATGTCTCTCCAATTTGTCTGGCATAATGTATCAACCTAAGGTTTTTACAAATGGAGTCTTTTGCATCAGGTAAGTTCAGTGTATACCTGTGTGAGACAGGGGCATAATGTAAGTATGAATTATCTAAATCATAGTGAAGAAGAGAACAAAGCAAATGAAGTCAGTGGGGATTGTGGTATTTGGCTTCTTGCAGGGTGGGTTTTGTTGTGGGTTTTTTGGTGTTTTTTTTTTTTTTAATTGCTCCCTTTGGCCTAGAAACTGCAGTTCAGCTAAATTAAGCTGTTTACTTGGTACTTTTTGTTGAATTAAGTGACTTAAGTATTTGATGCTTTAGAATATATCATTATTAATCTTTTTCTCAAGCCTGCAGAAACTTTAGCATGCATTTAAAAAGCCAAGAAGCTTCTCAGAGGCATATAGTCAAATATGAACACTCTGAACACTGAGATGGTCTTTAATACTGCTTTTTTTTTGAACATACATGCAAGGCTTATTCTAATGACTTATTTTCTCACATCTTGTAATTAATGTTTCTAAGGAAAAAAATGGAAAAAAAACCCCATCCCAAACAAAAGATAAATCTTTCTTGCTTTTCCATCTGATAGACTGGGTATAAATGGATGGCTGTAAGCATTTCAGTGACTTCATTACAGATAATTATTTATTAATCTTGGTGAGCTTCAAAGAAGTCATAGAGAATGTACTATAAATGCAATAATTTGCATTCTAAGAAGAAAAAAAATATACTGGCTCATGTGTGCAGCCTTACCTCCTCCTTGTTGACAAGTTCTCATCACTTTCACTGGTCACCAGGACTCTGCTAGATCCTCCTTGACTTGCTTCATGCATCACCTCAATCTGAATAAAAAGGACACATTAAAAGTGAGAATACTTAATTGCTGGTGCTTTTATTTAGAGCACTTTAACTCTTTGAAAGAATAAAAAACAGATTCTACCTAACTTAGCAAGTCACTAGACAAGTTAAATAATTGAATTCTAGATGTGCAGGTTGTAAATCAGGAATACCTCTTGTCTGTTTTTATTCCCCTTCCTTGCTTAGTGTTGGCATGGGAGGCATTCCTGACTCCAGGCAAAGTTGTTCTATTCTTGCACCACAGAAGGTGAATTATCTCCTTCTGTAGGTAATGACAGGCATGACAGTCTGTTCCTTAGACTCTGAAATGCTGGTTTTTTGGTTTGTGTCTCAAGCCAAACCAAAGACGTGACATTTCAGAGTTCTTTGTAGGGTGATGTGGAGAAAGCTGGGAATCCATCCTGTGCCCCTGAGAAGTGTCTGTGTCCCAGGTGCAGTGTTGGGTAAGACAGTGCTGAGCACATGTTGGTGTGTAGGGACTGTCCCCAGCCTGAAATGGAGCTTTTTGATAGCTCCAGTGTTTATTTGATAAACACTAACTTTCTCCCTTGTCCCGTCTTGCAGAGTTGGATCATTTCAAATGTGTTCCAGGAAACTTTTAAGCAGGTTTTTCCTCCTTTTGGTTTAAGAGCACCAAGTACTACTTGGACTTACTCAAAAGCCAAAAGCTTCAAATTCCATAAAACAACCCAGCTTCTGAGTCTGCAGTTAACCCAAGCCCATATCTAAACTCCAGCAGAGTCTTTTAGTTCCGAGCACTTTCATTTTTAATGGCTGATTCTGGAGGGGAAAAGTATCTTATATTCAATACTGCAAAATTATGTGGTTGATGATAACAATGGATCCATTAATAAGATGTTCTCACCTGAACTATTATCAGGACAAAGGAGAACCAGCTGTAGGTTCCTGCTGATAACTGGATTTTACTCTGTGTTTATTTCTGAAGTTGTGGACTGTTCTGGTCATTTCAGAAGATGGACCAAGTTTAATTTTTACTTTCAGCCTCAGGGAAATCAAGATGAAATGTATGAGCAAGTCAGGGGTGTGGATAACAGAAGAGCTGGGTTGAAATAGCTTGTATTATATCAAAAACTGAATAACAGAATTTTGCCAGGTAGGCATTTGATACATTTTTTTAGCTTTTCAGGCCTCATGGTAACACTCCCTGCTAAACATTCCCATCCCCCCAGAAAAGGAAAAACAAACAAGCAGAAAAACCCCCAAACTGGTTTTGGCTTCTGTGGAATTTCTGCACTAACAAGATTAAACCATTTTTTAATATTTAGATGAAAGTAGCACATCCATGTTTGGCTGTGACTGGTGTAAGAAGTGCTAAGGTATGAGGTTTGGTCTGTGAATTATTAATTAAATTCAGAAACTCTAAAATGCTTATTTTACAAAACCTCTGTATATTAGTGGGCTAAACTGGAAAAGGCACAGAGAACTAATAAAATGTGATCTCTGTTATTGGATGTGTTCTCACATAGAGTTCCCCTTTAAAAATAACTCATGAACTATGCAGAAGTTAAAAACTGTAACTGCAGGGACTATTGTGCCATCTCCTTTCCTTCTATATAACCTGTTTTAAGTTGAGGTATTTATTTTCCCCAGAGATGTACTGAAAAAGCTTATTCCCTTCCTCTTCTTCTCCCCCAAGCTGCTGAACAATAAGAGAAAGGCTGCTTGCTGTTTCCATCACACTTTCATGAGGCACCCAAATCAAGATCATACCTCACTGTACCCAGCTTCTTTCGTGATTCTTTTTGAACATTCATTGTATTGTTTCCCTGACACTCAGGGCTTATGTTTTCTTTCTCAAAACATACATTAAATTGCATTTTCCACCATTTTAATGATATAATGCCCTAGAGAGCCAATAATATGTATCTTAATGCAGGGAAGATGCAAGAAAATTTGGGCAAAGGGCTACTGTTATTTAAAAGGTTGTGAGTGTACAGCACTGTGTATGATTTGACCTCTTATTTTTAGTAAACTTAACTAAAAGGGATGTCGGCAAAGGTATTACATTTGTGCACAGACCATTCAGAATACAACCTCACTGGTATTCCTCCTGCCTCTCCCAGGTGTATTTGTATGGTCTAAACCCAAACATTTTGAATAAGACAAATGAGGTATTACTTGAATTTGACAGGGGGAAAGAACAAAAAAGTCTGTTCTCTGAAAGTGGCTATTTCAGCTAGCTTGGGCAAATGAAAAGCTTTAGGATGCAGCTGCAGTTCATCATGGTTTCAAGAACTGCAGATGAATGGAGTATCTGAAACCTGTTTCCAGTGTTAAAATACTCAAGGAAGGCCAAACAGCTGTTTTGATAGCTTGTTATCCCAGTCAGTGTCTACAGCTCAAAGCAAAGACTCTCTGTTGTAAGGGCAGGATTCTTACATGCTGTGAGACTTGGGAATAGAGAGGAAAGGATAAAGATATCCAAACAATCTTAAACAGAATTTTGCTGTAGAGACAATAATGCAAGAAATCTCATCATTAGAGACACAAATGCCAGATAGATTTCCCTGAAGCTTACCTGCCTGTGCAGGCACAGGTAACAGTGGATTTTCTTTGGATTTTTTTGGGTTTTGGCTGGTTTATTCATAAGTATTACATGTCTAGTTTTAACTCCTTTACATAGAAATATGTGGGTTTGAGTTCTCTCATAATATGGGATGTGCCCAAATCACAGATAATCCTACCTTAATTCCACCTTTAGTCTTCTTAATGCTTTTCTTTTTTGATAGCTCTACTTCAGAAACTGTCTTTGGAGGGCAGGAAATTTCAGTGGACCTCCTGTTGGTAGCTGAAGGAGTCAAAAAGAGAGTAACATTAGAAAATGTGTGCTAAAAGTTGAAATTCTACTTCCTAATAAAAGCAATGAGCAAAGATCCCAACACATCAGTAGTAACTTAGGCTTAGAGAACTGAGCTGTGGCTGGAGTGCTGTTGGACAAGCTGGCACAAGGGATGGGCCATCTTGTTCAGTGCTCAGATTGGCATCCAAAGCTCCACAGTGGAATGATTGGTTTGGCTTCCCCTGGGAAAACCATCTTTAGGCCAGCACAGGTAAATGTCAGCCAGCTGTACAACACTTGGGTAATTGTCACTTGCAGAGTGTTGCTTGTGTGGGTTCCCAAAGAAAGGAAATTTTGGTTCTGGTAATGCTTTGGCAATGTTGGATTAAAGGATTGTTCCCTGAATGTTTTCATTACATGAACAAGTCTCAAAAGAGTAATCACAGGAGTTCAGCAAGTCACTGTGACACAGATATAATAACAGTGAACCTGAGGAAGTGATTTCAGAATATGCTCTGTCACGTCAGGTTTGATGGACTTTGCGGGCTCTGACAGTGAGGTGTCTGATGCTACTGGACAGTCCTTAACAACTTAACCACTTGTCCCGAACCTGCTGTCCAAAGGAAGGGGACAATGAACTGTGAGAAGGGGAATCATATATTTTGCTTGAGAAGAAAATAATCTCTGTTACAGTTTGTATCTTTGTTTTGAATTGATAACGAGCTCACAGCACACACTATATAAGCACAAGGTAAACAGCTCTCTCCTTTTCCTTAGTTGCTGAATTGATACAAATAACCATTCATGTCATGGTAAAGACACATACAATGCCAGAAGAAATGCTGACAGAATCTGGGTTAGAAGAAAAAAAAAAAAAAGAAAAAAACCCCTGAACACAGTTGCTGCAATTCTGAGATTTAAGTCCATTTCATTTT
The DNA here is from genome assembly GCA_035041135.1 of Platyrinchus mystaceus. Lineage (NCBI taxonomy): Eukaryota > Metazoa > Chordata > Aves > Passeriformes > Tyrannidae > Platyrinchus > Platyrinchus mystaceus. Next base: position 8,205,681 of record JAWWLV010000011.1, read on the forward strand.
TATTCTGGGAAAACTTTCTAATTGAACAAGAACTTTTCTAAGAATAAAAGCTGGTGTTTTCAAATGCATCTGGTAACATTTTGAGATAGTTTCACCAAGGTTAATGTTTTGAGGCATTGAGAGTCCTGGTGGTAATTAATAACTTTTTTGGGGGAGAAGCTGAGGGGTGCAGTAATGAAGATGCAGAAATCTTTGAATGAAGAGGATGTAGTATCAGCGGATTCACGTAGGAGAGGGTTGAACGCTTTTAAAAGAAAAAACATTAACAAACTTTCAGATGCCCTTTTAATTAAATTCTTCTTTCAAGGTAGTTTTAGAAAAAGGCAAAAAAGGCACATAGAAGCGCCCAAATTACATTCCGTTAAAAAGACAACATATCGGTTTCACAGACAACAATAATGGAAGTCCACATTTTTTCTACCCTGTGTCTTTTCAGCAGCCTTATCACACAGCTGGGAAGAGAATTAATTAAAGCAGCTTCTCTCCAACTCTTCCCTAAATCTTCTTGGATTTATCCGATGCTGGATGATATGAGGACTTGGCAATGTCCATTTCATGCCTATTACCTCTGCACAATGACTCCATACTAGAAAGTTTCCTCAATGGAACAGTCAAATCTGGCAGCCACCAGCAGCTATAATCAACTGCTGGAGGATTCTTGTGGTTCCCAGGACTGAGCTGAAATGCAAATGTTGTCTTTCTTTGGCTCTTCCATCACTCTCTTTCAGAATATACAACAGGGGATTTGTTTTGATTTTGAGCACTACTTTCAACAGATGCCTTTTTCCCATCCCCAAGAAAGCTGTCCCTGAAGTAGTAATTGTTCTCTCAAAGGTATTTTTATTTCACCCAAAAAGTGGTGTACTGACATTTTGAAACCAAGGGGACAAAAAGATGCAAGATAAAGCACATAGAAGCTATTGATCCTCATTGTCAAACTTCTTCATACCTTTATAATCTGCAAGGAGGATGATTTATACTGCTGGCAAAACCAGAATACCGACCCTCATCAACTATTTGATACGTTTTCAAATAGGTCCTTTTTATGTTTTCTCCCATGAATCCCTGAGTAAAGTGGTTATAAGCATCAGCAAATTTACTCTTTTCCATACTTATGCACCCTGGAGACTCTGCTTAGCCTTAAATTCTCACCTACCACCACCTTGACAAAATGCAGACTGTGATCATGCCTATCACACTGAACACTATTATCTCCTGGAGCTTCTCCCAACTATATCCTATTTATACCCTGAAAAATCAGCATTAAAAGAAATAAATCTAAGACTTGACTACCAAGAGATTGTTTCATACTCTTACTAACACACAGTCATCCTAAATACGCTAGATATTCTGCCAAGGTCTAGTTGCCCTCTCTAAATCTGGGTTCAGTCCATTGGATTGTTCTACAAAGCCAATTCCCAATTTTATGGATGTGTTATGGAAAAAAGTGGAAGCAAAGGAAATAACTTCAGAAAACATGACAACTTTTGCTTAGTCAGCAATACCACGTTGTTTGAACTATTCATTAATCAGAAGACTTGAAGGGATGGTTGATACTGGTATGAAAACCGTGGCTGAAAACAACCAGCAGAAAAAGTGTAAATCAGTTATAATTTTGATGTCTGGATCACAACCTGCAAATTCAGACAGCTCCAGGTGATCCAGAACAGCTTAAGTGAAAGATGGCTCATTCACAAGAAGCCCAAGTGCAGGTGCTCCTTGATTCAGCAGCAGATTACTTAGTTCAGTTCACAAGGTTAGTCTTGGCTTCAGTGTGAGATATTTCAGAAAAGGAGGCAGGTATAAAGATAAGAAAGACAAATTCAACTGCATATATTTCAGAGCTGAATTTGATTCAGACTGACACAGCGAACTTCCCTTTCCAATTTGACCCAGAAATGAACTGAAAGCAGGAAGCAGTCTGTTTCAGTCACGCTCCAGAGAATTTTTCAGTTATTGACTGGCCCATAGTCAGAGACTGCTGCACGTCACTACCTTTAAGTAGTTTCTGGAGCACTTTAGAAAGAAACAGCCAAAATACCTGCCAATTATTATTGCACTAATTACTGTGGAACTGGAAATATAAAGGAAACTCCCTTGTAAAATTCAGCACAGTTGGCTGTTTCAAGGTCAGTACTGTATTGTACTGCTGAGGAAGTTTAAAGTTAAAGTGTTGAGCTGCCCACTGAAGGAATAAAGGCACAGGAACAAAGGAAGACAGGTAGGGTGTCTCCTTGCAGAATAATATTCCACACAGAGGGGCCTTGCTTTGTTGTTCTTATATCAGCAGATTTTCAAGGGGCTTGACAGCAACTTTGCCAGAGCAAAGAAGTATAGGTTATATTGCCTAAGGATGGAAAAGTCTTTCTGCACTAAGCCATTGAATGATAAAGCAAAGATGCTCTGGCGTTCCTTTCGCTGCCTAAACGTTCTGTTTTGTCATCACCAGAATTCAAAACAAGGATTTAGTCGTTCATGATCTTCAAACTCACGTTTCCTGTTGGACAGCACAAGCAGCAAGCCCCAGTAAAGTTTAGCAGACTAGTTGTTTCCATGCCTGTTCTTGCCAAAGGAATTTGACTCTGCTGTAGGTGATTAGTGAGAATGCACAAACTCTCACACAGAAAACATACGGGGAAAGATGGGATTGGGAAATTCACCCAAAACCTGAATGTAAAGCATTTATTTGAGGGGGGCTTTGAATGCCTTACAAGTGCTGGGTATATATTATAACCCTTGACTACAGTCTGTGTCTCTTGCTAGCTAATGAGTTACACTTATTCTGTATTTTCAACTATAGAAACTAGTGGTTTCTCAAACCATTAACGAGAACCACATGCAGCATCTCTTCTGAGTCAGCTAATCTCTCTGCAGCCTCACTTCCCCTGCACACATCCCCAGACTCTTGCAAGACATTCTTCCTTTATCCCCTATCCAGATGTTATTAGTTAGTGAGTGTTATGCACTAGTGACGGTGAGGAATGCTGAAATGGATCCAGTGAGCAGTTGTATACATTTAACTGAGATGGAACCAGCTTAAGTTATATTATTTAAAGAATTGAAAAGGCTCCAGCTGTGTTCCCCCATATGAATCTCATGTTCCAAGTTGGCCTTCTAAGATGCTTGTATGGTGAGTCATGGATTTTGTATGTGCAATGTGCTTTTAAACATGTTATTTGTTTAATGAGCTCACAGAAATTTTGACATCTCTGCTCCTGTATTTCACATTTATGTTGCACACTAAGAAATCTCCAGGTGAATATTTTATAGCACTTTGTACTGCCATGTTCCAGCTCTCACCACAAAGGTAACTAAAGCAAGACAATTTTCCTAACTGTGGTCACGAGATGGCCAAATCACCTTTTACTGAAGTTTTCCAAGAATGTGTCAGGCTGAGAAGAAAGCTTTTGGGAAAGTTTCATCTCAAAGAGTTAGAGTTTGGGAGAATTACAAGCAAATTAAAATAGAGAATTACTAACTGCAGTCATCCCTAATAGCTTGTATTCTCCTTTACAGTTCTGTAATTTATCTCTAATTGTGCCTGACAGCCTAGAGGCAACACTGGCCTGCATGGTTTGACTTCGTGGACCTATCCCAATTCACTCCAGCTAAGGAGTTTTGTACAGAAATGCAGAAAACAAATATGTAGTCAAATCATCAAAAATTGTGCCCTCAGAAGTAAATCAGCAAAAATATTTCCCTATCAAGTGCCAATTCTCTCCTCCCAACACATATAGGGACAAGTTTAGCCATCAGCAGTATTCAAGCAGCTTCCATTAGGAGTAAACAGAGTTCTCCTTAAAATAAGGTGTTATATATGCTACTTAAATATTTTCAAGGCACTCCTTATAAAAAGGTCAACGGGGTTTTATGCCTTTTTTGGGTTGATCTGTGAATAATACTTAAGCAGATTCTTACAGCTTACATGTGCACCAAGTCCAGCTGGCACAGACTTTGGAGCATCACAATAATTCCAAAACTAGTTTTTCAATGTTGAACAGGCCTGTCCCTGCAAAATTTGAAAGTTCATTTGTGAAACCAAAAGCTTCAAGCAAAACTGGGATTAATCTAAAATTTTGCTTCAAAACTTCCAGACCCACAGAAAAGTGTTGAGTGAGGGAGAGTTTACAGCAGCTCTGAGCTGCCTTTCTGGATCTTCACTAAGCTTAGAGTTTGCAGAGAGTCACCAGAGACCATAAGGACACAGACGTAACCTGTGAGAGTCATTTTCCTGATGGAAACCTGCCCTTCCTCTCAGACATGCTATCAGCTCTGACAGTATGTCATGTCTGAGCCTTCGTATCTGTGAAGATTTTTTCCATTAGCACCCTGAATTGGACTGAATTTTCCCTTGTTTGGAAAATGGATAGTCAGCAAAGAAAAACAAAACAAAATCTATTCTGGAACAAATGTAACTTCTTTTCCTTTCACAGACAACCATTGCAGTGCTACCATGGTATTGTTACTCTGCTGCCTGGGGACAAAAGCCTTTCTTTCTAGTCTTCTATTTCTGTTTACGACATTTTATTGCCTTTGCCTGCTTTTGTATTTACACAGCCTAGGAACATGGCATTTTCCTATTGCCATTTTCTATTTTGCATGCTTTTAGAAATATTCAGATAAGTCCTGGCTAAATGACAATGAGTTACAGTATTTGTTTCAAAAAGGTGTTCTAAGCCTCTCTCATGTTTCCAAGATGTTGCTCAATAAGTTCTCCCCATAAGTAAATGCTGAGAGTGCATTGATCCCGTGAATGTGAAGAAAGGACACAGAGGAAAGTCCAAAAGAGGGTAGCTTCAAGAAGAGCAGAATTTCACAGCCTCGTTTTCAAGGCTTGGAACAGGACTCAGTGTCCCTGTTCCTATTCTCAGACATGTTTCAGAGTCAGATTGTAAAATGCCTTGGTGAATCACTCGGTTTATCTGTGCTTCAGTTTTCTTTCTGAAAAAAAAGAGGTTAAAATACTGACCAGTACTTGCCAAGTGCTTTGGCATTCTGAGGGAAAGGGCACTCAGGAATTTCAAAGTATGATTCTTGGTAGCTGACAGTTGGATAACACCCAAAGGATGCCACTATACAGAATATGTGAGTGTACATGTACTATTCACAGCTGTTAAAGTAACTGATTGTGAGCTCCTGGATAAGCTGTAGATAGTCAGGGTTTGTTTCTTTGTACAGAGGTTCTCTCGGTCAGTCACCTTCAGGAATCTGAATGAGATGTCACAGTCTCCTTATCAATGTCTGAAAGGACTGAGTTGCTCTTTGCACCTTCTCAAAGAACAACCAGAATAACATTTAAAAATAAATTTCATCTACCTATTATTTTGCAACAGGATGTTAGAGACTAATCCTTGTCACACAGTTATCCTGTATTGGGGGGTTTTGTTGGTTTGTTGTTTGGGTTTTTTTTGATTCACCCTTTTTTGTATGTTTGTAGTGACAGATATTTCAGATTCATTTTTAATAGCTGTACCTACAAGGCTGACACTGCACTTCAAATGCAAGTCTTCATTCTGATAACAAAAATTAAACATCACTATGTGGACAAAACATTGGTGTGTGTCTGAAAGCAGCTGCTCATGGCCTACCTACTGCTGCTGGCCTGGTAATCTTTGGTGATGCTCTCTTTGGGGAAGATTCAGGATGTGGAGCAACAGGTTGTACTGGTCGGGTCTGCTTGGCTGCCAGCTTCTTCAAACTTACTTGCCTCTTGTCAAACATTTCTTGTACATCTTCAAGTTTTTGTACAATTCTTTGGGCATTGGCCTTGACAAAGAAAAGGCAAACAACAAACACTTGTCAGTGTTGGACTGAGTAACTTAAGAAAGTACTTGTGTTACGTGACAGACTAGAGCTGAAGATGACACTGTGCTGCAGTTTAATGCAACCCAGTCCATGCACTCCACAGACATCACAGTTTCACTGACCAAGACATGCTGACTCATGCAGTATTTCTGGCACTGCTCTGAAGAAAATCACATGTGTGTTCCATGACTACTCATATGAGCAAAACTCATTGCCCCAAGCACTCACCTCTGTGCCCTTTTGGAATAGGGAAAGAGGCATATTTTAGCAGACTCAAATATATAGCTCAGTATACTCTCGGTACAAGCAATTGGTAATTGTTAAATTCTAAGTGAGTGCATGCACATCTGAGGGGTTTTACCTTTATTTCAGGGGTGAGGATCATGTCAAACTGATTGTAGAACTCCTTTGGGTTTGAGAGCTGGTGTTCCTTGGCTGTTACCAGGAACTTCTCAATTTCAGTGAGTGCAGTTTCAGCTCCCTCTTGTGACTGGCACTTGTCCACAGCTTGGGAAGCTAAGAGGTAGATTCCAGCTTCACACCACTGGCTTGCCTTTAAAGAGAAATAGGGGAAGAAGGACTCATCATCACTGACAGTCCATGTTGTCAAGTGTTGCTTCTACTCTGTGAAATATGGATTTTCCCTAATATGTCACTAAAAGTGATCAATGTTACTTCTCAGAGTTCCTGCCCAAGTCATCCCAGCAGGATATGTAGAACTGGACTTGCTGAACTGAACTTGCTGTTCAGTTCAGCTCTCATGGGCTATATGGTCCAGTAACATGTAAAAGAATAATATTCTGAGCAAAGAGAAGTGTTACTGCAAATAGAATCTGTCAGCTGTACAACCTCATTTGAGTGTTCAGTCACATAATTAACTCAAAAACCGAAACCATATCAAAAATCACCAAAACTTCTTAAGCCTATGAAACTCAGTTAGAAATACTCCAAAGCAGGTTTACATTTCTGGAATAGCAAACGAACATTCTCAGAGCATTTAGCTTGCTATTCTAGCTAGATCAGAGAAATTGAAAACTAACAAGCAGTAAATAGTTCATTTTTAAGCACTGGAATACATTTGGTTCTCATTTCAAATTTAGGCCTGGCTCAATTTTCCTTAGTTTATTTCCTATTTTCATCATTTTAAGACCATATCTGTGGGAATCTACTGCTCCAATGTTTCTAGTTACCTTTACTGAATGAAATAGAGAAAAAACAAACACAACTTTTTAGCTTCATTGTAATTACCTGAGCTTATAAAAACATTCATTTTCAGTAGAACCCTGGTAGGGCCGTTACCTGAGAAGGTTTGCTCACCTTATCTAACTGCTTATGCAGCTCAAGAGACTTTCCCAAAATATCATACTTTTTCTTGGTCTCATTGGTAAAGTCATCACAAATCCTCCTGAGTTCAACACACTTTGGTCTAATGGAGTCAACTGCATAATGGTTGTTTTGGATGAGCTGTTCTCCATGAAGAGCTAGAGACTGGGCCTTCTCCAAAGGTTCCTGTGGAATTAATGAGAAAAATCCAAAGTCAGATCTTAGAATGACATTCATAATAATGACAATCCATCTCTGTAATCCCTGCTGTAGCCTGAGGGTAAAGGTTTGGGATATAAATGTAGCTGATATGTTTTACTTTATATTTACATTGAAGACCAACTTTATTGTCAATGAGTACACTGAAACTTGAGAGGTTCCATCTGAACATCAGGAAGCACTTTTTTACTGTAAGGGTGAACAAACACTGGAACATGTTGCCCAGAGAAGTTGTGGAGTCCAATTCTTCTTTCTCCATACTGGGGACATTCATTATACAAGCTTTTTCCCCGCTTTTTTCCCCCAGCTTTCCAAGAAACAAACTGGAACTACTGGGTCTGAACAACCCTGGCTTCTGGAAATTAGGATCTGAGTTTTGCAATTTAAAATAATGACTCACAAGAAAAGAGTAAATGTGATGTAAGGACAGTGACAAAGAAGTGTCTGGAATACCATGTCTATAGCAGTTAGAATACTAAATTGAGTGCAAACCTGTCCTTTCTCTTCCAGATGTTTCTGTTCCTTTAGGAGGTGCTCCACTCGAGTCACACTGTCCCCAATGTCAGCAAAACCTGTTTGTGCTTCCATGAGGTTATCCAATGTCAGTTTTACCTAAAAAACAGCAACAATAAAAGCATAAAACCAAAACAATAAAACCAACACAAAATAAACCCACCCAAAACTCCACCACAAGATACTCATAAAATTACAACAAACATTTATCTACATCTTTGAGAAGAGTCTGTGTCTCGAGTTTAGTCTTTCAGCTTGTTCAAATATGGAAAAGCCAAGGAATAAAACAATAATCAACTATTCTTCAAAGAGTTGTCCTGCTTCTCACTGTTTAGGCCCACACAGTTTTGAAGACCTGTAACTCCATATTACTGCAGAATCTGCATTACTCCAGTCTCCAGGCTGACAGTTGGGCTTTCTGAACTGTATTCCCTGGACTCCGGTGGGATTGGGAATTTAACATCACAGAAGAAATAATATTTGGTAACTTCACACATAAATGTAAAGTGGTTTATCAAGAAGTCGGTGTTTCACATTTTGGCCTCACAGTCTGGCACTTTCCTCACTGGGCTTTATTGAAATGTTGTAAGACATCTGATAGCTGCCAAGAATTTAATTTCTGAAAATTCACTTCTTATTTCATAATGAAGGGCTTCTCTCCCAACCTTCTTTTTGGATTGCCAATATGGGTAAAGTTTGACCTTATTTACCAGAGAAGACTAGACAGCATGAACAAATAAAATACCTCTCTAAAATCATGTTCAAAGTGTCGAAGCTGCAAGCACTGTTCTAATTTTAGATGATGCTTGGTCCAAAATTGATCAAAAGCCTTTTCTGTTTCATCCAACTGAGCCAACAACCTGTTAAGAAATTATAATGAATAGAATGTAGTTATTTCCTATAGTTCATTTCTTTTAAGTTACACTAACTGATGGCAGAAAGCAGAGCAAGGGAGATGGTGGGGAGCCTACACTCATGTAAGAGGGCACTGTGTCAACTCTCCCTTAAGCAAAAGAGAATGAAATTTGCAGTGGGATAGGCAGGAGTATGATGGATGAGTGACAACTACATGGATCTACTGTGGCAGTTCCAGTCCTGCCTCCTGACCTGCAACAGGGACTCAGAGCTGTTCCATGCTCTGACAGCCAAGGGCAACTGTAATCCCAAACATCCACCCAGTGCTTCAAAGATAATGCACCCCCAACTGATGTTGACTGAATGTGATGCAATTATTATTTTATGGAATGTTTAAAGAAGAACTCTGCAACTTGTTCATTTTTTTCACCCATCAGAAACAGGCAAGGACTGAATCATTTTTCCCAGTCCATTAAAAACAATACATTAGAAGCTCATAATGACTCCTACGGACATTGTTTTGCTTTGTGTAAATGATGAAACATTTATATGCAAAGAAATTAATATCAAGATGTCATACATCTTGAGTAAAATGCCTAAAATCAGACTAGTGAGTCATCTTCACAGTTTCTCAGTGATCCATTAATTACAAAGTAGAACAGTTTAAACAAGAAAGAAAAATGAAAAGAAAGTTTTCCATGACTATCCTGTATTTCAATAAATGGGCATTCTTTGGGCAGGTAGGGATTGGTGAGTGCTGAAATCATCAAGTTATTAGGGCAAATGACAATAGCTCCCTCCTATTTCTCTCAAAAACAAAGTTCTGTTTGCAATTTATCCCTGGAAAATGTGGTTTTAATCAAAGCTAGTTGTTGAATTCAAGATGAATTCGCAAATTCCTTTGGGGTGACTGTTAAAAGGATTTTAAAGTATTCAGTGAAAAATATCAGCTCAGCTTTACTTTTAGCAGCTTTGTTCCCAGTGAATGCTGAAACACTAGCATGGCATTTCTCTTTCCACTGCATCACATGGCACAGCAGAAACTTCTACATGGTGACTAAAAGCTTTACAGTAGTAACTAGCATTGTGGGAAGGAAAAGGGGTTTCTCTCTCTGCAGATGTGATGGGGTATCACTTCATCTGTTTCTCCCCCAGTGGTTGCACAGACATACACAAACACACACACAGTCTCACAGAGATTCAGGTGCCCTTCAAATCAGGCACAGAAATTTGGAGGACTCATATTACAGGGAAAGTAAGGCCCATGTTAAATCTTCAGCCAGGTAGTTAGTGGTCTGACCAAAAATTACCACAAAATTCAGGACTTGTTTGAACTTGCCTTGACAGTTCAATCAAGTAACTTCCTCAAAGTCATTCCCTTCTCTGAGTTTCCTGTCCAATAAATCCTGAGTGGTTGAACCAAAGGCAATTTATAACTTGCATATTTAAATTATTTAAATTACACTTGCATTTCTTAGGAATAAATTATCAACTTGCACAAAGTAATCTAGCTTCACTGACCTTTCTACTGTGGCCACATTTTCCAGTTCATCTGGACTGAGTTTGCTGTTGGCACTTCGGGTGACTGGCTCCCTAATGCACGTCAACAGGGTGGCCCCCTGCTTCACTGCCAGCTTCAGCTCATCCTGAGGGAAAAAAAACAAGCCAGAAAACAAATTGTATGTATTTCTAACAACACTCACATCTCTTAGATGGACAACACTGTGATGCTATGGGAGGATTCTTTCATAGGCACTAAATATTTCTAATAAAATATAAATGCTTACCAAAGGTGATACGTTTTTCTAGAAAATGCAGAGACTAAATCTGTTCACTTTGAATAGCAGATCTATTTTTGAGAAAAGAAATAGTACAATTTTTGAGCAGACTGCATTTCTGACCAGGCAGAAATTTATTGCAGAATTATTCTACCACAGATTGAATGTGTGCTGCAGATTGTGCAGTGAGCTGAGAGCCTGTGCTGACATGTTGCACTTCTTAATGGAATTTCCTTAAACAACACTGTGACATGCTGAGCCATAGTACAACAGGTATAAGGAGTCATCCATAGAAGAGGAGTCTTCCCAGCATGAAAGATACATAAGGAAAAGGGCAATGAAGCTGAAACATTATCATGTCAGCTGATAAATCTCCACATCACTGCACATTCTTCCACAAAACTTGTTGTTGTCCTAATACAGCTTAAGTAGTATTTTTTCTCTTGTGTTTAACCTAAGGTATTTGTTGACAGCAGTAATATATTCTTCTGATTCTTATTCTGCAAAGTTAAACTTGCCCCAAAGTTTGTGGGTTTTTTTAATAAAACAGCTGTCATTACCTAGTTAGATCATTCTATCTATTCCTGATTATCCTCACAGTTGTCTCTCTGTTCCAGTTCATCCTTTCTGATGAACTCTTCATCAGGAGCCCATGCTATTCCAGATGTGATTCCATCACCCCCCCTCATACATCAGAAGTGACATTTCCCTGTTCTATCACTCTTGAAGCTGTAAAATGTCCTTTTCCACAGCTGAATCAAATGGACCTCCTGAACCCAGGTTTCTGTCCTCCTCAGTGGCTTCCAGACAATGGACTTGCAAGTGACGGCAGAAAATTTTGTTAAGTCCCAAATCATGTACTGTTGTGCTGGAGCCATCGTGAGAAGACAACAATCACCTTGAGCTTGCCGTGGTGGTCGGTGTGTGCAGTGAGGAGCTCCTCTGTGCACTGCACATCGTTGGGAAGTTCAGTCTCTGCTAAGTCTGTTCCAAAGGTCTGCAGCATCTGTGCTGTTGTTTTTACTGTCATTGCAAAGTTTTCAATAGCCTGGAAAAACAAGAGCATTAAGTCACAAACTTTAACAACAGCCCTTTAACAACATTCAGTCCTTCAGGCAAACTGTGCTGCAAGTATTACATGCCTGTAAAACAGGTCATGTTGCCTTTTTTGGGGTGGATATGCTAAAAGTCACAAATTGAATCCTGTGTCATAAAGTATTGTCATCTCCATGAGCCAAATGGGAACTCCCAGAGCTTAGAGGACATAATGAAACCACAGAGGACATCAGCTTCAAAGCCAGGCCTGGAACTTCAGATCCTCTGCCCATACTTCCTGGGAAATTCTACTGTGTTTAAAATTTTAATGAAGGTTTAATTTAAGTTGAGGACACTCCTAAAGTATATAGGGCAAAGTCTTTTTGTATTTATATTTATACAGCCATTGTTCACTCAGCAATAATCTGCCTTCCCCCTGACTTCTGAAAATGTGCATCTCCATCCTGCCTATCTGTACCAGATGCATTCTAGTCACTCCCTCCCATCTGTTCACGTTAGTACACAAATACAAGAAGAAGTTACAGCAAACACAGTTAAAATGCATAGATTCACTGCAGCATTGTTTTATCACTTGGGTTCACCAACACAAAACTAGTCAGAAATCTGTGGTTTTACTGAAGAAAGGGCAAAAGAGGAAGGCTTAAAAACAATGCTGTTTTCTGAGAATATATTGTTCAGACCTGTGAGATGTGATTAAAACCTTTATATCTTGTAGCAAGTAACTGCATGGGTTGTTTTTTCATGATCATGCCCAAATTTTGGGGGGAGAGGGGGGTGTGTATTGTTCTGTGTATCTCTTTATTCTTTGCACTTTTTGATCTAACCCACTCAATGGTTTGAGTCAGTCAGCAGCACCAGGGATGCTCTTACATCCAGGCAAACGCTGTGTAGTTGTTGCATGTTGCATTCCCTCCTCTAGCAGTGATGGGAATTCCTTGTCTGCAACCATGACAGTAAAATTTTGCTGTGTGCTCTGTGAAAAACAAACTGGAGGTAGATCATCATTCAAAAGGTACAGTCCACATATGTGATCTGAAACATGCCCCAGATGAAGCAATGCCTGCACAGTCTGTAGCCTCCTCCCCTTTTCCCCCATAAATTCATGCCTGCTTTCAACACAAGCAGTACAGACCCACATATGCTCTGGGTGAGTGCCCAGCAGCTGTAGCCTGCTGTTCTCAGCACTGGAACTACTGGATTAGAGTTGGCTGAAATGTCACACTTCTGGCTGCCACACAGACACAGCCATCCACAACCAATTTCCTGAAAGCCCAAAAATGTATTCTGTGGGCAAAAAAGCTCACAGGCCCCTGCCAGCCAAGATAAGAAAGCAGAAACAGTGAACGATGCAGGGAGATCACTGAGTCACTACCACTTAGCCACGGTTTAAATCTGTTTCAGAAAAAAAGCACTGGCAGGACGAGATATGAGAACACTGAGAGAAGCAGCAAAGGACATGCAGACAACACCTCAGCAAGACTCAAAGTCAGGTTGTCTCAAGGTGCCATGGAGGCTGACACTTCCCTGATGACAACCTCTTATCCAGATATTCCTTGGTTGACTGCACCACTCACCAGGAGGTTATCAGAGTTGCACTAAATAGCATGCTTGCCTCCACCCTCTCCTGTGCATATGTCTAATAAATTGTTTCATGTACCTAAGTTATATCTGTGGTTTGTTGTTTTTTTTCTCAAGTCTCTGTGCTTGGTAAAAGCTTTTCAAACAAATTTAACCCAAACCTCTGTGGATTACACAGCCCCACTCCCCTCAAATCTTGGCTCACTTTTATTTGCATATTTTAACAAACTATATATTATTGCTTTATGTAAACTCCTGTCATTAATAAATGATACAGCCTTTCTTGTGCCTCTTTTTACTCCCCTCCCTCATATTTTCAAGCCTTTAGCTGTTTGAAAGGTCATACAGATGATTCATTTCTTCACACTCCCCCCTCCTGCAAGGACAGTTTCATATTTTTGACACTTTTAACACGTTAGCCTGCTCACCTATCTCAATCCTAATCTCACTGCAGTCAACACAGCTATAAATGTAGAATATCAGTGCCAGAGGGGATTCAAATTCAGTGTTTCCATATTTAGAAGCCTGAAATATTCGGTGGTTTTCAAGGAGAGTAAAATTTAATTTTATAAGGACAGAAAAGCACAAAAAATTATATCAAGAAAGTGACAAAAGAGACTTGATTAAAGTTACCTCAGAAAAGCTCTTTTTATGAGTGTTAGATGTAACCTGTCCATCAGCAACAACAGACTAAAACCCAGGGTTGCTCAGAACTTTGCAAAATATTGGGGTTCACATTAGATGTGAGCTCTAACATACCAGTCTTGCAAGTAGACCCACAAAGACAGATGCAAACACTGCATAGAGTCTCCATGAAATTAATTTTCCAGGATCACGACCCAGCTTAGCCCATTTTTGCTTAGGAAGGATCAGACAATATTTTAGCTGCTAATGTGCCAGAGTTTGGAGTCTGTTTTTATGAACTGCCACCTTTTCTGGGCACCAAAATGAATTGTTTACATTGTTTTGAAGCACACACTGAAATGCATTAACCAGCCCAAAAAGGGAACAAACAATCAAAACTGTACAAATTTCCTCAATAAATAAAAAGTCTTTCTGCCTTCCTACTTACAACTGTTCTTCAGTTACCCAAAATATGACTCAGCTGGACTGCATGCTTACATAGCACAGAAATGAAAACGAGGTAAAATAAAATCTAGTGTTTCTATTCTCTTAAAAGCAGGGACAAAATTAATCATTAAACTAAGAATTTTGACCTCTGATTCAGTAAAGTGCTAAAGCCTATGTTCAACTTCAGCCATGAGCTGAAGGTCTATGAATCCCATCAATTATTCAAAAGCCAAGAGAATGTGCCAACAGGCCTTGCTGAGTACGGATACCATGACAGTGTTCGGCCCTAGGCCAGGAACACAGTGAGATACAGATTACTGCTTCTATTGCAAACTTTTGGGAATTTGCCTTCCTCTATTTCAGTCATGGATTTCCTCCTTCCATGAGTCCCTGGTAGAATCAGTCTGTTGAAATGCAGCTGAAGGGTTACTACTTAATGGTTGCTCTGCATTGGTCATCTGGACAGTTCTGGTTAGACAAGTGAAGAACAGCACCAGCACTCACAGTTCGGTGATGGATCCACTGGCTGTGGCCGTACTCCAGAGTTCCTCCCAGCTCCCGGGTCAGCTGACTTTTGTCAATATAGCCATGCAGATCAGAGACAGAGTTTAACATGATGATCTGAAATTAATCCAAACACACTGGACTGAGAGAAATAATGAGCCATTGTTCCTAGGATCTGGGTTTGCCTTAACATGTATGAACACTGCAGTTCCACTGCAGGCTGTCAATCCTCAGTATGTATTTGGTCATGCAAAGGCTACAGTTTATTTTCACTAGATTTTTCCTTCTTAATGTGTACATGGACATTCTTGAGCTAACCACAGTTTGACATAATCTTGCTCCTTCCTAGGCTGGGTCATTTTGCACATGCTTTAAGAGCAAAAGTAGAGTATTGAAAATGTTCACACAAACTTCCATCAAATAATTTATTCTATAGATAACTGTTATTTACAGAGAAATGGAGGCATAGGCAAGTTAAAACAGCTTCCTTAAAACCAAGCACTTGATTCAGGCAAGTGCTGAAATGAAACCATTGTCAATAAGATTTCCCTTTCAGCTTTATAATCCTTTTTTTTTGGCATTGTGTGTCCACTAAGTTCACCGGCATTATTCAATTTAAAATCATGATGAAAGAGAAAGCAGAGACAAACCTAAATTCATTTTCTTACTTTGAAGAGTCACTTTACCACTAGACTTGCTTAATGAAAGCCAAAAAAGATCTGCAGTCAGCTTCAGATACGCAGCATTACCACTGTAAATTTGCCAACACAAGTGGTTAAGCAGATAAAACACATGTATTGTTGTCCTAACAGTTAGAAAATATGCCATGATTTCAGCAACAGAAGAACAAGATGTTGAGCACAAAGTACTCGGAATTTTAAGCCTTGGACTTTAAAATATGTCAAATGTGTCACTTGACTCTGCTGTTTAAAGAAAGGCTACCTGGCTCTGCCTGTCAGCAGGCTCCAAGGGAGCGGGGTACATACACTGGCAAACACTCTGGACAATAAGATTAGTGAAGATGTATGGAGACAAGAGGATGTATATTCTAGGCTAATAATGCTCTAGGAAAAGCCTTGAGAACAAACCTCAACCCTCCCAAGCTTTCCCTTCTCCAAGTTAGACAAGCCCAGTTCCCTCAGCATCTTCTTATAGAGCACATGCTCCAAACTCTGACCTTCTTGATCTGTTGATCTCACTCCAGATTATTATTTTGCTTTTACTGGGGGAACCAAAACTGGACAGGGTACCTCAATGTGATCTAATGAGAGACAAGTAAAGGGGGATAAGTGCCTGTGTCAAGCTGCTGGCTATGCTCCTGCTCATACTGCCCCTATTAATGCAGGACACTGATGGCTTCCTTCAGTGTGCAGGGCACACTCTGGCTCAGGTACAGCTCACTGTCTACCAAGTTCCCAGGTCCTTTTCTGCAGAGATGCTCCTCAGATAGTCAGGCTACAGTCTGCATTGTTGCCAACAACACAACACTGTTGTGCTGTTGGGAGGGAAGAACACAGATTCTTCTTTCTTGAGGAAGAAATCCTTCCCAGATGCAGGAATTTGCTTTGCCCCTTTTGTACTTCATAATATGCTGGTCAGCCCATTCCTTGAGCTTCTGTTCCAGTGGCTCTGTCTTGGAATCTATCAACTGCTCCTCCCAGTTTAGTGTCACCTGCACACTTAATGACACTGCAGCCTGTTGACTCTTCCATGTCATTGATAAAGATATTACACAGGGCAGGTGCCAGCAGGAATCACTGCAACACTCCACTTGTTTCCCACTTCCAGGTAGAGTATGAGCCTCATCATTACCCTCTGAGCCCATCTTGAAACTAGTTTTTAAATCCACATCTAGTTGTCCATCCATCCAGACTTTTACCTAACTTGGATACAAGAATGTAGTGGAAGATGCATCTGGCCCCATGGACCTGTACAGGCTGAATGTTCTCAAGTAGGCCCCCACTCAATTCTTTTTCACTTCCAGCAGTTCATCTTCTCTTTGAACCCTGTCTCTAAACACAGAAGCCAGGAGACCTTGTTGGTGAAGAAAGTACCTCAGCCAAAGTTAGAGGAAAAGCTGTTACCTGAAAGTGTTACGAAACACTGCTTGTTATGATCAAAGCCATAAAACTCAAAAAGCTGCATCATCTGGAAGGGGCCTCAGACTGGAACTTGAAGTCTATGTACTACTTCTGAATTGCAAATCACATTTGAGAAAGTAAATCTCAACTGCTTTGTACTTCTTCTCTACCAGAGATGTTGCTGACAAGTTGGAAATCTTTTTAAACTTCACACTTCACTAAAACCACAGAGGAACACTGTCGTGCACTTCCCTTTTAAGAAGAATTTTGTGTTTGCTTTCATCTGACATTCTCAGCATAGCCACAAAGCAAACTTATTAATGTTGCTGGCTAATATTGCCCAACAGGGCACAGGGTCTTCACTCTGCAGGCATTTCTGCAGGAGAAAGCCTAGGAGCAATCCAGCATCCATCTAAGAAACCAATCTTAGAGAGCATTAGCATCTCCCATGCTGCTTGCCAGCCTAAAGACAGTCATGGTCAGTAAGCTGAGATTGCAAGGGAGCAGCAGTTTAGGAGAGGAGGGTCTGCATGGGCAGGTCAGCACAGAACACAGAGCTGTGGTGAGGCTGCTTCCTGATGGGTTAGGACACCTGAAAGAAGTCACAGCCTACAAAGGTCAAAGAAGTCCCTGCTCTGGACAGATTGTTCAGCCTTTTGTGTATGCTGTGAAGATGCTTTAATTCATTTCCTATGATGGGAGGTTCCTTTGGTAAATCTCTGTGTGTTTCTTTTGAATTCCCAGAATCTAAGCTCAGATGAATCCTGGTGTGTCTCCTATATTTCTTTATCTTGCTCCCGGATAAGGATATTTAATCTAATCACTATCCCAGTAAAGATTTACCTTATCAGGTTTTATGAAGCACATTTGTATGTCAGTGTGATATAAATCCGCACTTCCTTATTGTGTCTGGTTTGTTATTTCAGCCTTTATTTCCAGCTCCTGTTTGATCTTCTGGCTCCTACTCAATCCAGTGTTGATTTAACCCAGCAAATCTATTTTACTGAACATATTTGCAGTCTGATAGCTCAGATAAACTATTTCTTTGACAAATGCACACAATATTCTTGGAGCTCCTTTTGAATGCTCATGTCTTGGTCCTGACTCGCTTACAGTTGTGATAGGAAATACCACCCATCCATGGCCCAGTTATGACATTAATGTTGCCATAGTGCCAAACTCACAACACAAACAACCTGCAAACAATTTAGAAGATGATGGTGATATTGAAGATAGGCACTGATCCCTAAAAGTTCCCTGCTCTGAAACACAGGTACACAGGGGCATGTCCAGATGGTATTTTTAGGACGGGGCTGCAAATACTGGTGAAAGGTCCCTCCAGAGAGTATGGCAGACCCCAGGAACTCAGAACACCTTTAGCACAACCCTGAGCAACTTAGAAGAGCATCAGGCATACGTGGACAGTCTGTATATAAACTGACAGGTTGTCTACACATATCTGGGCAGGAGGCAGGCAGATCCAGCAGAAAGTGTGTCATGCTCTTTGTTTTTGTAAGGCTGCTCTCTAAGAGCTCTGTGGACATACCCAGGGTGTCTCAAAATCTGAATATCCAAGATAACAGCAAACTAAATGCATATCTTGATTTTCCTGCCTGTAAGAAAGATAAATTACTATTTCATACTTAATGCAGTGCTTGACTTCTGCCTAGAATTAACCTCCCTTCCAACTTCCATCTCTTCAAAGTTGGATTTGAAATGCAACACTGTCATCAAATAGATTGCTAAAAGTGTAGAAGATGCTGAATTGTTGGAAAATTCTAATCCTTAATGAGGTTGCCCTTTTTGGGCTGCATTGCTGCTACAATAGTTGCTATAGTAACAGACCATGGCTTATTAAATATAGGAACATCCATTTTTTAAAGTACTATATTTTGGGTTGGATTCAAAGATATATTTTTTCATCACTTCTGCATTTTACCAAAAAGCCATGCTTGCCAAACTACAGCAAATGTTACAATTTAATCCACATTAACCAAATGTCTATTCATGGTTCCTTTTCTGTATACAGTATAATAAATAGGCTGCTGCCTCTCACTTCAGAAGAAGCAGAAGGTGTCTTAAACATCTGAACTTCAAACTTGGGTATTGACAGATCTAGAATTTGTTGGTGGAGAGCTATGAGTCTTTTGCAAAACAATATAAAACCACAAGTAAAATTCAAAAGAGTTATATGAAATCCCTACAGTAAAGTCATTATGAAAACCAGTATAAGTCTGGTTCAGGATGAAATATCATCAATAATCATAATTCAAGTCTATTTATAAAACACTTGAAACCACATGCAAACATGCAGCTAGGAACAAGTCCCAAAAGAGCTCTCAAAGAATAACCTAAAACTTAAACTCTTTCAGGATTAATAATCTTCTTCAAATCGCATTCTCATCAACCTATTGCATATGCCAAGTGAATATAAAAAGAAATAGAACACAGACTAAATCTTGAGGGCATAGGGATCATAAAAGGCATTCAGAATAGGAAATGCTATGGAAGCACTTAACAAAGTCAGCAGTCCCATGGATAATCCATAAAATCGTGCAGAATTCAACACCAGCCTTTCACTGCTCTGTAGTCCTGAATACTCACATTTGTCACTGGAATGAGATCTACCTCTGCCTACCCCAGAGGAACAGCTCCACTGAGTTAAAATGTCAATACTTAAAAACTGAGTCATATTTCATAGCTAGACTGACCTTCCACGTGGGAACATGTCCATTAAATACTGTGAAGCATCCACTACTAATTAACATTTTGGCATTACCATACAGGTATTACCATACAGACCCACATGAAAGTCCCCAGTTGCCACTTGCAATCAAATTTCAGTTACTGGGTTATGAGAAACTGCTGACACCCCAGAACTGCAGATATGGAGATATAGGAAACACATGGACAAAAATGCATGCTTACCGGTACCTTCATTTTAAAGTCATCTCGATAGAGTTTAATGCCAATGTCAGCGATCGCCCTTTGGATAAAGCGGGAGGGTCTCAGGACAAACACCAGCTGCAGGTTTCCTGGAAATGCTCCCTGCAAGAAAAACAGAACTTTTAGAAGGTACAACTCTGCCTTGTTAGGGAATTTTCAGCCAAGTGTTTTCTAAACAGGGCAAGGCAGGTAGAACTTGCTGAATCTTGCTCAGTCCAGCTGCTCATTATATCAGCTGGTCCACTGTGCCATTGTCACTGTCTCCAAAGCCAGCAGGAAGAGAGGCCCAGCCACACATTGTTTTCTGATGTGGATTTATCACAGAGCTGCAAAGATCCTGACAAGGGCCTTTCTCCCCAGATTCGAACCCCACCAAGGCCCTTTGCACCACCAAACCATAGGTTTTCCCATTTTTTAGGCTGCAGCCACTAGAGGGCAAAGCTGGCTGCCCACATCTGACATGGTGAAGGAAGCTGGCAGCACAGATGGATTCCCCAGGCTGATCTACCTTCTCATTCTGCAAAGGGTTTTGAATCCTGTTAACCTCACATATTTTTACACACACAGACACTCAACACATTTGTAAGACATGGCCCTGCCTGCAACACCCAGCCTACATCTCTTCACACACTCCTCTGAGCTCATCAAGCATAAAAAAGGAACAATTACTCAAAGAGAGCAACTAAAAAAACCTGAGAATAAAAAACAATTCTGTCTAAATACCTCGAAATAACTTAAATTTGCTTTTGTCATCCCTTTATCCTGCACCTCTGTGTATAAGTGCTTGCTTCTCACACAGCACACATTCCTGGTAATAGATGTATAAATGCAGCTGCTTTTCTTAGCACTGAAAAGCAGTGCCCAGCTCTGACTTTTGCAAATGTAATATAATAAGCTATTAAGAGTTTCTGACAGAGATCATTTACTACCATGCAAACACAAGTCCCTTGGGATCTGTTTCTTTCATAAGCAGGCCACATCAATTACTCCTCAGGGCACAGAAGGGTACCTCTTATACTCTTCTAGGAACCAACTTAAAATTACTAGAATTTAGATTGCAGTCAACCCAGAAAATAAGGAATTTGTCCTAATGCAGCAGTAAACAAAGCTGTGTTCCTGCAGCATCCTCCCTCTCTTATTTAACACTCATGAGCTTCAGGGCAGAGGAGAGTTTGCATCCACAGCCAGAAAATGGGAGCTTAAAATGAGCACAGGAGACTATATCATGCGCTGAAGGTTCAGCAGATGATTTTAATTTCCAGAAGATAAATAACAAAAGCAAGCACTTACTGCTATCCGTGTCAGGGATGCCTTGACTGCGCTCCATTTGTCCCGTCGTCTGTCTATGATGATGATGAATCCGATGCTGGCAGCCTCCAGACTGCAAAACAGATGAAATAGGTATGCAGGGTTACACAGAGATACTCCCATTCCAAGGAAGAGTTACTGCAGCAAAACACAGCCTCCTTCAGATCACCCTCTGAGCACATTATGAAAACAACGTACAGTGGAAAGAATGAATATTTGGCTGAAATTCACATGAAAAGGAAAGCCAGCAAATTTTCTCTTTCCAGTGTAAGGCTAGCAGCTTACACAAAACATGAATATTTTATCTGCTAAATCTCTCAGTTGCTGTGCTACTCCACTGCCAGTCTAGGTGACATGAATCGTTCAGGATCACAAAGTGCACTGTGCTGTATTGAAGACAAAAACCTCAGATCCCGTTTTCTCTGCAAAATAATTCAAGCTATTAGACACCTCACTTCAGTCTTCATTCTCAGGTATGCTGACATCAGACAGGGGCACTGAGCTCCTGGGGGTCAATATCCCCTGACTGTTACCACCTTGCTGTATACAAAAGCCCCAGGAATTCTGGTAGGCAAAGCAGAAATTGAAGAATTCTATCTTGCCAATCACAAACTTGTTCTAGGGTTGCAAGTCATTCAAAACTATCCTTTTAACATATTGTCTAGGATAACAGTTCCTGCTCCTTCTCAGTGCTTTGTGGTTTTTGGTTTTTTTGGTTTTGGGTTGTTTTTTTTTTTTTGCTGTGTGTTGCAGATTGTTACTGAAAGGGTAAGAAACTAAACACAAAATTCTCAGCCTGGGGTCTTCCTAACCAACCCAAAAATCTGCATTGGATTTATCAAACTGCTTCTGCTGACTGGAACCAAAATTTTCTTTGGATGTCTGGTCAGCAGGAAAGGTATGGGAAAATCAGCCCCAGACCCCCAGGTAGCACCTCTGTGGACAGGGTGCCTGTCCTGCCTGATGGAGTCACACAGATCAGGTCAGGCCTTTTCACTCTGCCTTGACAACTGAGGCTGCTGCATTATAGGTGGGGTGCCGGGAATTCTGGTTACATCTCAAACAGAGGAGGTTGGGGCAAACTTGCTGATAGTTTGGGAAATCTGAACAAGCACAAAGCCATGTGTCATTTTCCTTATTTACTTGTGTAATACATGTTCAAATGACGTTCAGGATAGTATCAATTGTTGTCACTAAGATGAGCTGATGGTATTTGTATGTGTGGTTTTTTATTTATTCTGTTTTGTTTGTTTGGGGGG
>JAWWLV010000011.1:8228488-8252597 GCA_035041135.1 Platyrinchus mystaceus
TGCTTTTTTTTTTCTTCTTTTTTTTTTTTTTTAAAGAAGATAGGACTGATTTAGGTCCTAAATTTAGCCACGGAAACAGAGAGAGTGTCAGCAAGTGATCCTATTTCAGTCAGCATGCTGAAAGGCCATACCAAGGTCTGAATGTCATTTGGCACTCAGGAGTGGATGCAGGCAAACAGCCATGGGAAGAGGCCTAGCCAAGATGGAAGCATCAGCACAAGTGATGTACAGCTGAGAAACCCCACTTGTGTGTGTACTCAGAGGAAGGGAGTTTGTTTAAAAATAAATACAGACACTCTTATTCTATCATTGTTTTCTCAGTGTCATTACCGTAATATCTCTTGTGAAAATGAATTGGGGTTTCTCCAGTTCTCTGAAAAGAAGGATTAGAAGACAATCCTGAACAGCAGACAAACATCAAGCTTACCTCCAAAATAAATTCTGGCACATCTGCCCAGATCTACAGATGTCTGGCAGAGAGGTTCCCTTTCCCTGAATGAAATATGTGCAATCAGCAGAGCTGTACTTTCTTCAGCTCTGAATTAGGGTTAGTCCTTGAACACTGACTTGAGTAGGCCAGGAGATGTTGAATTTCCTGACCTCTTTTGGGAGGAGAGAAGGGCACCTGTTCCTCAAAGGAGTGGATCCATGTCAAGTGGATATCTTCTGTCATATTAGCACGTAAGATTAATCATTCCAGAGGGACTTAGTAACGCTGAGTGATGTTATCTGCAACCACAGAGCTCAACACCACAGCTAGCATGAGCCTTTTTCTGCAGGATATGCAGAATCAGACACTGATATTCTCTCTACATTTGCCTGGAAAATGGTGTGATTTCTCTGGTTCACTAAGTTCTGAAGTACTTTCTATGATAAATAGGGTGAACTGCTTTTCAAACTATCTCATCTTACCTGATTCATGGCCATACCCTTTGTAACTCCAGAAGAGTTAGAGACTATTCTCTATTCTTAGTCACTTAATTTGATAACCTTCTCATCTTTCTCGAAAATTGAAGTAAAAGGTGAACTACTGGCAGTGAAACAACATGCCAGGAATGCTGTTATAATACACACAGCAGTATATAGTGCAGTAGTGCTGATGAAAGCAACAATGCAGTCCCTTTACTGCTTGCTGAGATGTATGGCAGAGACACTCTGTGTGCATGGACCTGCCAGCTGCAGATTAACAAGGCTGTGCTGCACCCAAACAGGTCCCCTACTTATGACATACGATAGTACTTCATAAAATTGTCATAAATCACATAACCAAAGCTTGCTGCTCAGGTTCTTCCTCTTCTAAATTAACATCTTTGTCCCTCACCATCTACATAGAGGGTGACAAGTCTCAAATAGTGACTCAAAAAATGTGGTCAATCTTTCTAAAAGAACTGCAACAAAGACTAGAAAACTCCACAGAAAATTCATATCCCTGCAGTGTGATCTATGATTGAACCTAAGAGTTAAACCAGTGTGCTGGTATGCAGAAAATGTACCTTCAAACCCCAGTCACTGACCTTGAATGAGTCATTTAAAGCAGATTGAGCAGTCACTTACTCAACACAGGTTTTGGTGAGTATGTCTGTAATGTGAGATATTACTTACACATAACTCATCATCTGTAAAATGGGCATATTGCAGCTCTCCCGACCTACAGAGTTCTGAAACTCAATTCACCATTCTTTGCACATTGCTCTGGGGTTCCTCAGGGGAAGAGAAAACACAGAACTGAAACTGAATCAAAGCAAAGATCCATTCAGCCCAATACTCTGACTCCAATGTTGGTAGACAATGACTACTGAGACAAAGGCAGTAGGAAAATGAGAAGGACAATATTTCTCTTGGTATATTCTCCCAAGTCCCAGCAGCCTGAGTTTGCATCTGAGCCATTGTGTTCAGCTGTCATTGATGGAGCAATCCTTTGTGAATTTGGTTAATTTCTTTTGAACCCATCTGTACTTTTGGGTTTCACACAGGCTGAAGAAGCATTTCTGTCTATTATGCTGACACTGTAACGTGCTAGTTCTCCAACATGTGACAACTTTACTGGGAATCACCCCCTAGCATACCAACTACAAAGAACTGAAAAACTAGTCTTATGTTTTTCTCAGCTACTATTGCTGTTTTATGAACCCTGAAGCTGGTCACCCTCCCAGTCCTGAAGCTAGTAAAGAAATATTCAAGACAGAGTTTCTCCTGCAGAACAAAAGCCCCACAGAGCAGAGTGAAACAATGAAGCTGTTAAATTCACAGTGTGTGGTTTGTCTCAGCTTGCTTTGGCAACTCAGTATGGGGAATACATGTAGGTGGAGGTGGAAAACTCACTCGAAATTGAAGGAGCGCATTTTCCCTTATGATCCTCTAAGCACCTTTTTACACAAAACCACAGGAAATAATAAATCCTTGCTTGCTTCTAACTAGCACAAGCAGCCATGGTTCAGAGACAGGATCAGGGAACTGAAAAAATATTAGGGTCTCTTAGATAAACAAGAAGTAATTCAGCAGCCATGCCTCAGCACAGATCCTCAGAGTAGGGAAAGTCAGCCTGTTTCACTATCCTTGCACAACTACAGGCAAAGAGCAAGGAAAACATCCTAGCTGTGGAGAAATCTCCAAGGAAATGAAGCATCAGAATGCACATGGTGCTTGCCAGAATCCTATCAATGGGGCACCTCAC
Source organism: Platyrinchus mystaceus (assembly GCA_035041135.1). Lineage (NCBI taxonomy): Eukaryota > Metazoa > Chordata > Aves > Passeriformes > Tyrannidae > Platyrinchus > Platyrinchus mystaceus. The sequence goes on from JAWWLV010000011.1 coordinate 8,231,163, forward strand.
TTGCTTTCTCAGAAAAGGGAAAGCTGCACAGAAAGATGCACTCGGAGAATGAGCAGTCACAGGACCCACATCAGTTTGTCTCCTTCCAGATGCAATCCTTCTCTTGTTACACCCAGTTCCCCTGAGGGTTTTCACAAACAGCCCCTCTTAGCTCCCTTGTGATCTGCCATCTTTGTTGCTGCTCTTCAGATCTACAACCCCTCGCACCCAGCTCAACCCTGTGTGAAGCTTTCTTTCCAAAGTAAATGATGTAAATGGTTCCTTGGCCCCCCTGTACATTAGGGAGGTTTCCTAATGACTGGATAGTTGCAGGGTCACTGGTACATCCTGGTAGCATCACTAAAAGCAGAGAGCCAATGGGGAAGTAAAACTCTCCAGGACACCAACAGACACTTGTGCTTATCCTCACCTGGGAATGCTGGTTAGATACGTGACCACGTTCAGAAAATCTTCATCAGGTATTTCACTGAATCCTGCGAATTCCGGAAAGGTTATAATGGGTGCCCCATCCTTCCCTCTTCCTCCTGCAAAAGAGAAGTTGTAAAGTTTAGAGGGTGATTTTATGCCTTTGGACAGACTGGTCAGTACTCAAAAGGGAAACACTGGTATATTCCTCCTTGTGAAGCATCCACATCCAGTAAACATGAATCAGCTTCCCATTTGATATTATAACTCCCTATAGTTTCATTACCTCATTTTACTCCAGCTGAGATTCTAGCCTCTGTTTATTCTCAGCTTTTTCAGGAACCTTCTTCACAATTCTGATTAAGTGCTTTTTTTGGTTCTTTGTTACTCATTTCCAAGTAATTCATTGTGATAATATTAAAACATTTGCCCATGTATAGGTACAGCACTCTCCAATTCCTTCTAGACATTAAAGGAAATGAAATAACCAAGCACACAAGCTTTGAATACACACATATAATCCCTGACACAGGCCTGGGACCAACCCAGTCTTTGGTCTTCCTTTAACAAGAAGACATTCAAAGTGCATAGAGGAATTAATCAGTGAATTTTGCTCTTGTCTTGTTTATATGCATCAAACCTCTACTAAACAGGACAGGAGGGTCACAAGCAACAAGGTCAAGAGGAGTCCCTTTCTGAGGGATTCCCTGATCCAAACTCTGGTAGAGCTATAGGAAACATGGAGCCAAGTCCCTCATGACCAAGCAGCCTTTACAATTCTCCTGACACGATGCTCAGCTCTAGGAGCTGTTGTAGTGCACAACACAGTCCTAACTTGGTTCTGCTAATAAATCTGGGCATTGCTCCAACCACACAGAAGTTGAGAGGTTTTCTCACCAGCTTGGACTCAGAGGTGACTAATGAGGCAGGAGCACATAAAGGAACACAATGAGACAAAGCATTTGTTACAAGTATCTTATTGCTTAGTTCTCCTTAGATAGGACATTAAGGACATTCTTTTCCCCAAGTCTTTCTCCTTTCTCTGCAATCTCTCTGTAAACCCATTTTTTGCATCAGGCTCAGGAATTCTCTACAACCCAATACTGAGGGTAGTCCTGCAGCACACAGAGATTTTCTCATAATTTATCACCAACAGAAGATTCTTGCCCATGGAATAGCCATGCCATAGGCTTCCCTTTAGTGAAGGGGGAGCTGTGAGAGGGAGACAGTAAATTACCTTCCCCAAGGAAAATATCCAATAAATTATCCCGTTAGGAGCATGGGAGGAAACAGAGACTCAGTGGGGAAAAAAAAATAAGTTCTCATTCCTTGAAAGTACCCTCTAAATCCCCACATATAAATCCTGTTTCCAGGCTACTCCTTGCCTTTCCCTGCTGATAACCACAGCTGGTGCCACACACCAGTTTCTCCTGCTGCTGTGTTGGTGGTCATTGCAAAGAGGTGCTCCAGTAATTCCTAGCTATTTGTGTGCAGAGTGGACAGTCCATTCCTAGTCCTGAACCTGCCTCTGCCCAATCCTCCCACCTTCCTGACATCATGGTGGCTTTGTCAGCACACTACCTTTGGCCTCTATCTTCCTCTATCTGAAGGTTGATTAGTGCTTTAATTACATCTGAAAATGACTCAGTTGAGTGAGATCATCCAGTAAACTTACCCTGCTAGGGAGAAAACAGGCCTACAGAGATTGAAAAGGCTTTCAGCCAAAACACAAAGCAAGAATACCATCATTCACGCTGCTCTGAATTGGGTTTCAAATGCTGAGCAGAGCCACAGCCTCCACACTGACCTCCACGCTGGCCTTGGGGTGATGCCAAGTGCTGATGCACAGCAGCTGGATCCCAGGGCATTCCAGCTGCACTGTCTGCAGTCAGCAGTGAAGGAGAATATGCTGTCATGCAAATTCAGTCAGATTTTCCCCAGACTGCTACACTCTAGAGACCAGGAACTCCAACCAGCTGGTACCCAGTTAGGCTGGTTTGTTACAGAATCTCAGTGACATCTCCTGGACACAAACAGTAACAGCCAGAAAATTTAAACAGTGAGCTTGTCTGCTCTGTCTCTTCATGCAGAGTTCAGTGCGTGCTGAGGTATTTCATGGCTGGTATCTTGTGAGCATTCACATGGTTCCTGGGCACCAAGCTTTCCCATTCTCGTATTTCAAATATGTGAAGATACTTTAAATGGGGGAGATGTAGTAACATGCAATATTTTGGTTTAAAGCAGCAATATTTGCCACTGGAGGATAAGATAAAGATTTTCCTGGATCCCCTCCTTCAAAGACTGATCGTTTACCTGCAGTTATACTCAAGATTTGCTTAAACTACAAGTTTCAAATGGTACTTCTAATGCTCTTGATGACCAGGGTTCTTTGTATCCCTTTTATTTTCTTTTTCTCTTGCATCTGCATTTGCACGTGCTCTTCTTTCTCTCTTTCCCAAGCTAGGTGAGGTGGGCTGAGCATGCACTGTATGTATGTGGCTATGTATTTTTACGACCAGATCTTCTATAAAAAGTCATCCAAGGAATAAATGTAAGTAGACTGAACACTGACTTCTTCCCTTCACCACTGGGAACAAACCTAGGACACTTAGGAGCAGCCTCAGACTGAACATTCAACTGAGAGGGAGAAGCTCCTGCCTCTGACAAGGCTACACACCCTTAACAGCTCCTGGGCTCCATCTCATTCTCCAAACCAGAACGCTCAGAGGTTTTTCAGTACAGCTGCATTTCCAACAGAGAAATAAACAAGGAAATCCTCAGTTCCTGCCATACCAAGAAATTAGGGTGAAGTCTGAGGGAGTTTTGTGATCAGAAATTGTTAAGTACTATGACAAGAGGAGAGCAGAAATATCTGAAGTGTTGAGTGACAAGTAATAACAGAAATATGTTAGGAATGGGTTGTTCCTGCCCATATCTGAACCTCGAGCAGTAGTTGAGGTATAAAGAAAAATGATCTATAACTGTCTATCCCTATATCTAGCAAGATAACAAGAGCAGATGTTAGAGGATATAAGGGAAACTCCTTAAATATCAGGGGTGTCTGGAAAACTCTCTCCTCTGTATGAGAGAGCAGTTCCGTACATCTAAATATTAATGCCATTTTTTTCCCTGACACTAAACCAAGATTTGCTGCAGTATGCAAATTTCTGCAGAATGCAAATGGACACACTGCAGCCCTTTTTTTCAGGGCCATCAACCTCGCTTTCCAGGGAGTTCCCACATGATTTCTTCCAGTCCTTGAAATACTTTAGCTGGATACTACTCAATGTCTTGGAAGGACAGAGAGCACAAAGTAAAAACCAACAGGGACAGTCTTCAATCAGCTCCACAGCCACAAGGACTGAGTACATGGAATTTGGCCCCAAGGACTCTCTGTATACGATCCCTGTGCTTGCTGGGGCTGTGCATGACCCCCATGTTCCTGAGGAGCACTTGAGAGAAGAGTCTAATTGCCAAATAGGAAAATTTACAATCCATGATAACTAAGGCATACAGGGACAGAACAAGCTCCAGCAGTTCCATGGAAGGCCAAAAGAAAAAAGGTTGTCCTCAAAAGAATAAAAAAAAGATATTTTTACTAGAAAGTGAGGGCAGAAAGAGGGAGATAAGTGCTGAACAGAGTGAACCACATGAACACAGCAGAGAGGTAAGAGGGGTTACTTTATGGCTACCTGAGGCATGTCTGCTCTATTCCAGCAGGGTTAAGGGGGCCCAAGGACTGCCAGGAACAAAGGAGCTCAGAGAGAAGCCAGAGCAACACAAGGCATGAACTGAGCTATAGAACCCAATGGGAGAAGCAAGCAATACCTTGAGTTTAGTGCAGCCAGAAAAAAAGACACACTGAAACACAGGTATCAGGAGTGTGGCCATACCTGGCAGCTGTATTCATGCAATACACACGCCTGTCTCTCTGACTTGCAGCTCTTCGAGGCACCGTTAGATGCCACCCTGCAGCACTCTTCAGACAACCCAGCCACTTCCAACACCTCCTGGCAGCTCCAAGTGCTGGTGCCCGGCCAGGGAAAGAGCAGATGGTGGCAGTGGCCATTGCAAGCAGCAGCCACAAGAGCGGGAGGTTCAGTTGGCAACAGGGGAGTTCAGGGCTATCCCCTGTTAACTGAACAAATATGAGGCTCACTCCTGACTCTACCTTAGGGAGGCCAGGCCATCCCACAGGCAGCCTCCTATGGGTCACTGCTCCTCTCTCAGACCCCAGACTGCTCTGGGGTATAGTTTTGCCTGCACAGGAAACCCAACAGGATTTTGTCTGCCACCTCCTGTGCAAACCTGAGCTCCCCTCCCAGATAGCACCCACAAATGCAACACATGCTGCCAACGTGGTTCAGCTCCCTCAAGTCCCTTCAGGAGTTCCATCTCTCTGCTCTCTCCCTCTGCAGATGACATCCTGCCTTGCATCCAACCCAAACTCACTGTGTCAAAGATACGGACCCACCACTGCTTAGGGAAGACCATTCTGGTTAAAGACCTTGAGGGATGATCAGAGGTGCATCAAACTCAACACCTAGGAGCATGACTGAGGCAGACAACATGAGCAGAGGGCTGAACTGCTTGGAAAAAGCCAAGATTTATGAGGAAAATATTACAGTCAACTTGACCTTCTGCCTGGTCTGCCACTCAGAATGAGAATGACAGCACCCCCTTCCTCCTCTTCCTGAGCACATTCCTTATTTTCCGCTCCAGATTCTTGCTCAACTTCTCCTCTTCACTTGTGGCCCAAGGGCAAAGGGAAAGGAAGAACCTGGGTGACAGGTCAGAAGTCAGAGTGACTGTGGAAGGGAAAGAAATGTAGGATAGACAGCACAAGCTGTATCAGGGTAGTACAAGGCATGGTAATGGGACCATCGCTCACTCTTACATGTGCCAGTTCCCCAAGTCCCAGGACACAGAGCAGCATTCATAGTTGCCCCTATTAGACAGACTTTCCAGCTGCCAGTGCAGCCTGGATAGCTGTTGCAGTGAAGATAGGGACAGAATTCAGCTGTGGAAACAAAACAACTGAAGTGCTTGGGGAAGGAATATACATGGGAGAGAAAGGGTTATGGCAGCAGAAAAAATTTAATTTTGCTTTGCAGGGTAAAAGGTGTGATTGACAAATGAGGTGTGAGTGCTGAATTTTGGGAGCTCTCACAGCTGACGTTGCATGTTGTATGACTGATGTAAAAGCAGCAAGCAATCAGAACTGCAAGCCAAGATCCTGGACATGATGGGGATCTTAGAAAATCTCCCACTCCTCAGTTCTAGTCCACTTATGCCTCCTGTCTGGGCAGCAAAATATCCATGATTTAGACATCAGGGGCTACAGTGAAGTGCTATTCCATAGCAAGCACCATTACTAATTAGAGATCACCAAATATGCTGAATCCCTTTTTCTTTTTTTTGGGGGGTGGGGGAAGGGGAAGAAAACCAAACAAAACCCCAACCCAAAGAACAGGCCATGATCAGGAAAAGTTCCAAAAGTTTGTCTGCAAGTTTACAGAGCACACCTCCCCAGCCTGCCACAGACACTAACTCATCAGTTAGTATTGGAAAGTGTTCTTTCAAATGTTGCTGACACATGCAGGTCACTGCTCGGGCCTGTCCACGTGCAGAGAACTCCCTGAGTCAGAGCAGCCCTGAGTGCAGTTCATCTCCCAGGCCAGACAGCCAAAAAGGTCAGAGATGTCTTGGCTGAAGTTTCACTGCTTTAATCAGGTCTTGCTTTTTCCATGCTCTGATGTTTTGGTTTTCTGTGTTGATTAAGGGTTGTGAGTGCTGAATTTCTTATTAAAACATGCTTCTTGGGTCTCAATTTTTATACAAGCTCCAAGCTGTCCTTCTGGCAAGGTCAGGCCAGGTTTTCCAAAAGGCTCAGTTTAAACAGGAAGCAGATGGCCAAATACCCTCCAGGCTTTGGAAATTAAATAAACTGGCTTCTGAGTCATTTACCATTTTCAGATATAGTCTCCCATCCACTGAAGTCCTGTTGACTTAACAGGAGCAGAACACAAAGAAAATGACTCTCTGCTAATACACTTTGTGACAGTTTGTGTAATAAATTCGTGATTTAGTAACAAGATCCATTATTGCTGCAAATGGCAGATTGGCCTCTTTGAAAGAGTAATTACAGATAAGAACGGGTTGTGAGGCTGCAGATAAAAAGGGGGGGTAGTAGTTTCAAGTGCAGATTGGTACAGCAGGTTATTAGTCTGTCAGCAGGACAGAAACGGTATTTTACCAGAGGTTCTTTACTCTTCATTAAAAACTGGTGTGTGAGAATAACCAGGTTTTCAGTACTACCCAACTTTGTGATCCAGTTCCCTTAACACCTACAGGAAACACACAAACCCAGCTGAGCACTCCTGTGTTGTCACAGCTGTAGTCCCATAATTGGGAGTTTGTTTTCAGGGAAAGGAAAGAGGCAGTAGTGGTTTCAAAACTCGAATTGAACCACAAGAACCAGTGCTCCTACTAGATCTCCCAGGCTAAGCAGGGCTAAATTGGCACATGGAAAAAGATGACTAAAGTAAAATTACGTGATTAAGCACATTGTCACATTACACTACAGCCTTTTCCATGACCTCAGTGGACCAGGGAAGGCTTTGGAGAGTTTTCCTGTTCTTGGCATGGACAGTAAGGTCTTCGTTAGTCTGGTCAGGAAGGCCAGGACAATCAGGAGGCTGTTAGTAGCTTATACACTCATTATAACTAGACCCTGGCACAATCAAACACCAAACTCATTAGGCTTGTTACATAATTCCTACCATCTGCTTGGAGATGGCAAGACAGTCATATCCTCTTAAGAAGTTTGTACACAGCAATAGTGGAGAAAAGTGTTTCTAATGAGTCATGACCAGAGAAAACAAAGAGCCTTTGATTCAATCACTTTCCTCTTTCTTTTCTGCTTTACTGCAAGAGAATATTATGTGTTCACTACATCTGCCTTAGCTGCCAGATGTTGCTAAAAAGGTGGTACTAACCAAGGAAATATTCATAACAAAGTTTGCAATAGTCAACCAGTTACTTTTGTTATCACTGGACAGATGGATTTGGGGTCCACAGGACTGAACAAGAGAGCTTGGCAAAGCCAGAGGCTCTGGAGTAACAAAAACCAGACTCACTGCTACATCCTCAGAGTTCTGCACGTGCATGGAAGAGGGGTCTGTCTGTGCTCTGGGGGGTGCAGCAACCCCATCTACTATAAATCAGCATATACCATTGCTATGGAGTTGTTCAGAAAAACATATGTCCATAACACTCTACAAGAAAGTTGGGATTGCCTTTTATTGCCCACAGTGGTGAGACCAAAGAGGAGAAGGATTTTTTTTTCCAGACAGTGGCTACTGACTGCAACCTTTCCGTATGGAAAACCAGGAAATAGGCTAAGTATCAAATTTCAGTCACCATGTAGGCAAGCATTGAAGCACCAAAATATTTGTGGTTGCTCGTACCTAATGAAAAGCAGCAGAGCAGCATGCTTTGAGGAAAAGATGCAGAGCCATCTGGAAAAAAAACTCAAAATCAAATGAGGTCATTTATGTGTGAATTGCTTTAATAAGTGAAACGGGACAGAAGAGTGCCCAGATTTGTTTTCATTGGATGAGAAAACCAATCTTTTGCTAGAGGAAAAAGAAAGTTACATTTACTTAGAGAAATGCATTTTTGAAAAGTATAGTAATTTCTGGCTTGTACCTAAAGCTCTGTTTGCAGGAGGCAATAAAGAGACAGCAAGGAAGATTCCTGATGTATTTTACCTATGGTCAGCAACAACAAGACACTGGGCCAAAGGGACCTCTGAGTAGATGATTTTATGTTCCTGATCTTTTTCACATGCTGCCATGGGGATTTTGGAGTGGAGGCACCCAGGTTTCCAAATTTAGCTGTAAACTTCAGGCTGAAATCAATTTGGAAACTATGAACTATATTGCCATGGTTTTTATTAGGCTATTATTTCTGGACTTTACTGAGGAGATTTTAGATAAGCCTGAAAATTCTTCAGATGGGATTCGCACTCACTTGTGTTATTGGTTATTAGCACTTGCATATCAATGAACCAGTTATTTGCCAACCTCTAACAAACAAGTCCCTCTTCTGTGAAGAGTTATTTCCAAAGTCTTTAAGCAGCTTACATTTAAATTGCCTTATTTAAACATCTGTCCCATCACCTGCAAGAATAAAAGAACTAGATCAAAAGTGAAAAGATGAATTTGCTAAAACAGCAGGTGAGAACACAGGCACTGCTGAAATGGCGACTCCATAAAGAAATACGAACATGCTTTTTTATGTTTACCCTTGACACTTTTGTTCCATGTTCAATGTTCTACATAGAACTGGAAATGGGTTTTTCTTCCTGTTTAGTAAACCACTTTCCACAAGTTGCTCATTACATGCCATATACAGCTTTTATTAAGGGTCCCAAATGTTCCAAAGTAAGGGGGTTCAGGCATGGCAGTCGCCCCCATTTTACTGGATAAGCACTGCATGTGAGGCAGGGAATTCTCAACAATTCCTAGTTAGCCTGCACTGAGCACAACAGTGGGATGAAAAAGGTTTGAGCAATTAATGCAGTTACAGACACTGTCCTGCCTGGAGGTTTGTGTTCATTAGGAATTCTAGGAAGATGTGACCCTGAGATGCTTTACTGCAGATGAGAAGGCAGCTGGTTCCACCAGGCAATACCCTCCTCCTAATGCAAACCCATTAGTTACTGAACTTATTAAACTGTCACAAGATGCTGCTTAGAAACCTCCAATTTTAATACTCAGAGCCTCATAAAGAATTCTGTGTAACTAAAGATTTGGATTTCATTTGGCAGCTTGGAATGCACTTGAAAATGCAAAGATGCAGCAAAGAGTGGGCCTGCCGAGCTGACCATTCATAGACCTGGGTCTGTGCAGTCTCTGCACTGTGCTCCCAGTGTTCCCCTCTGACAAGAGGGACAGGCTGTTCAAGAGGACCTTCTTATGATAATCTCAGCATTTTGTGTAAATTCATGAAACTTCAATGTGTATCTATAGGGAAGATAAAAAGCAAATTCTGAATTTCCTTATTTGCAGAACAGGCAGAAACAAAGACAAAAGGAGGCATGGCCAGAGGTCATGCAGTCAACAGCACAGGACATTCTATGATAGATACCTTCTACAGTATCCAAAATAAGTGTATTAAATAATCTGGCAAATATATCGGTATCAGCTCTTTATTTGGGAAAGGAACTGCGTCACTTTGTGTGACTGTAAACTTCAGGCAAACAAAGGAATATGTAATAATCATATCTTTAAAAGATTAGAACCTTACACTTTAGCAATGAATCATTTCTAAAACAAAGGCAAATGAGGAAGAAGGGGGAGGTCATGCATAGCTCCCTGATAGACCAAAATCTTTTCCCACAAACAAGATGCTCGGCCATTGTGGAAAGATATGTATATAAAGATTTGTTTAATTTCTTACCCTCTAAATCTGTTCTCCCCAGCCCATTGTGGAGAACACGGAAAATTGACTTGCTCTAAGAAAAACAAGCACAGCAAATTGGCTTTTATCAGTTCCAAACACCCCGAATATCTGATTGTAACAGCACTTTTCATTAGCAATATAAAAATACTATTGCAACTGCTGTACAGAGCTGAAGGGTGACAGTCAGCATGACAGGTTCCAATGTGTTTCCAAAAGAATCCTGGAATGTGATTACTAGCAACTTCTTACCTGACAAGATAGCGAACTGCCTGTGGAGCTGCTCTATTATATCCACTGCTACCAGCGGCCGTATCTCCTGCTGCATGATTTCATCTGTGCAAGGGAAAACAGAAGGGAGTTAATAAAGTCTCAATGACAATTTTTGCATCTTTTAAGAACCCAGCAAAACAAACATGACACTCAGAGAAGAAGATCCTGGCTGAGCTATTGAGTGAGATATTATATGACTATCATGGAGAAGTTTATGATACTTACAGAGTCTCTCTCCTCTTCAGCCTCCTAACTTCAGCTACTGCTTTGTGGTTTCACAGGGAGCTTTCCAGAAACCAGCTCCAGTAGATTTGCCAGAGCTTGCCACAGGTTTGCTCAAACTGACACCTGCTCTTTACTGCTTCAGATTTCATATTAAGTGACTGCATTTGGCCTCCCAGCACAGCAGCTTTTCAGTCTTGGAAACAGTGAAGTCTATTCCACACTCAGTGCTCTGTTCCACCCCGAACTCCCCGATCTTTGCTGGAGGACTTTGTGTAATCAACCAATCCAGAACTGTTTCCTTTCCTGATGCTTTTTCCGCTACAATCAAATACATAGTAAAAGGAGGAAATAAGGGGCTGTGAGGCTTTCTTCTCACGAAAACAAAGCCTGCTCTTTCAAAGTAAACACTGAAAAATTAAAAAGTAACTTGGCAAGTGGCTGGGGAAAAATCACCACAACTTTTGCGAGATCTATTAAGTGACAAGCAACTATAGTCTCACACTGAACTAATTTGATCTCCTTCTGTAGCAGGTGCACCCAATTGTTCTTCCCACTCTTCACCCCAGTCTAGAGCAGCAACTTTTGTGGGGAATATCAGCCAAGTCAAACTGCAGGATCAAGGTTCATATTATAGTAACACCTACTGTAACTACTCCTTTAGCCACTGTGCAGCTACAGAACAACCAGCAGTCCTGGTTTTGTACAGCTCACCTCTAACTGCCCAGACAACAGGTGGGAGGAAGGAAGCTGGGTCTGGGTAGATCACAAATCTGAGGGAAGGCAGGCAGTTGCCCTATTTAAGCATCAAGATCTTCACTGATGTGAATGCAAGACAGACACTGAAATACTTTGGTGCACCTGGTTTTAAACCAACTGTCCAGAAATAGAGAGGGAGGTCAGAGAGGTTAGAGATTAGCTTCTTGCCTCTTAGTCTACTGCCCAAAATACCATCTCTCTCTTGCTTTCAGACAACCACTCTGATCCTTTCCAGAACTAGGGATTTCAGGTTTTAAATGACACAATTTCATTTGGAAAGTTTTCTGCTCAAAGACTTCACTAATGCCTTGAGATGAAGTAGATGAAGGGCTTGTGTCATTGCTCTCTCCTAGACAGACAGCGACACACAATGCGAAAAGAAGTTGCACAAATTTTGGCTGATGCACAAGAAAAGGCAATGATTCCAAGCAATTGGAAAAAATAAATGTCAAGGGGGCCGATTCTGCAAATTCTCCCTTTGAACTTAAAAGGGGAAAACTGAAACTGGAATGAGTGAAGTTTTTGATGTAGGACCTTCATTTCCATTCTGTCTATCAGCTCTCTTGACATTGTAGGTGGCCAAGAGCAATCAGGAGAGCAGAGCAATGAATCCTAGCTAAAGATCCTGGTGTCAGGGACTAATACACATTCCCAAAGCAAACAAAATAACAGTAACCCCTTAAGTTTTCCCTTTTTTACTCTGCAGTTTCCTCCATGCATATCCAGAATGGGATCTGTGGGGGAAACTACAGAACAAAAAAAGGAAGGCAAAATAAAATCTTTTTGAATATACAAGGTTATTTATTAGAAAGCAGAGAATATTTATTAGAAATATTTATTGGAAAGCAGAGAATATCATAAGCCTGATTTCTCTGCTAGCTGCTTCAGAACAGCAAGTTGACAGCCTTGTTTGGAGTGAAATAGTTACTACACTCAATGAACCAGCAGCAAAAAGGTCCTGTAATCTATGAACACAATTCTCAACAGATCTCCAGACAAGCATCTCCAAATCACTGGTCAAAAATTTATACCATCCTTCAGAAATTACACTTGAAATGCTTCTGATTCACCATGATTTGCCCTTTTTAAATCATGCATTGGCAGCAAGATGGAGGCAGAAGAGAGAAAAATGGGTGTTTGGAGCTGACTATAGCTGAGTCAAAAAGTAAAAAAAAAAAAAACAACAACCCAAAACAACAACAAACCCTAACACAGAAGTAGAGGAAAAGAAAATCAAATTAATAATTAAAACAGACTCTCAGAACAGGGAAACCTCTGGGCATCCACTGAAGAAAACACTATTGATTTCAGGATCCAGAAGATGCAAAGATACTGTGAAAACTGTGCAGTCCCACGGGTAGTCAGGTACACTCAGGTTTAGGTGACCAGGACAGAGATGATGCCAAAAAGTTGCAGAAATAGAGCAAAGGTTTCTGCAGTGGATGAGACAATCACAAGGAGGCTCAACAGAAACAGACAATGGACTACAAAAGGTGCCACCATCTCTCACCTCTCAGAGACTTGCTCATCCCTCCAGGGTAACAAACCTGTCAGTACCTCAGTTTGCATTTGGTGTTTCCCAATGTGAAGGCATCATTAATATCAACCAGTCTTGAGCAAAACAGAAATTCCGGCACCTCTGTATTAGCTTTATTAGCTTGCTCTAAAAATAGCTTGGTTTCAGATTTCTAAATATCATTTTTATTCCAAAAGAAATTAGTGATGTAAGGACCAGATGAAGTAATAGAAACAAGAACTGCAGAGTGCCAGTTAATTCTCATCAAATCCCCTGCCTGGGCAAGACAAAACACTTGGGATTTGCTGTAAAACCCACACTCAGGAGGAGACAAATAGGGACAGAAAGGTGGTACAAAATACATTTGGTGACAAGGAATCACACATTCAAGTAAGTGAGTAGAGCTCACACACTGACACGCTGGGAAAAGAAATTGTAGCAGAAGAAACTAGCAGGAAACAGAGAAAATCTGAGCAAACAAGGGAAGGTGCCCCATGAACTCAAACGGCAAATCAGATCACATGGCCATGAAATGTCAGCAGCTGTACCCAACAGAACATCCATCTGCCCATTTGCAACTTCTTCTGGGACAGTGCTTCAAGGTAGTTACTCTCCAACACGGATGAATTTGTATCACCATCACAGCACAGAGCTTGCAGTAGAAGTTGCAGTCCTTAGAAACACCATTACCTGGAGCTGCTGAAGGAAGTTTTTAACCTTTGACTGAAAGAAAAACTTAAAAAAAATCTAAGCAAACCTAAAGACACAGGTCTGGGTTTGTTTCAAGGCCATGACATTTTGCCTAGCATTACTGAGCATTAATCCATTTATATCTTCCACTAACTTTATCCCAGGAGGCTCTGCAGCCTCTCTGGTCTGTGTGCTGCAAGCCACAAGCCAGAAGGAAGTGGGGTTGCCCTCTCGGACGGAAGCAATATGTACCACTTCCCTGTGGGACTGATGTTCCAGCTGAGAAAACCCATGAAGGTTTTAGGAAGCTGAAATGTCTTAAGAGCTTGACAACTGCCTTGTTTCATTGCACCTTGCTAATATCTACAGAAGAGATTGGATAACCCCTGATCACCTCAGAGCAGCCCTGTCCTCTGATAAACTCTGTAGAGCAATGCCAGTCAAGATCATATCAAAACCTACACCAGCCAAGTGTCTGGAACACGTTTATCTTGACAAACTTGACTCAGATATTTCCCAGCTTGTGTGTGATTGTTCTTGTGGTCTTAACTGTCTCTAAAATTGAAAAAAGAAAAAAGCTTAATTGCTCAAATGGTGTTATGTGAAACAATGCCAATCCCCTACGTAAGCCACCAAAACTGAATGCTTACATATACCATACAGTTCTTCATTACTTGAACGAATTTAATTTGCCAAGGCAATTAAAATATGAATAAGAATGTAATGGAAGAGGAAAAAAAATGAAAGAAAAAACAAGTCAGTTCATCTATTCTTGGTTTTCCTCTTAAACTACTATAAATTAAATTCCTAGCAGAGTCCAGTTTCGCTGCAGAAGAATTAGGCCTTACAGTTTTGCTTCCCAAGATTTTCTACCCAGGGTGAGAAAAAAAAAAAGCAATTACTGTAGCCATCTGTCTGGCACAGCTTCTCCTCCCTTCCTGCTCTCTAGGGACACTAGCTGCAACTGTGCTATCTAGTCTTCAAGGGGAAAGCCACTCAGTTATGCTTCATAATTCACTCAAAAATGAAACATGCTTGGGCTTCCCCCCGCACATGCTTGCCTATTTTATTCCTTACCCAACTGTATGTGTTCCCACCAGCAGCTGATTAAAAGCAACAATGAATATAGTCTTGTTCCTTTGTCTCTTCTCTGAGCAGAGAGAAACTAGTTTACATGCTAATGGCAACTAATAATTTCTAACAGGGTTGGAAATATGACCTTCTGGAGTGACGGACTGGCCTGTGCTGAGCAGATTGACACAGCAGTGCCTGTTGCTCCATGAAGGACACTAAAGGCAAAGAGCCACAGCAGGACACTGGGGTTTCTTTGTGTTTCAGGGGCTGAATGCTACAACTGCCTGGCCTTCTGCTGACTACAGGAGGGGGTTGCGTCAGTCCCCCATCTGAAGTCACTAATCTTGGAATAATGGGTTACAAATTTCCAGAGCAAAGTCCATCTCTTTTTAATGACAGCCTAATATGTAATTCACAGGGAAGGAAGACAGATGGGAGTGAAAGGAAATCTTTGCTAGAATCGTAGAGTACATCAGCCTACTTCTGCTTTGGGCAAGCTCAGTCAAAAATTATGCTCAGAGCATTCAAATTAAAATTGAGGATTTGGAGAAAAATCAGATTGCTGATGTGATGGAAGAGGGCAGGGAGGGATAAGCATGAGGCCAGTTATTTCATCTTAAGAGCATGAAAGGACACCTTTCATGTTATGTGTGCTTATGCTTCTTAAAAAGTAAGCAACACACAAATCTAGAATTCGAAGGTTGCAAAGTACCTACAGTTCAAATGTTCTCTCAGGTCCTGTAACTGCTTTGCTTGCCATGAACAACAGGTAGCTAAGAGTCTAGAGATAACTTAGACTTCAAGAATTAAACACACTAAGGAAACAAATTTGCATGTTTCACTGATAAGGTTTAAGCAGCCTAAAGAATTTGAAAATAATCTGTCCCACCAGAATTTCCAGTACGAACCCTTAAGCAAAACATTTCCCTTCCAGAAGGTCAAAAAGAACTTCAAAGTTACTACTTTTTTGTTTTGTTTATTATTATTATTATTTATTTCTCTTTCTCACTATTGGTGCCTTCTATTTAATTTTGAAAAGGTTTGTTTATTCTCACAGCCCAGACAGAGAAAAGCAAGATCAGTTACTGATACAAGGTGCTGTGCTACAGATTGTTTTCTCTAAAGAGGAACTAAAATCCAGCTATAAACAGAAAGGAAATCCCATCCTTTCTCTTACTCTTCTGCATAGTCCCACCACCTCTTTTTTTTCTAACCCATGTTGAGTCAACTGAAAACCAAGCCAGGAATAAAGTTATCATAAAAAAAGTGAAGCAACCCTTTCCTTAGTGGAATTGCTTCTGATCTGGGTTAGTTCTCTGCAGCGCTGCTTGAAGGGTACAAGTGCTGGTAATGCAGGGGGGCCAAATGGCAAAGCCAGAACTACCCCTTCCAGAAGACAATCAGACTAAGATCAGCTTAGAGCAAAAGCAAAATGCAGCATAGGAAAAGTGACTGATGTCATCTTTTATCCCAGATCAATTTTTCACCAAGCACAAATGTAAAACTTACAGAGAGTATCTGTTTAAAGTCAATTTCTCTTCTCATTAAAACCAAACTTCATTGCAAAGTTTGCTCTCTAACTTCCAGAGACACAAAATTCTTCTAAAATATTTTTAAGTAACTGGTTCACGTCTGGAGGTATCCCTAGAAGTTTGTGGTTTAGTTGTAACAGCAGCCTGACTTTATGTACACTAATGTAGCAGAAATCTGGACAAGCAAGGTTAGGAGCAAGATTCCAACTGCCTTGAGTGATGCACTTCCAACATATTCCAATCTCTTGAAAAGGGGACAGATCATGGTGTGGATGGAATTGCCTCACAAGCTTTCCCAAACAATCTCCATGAAAGAGGGAAAGGCTAGAAATGCACCTTTCTCTGAAGAGCTCAAAAACCTGTGACGCTTGGTGTCTGTGTGGGCAGAAGCTGAACTGGTGCCTGAAGGGATTTTCTATTGCACAGCAGATCTGCTCTCAAGTTTTCTCCTGCCATTACACTAAGTGATCAGTATTTCCAAGGCATTCTGCACAGCCCAGGGATGGATGGATGTTCACCCTCAGGATCACACCAGCCATTAGCAAACTGCAAGGACTTTCCACAGACTTGCTTGCAGTGTCTTTCAAGTCACAAATTGTCCAGCAGGCTCCTTCTTTGCACTGGACATGCAAGTGAACCGGTTATTTTGGATCCAAACCTGAATTTAGATCCAGCCTTTCAGGTGGTTTCTGATTCGACAGACCCCTCAAGCATGTGTGTAAGGCAAAGTTAAGTCTATATGCAGCTGCACTGAAACAAGAGGAAATACCTGAAGTCCTGTTTTGTTAAACATTTAAATATGTATTAATCTAAAATGATAGCAGATGGCCAGGAAGCTCAGATACAGATGTAAAATCTGAACCTGGGGAACCCCAGACTCAGATATAGTGAAGTTGACAGTTCTCAGCTGGGCCTATGTATAGTTTAAACATCAATTATTCTGTGTCAAATTGACAAGCAGGCTGTTACCAGTCCAGGCAGGATGTGTCCCTGCTACTCTTATATGCAGTGCTGCTACTGCTGACATGCACCCTCTGGGCTTTATGTCAGCTTTGTAAGCCAACTTCAAAATATTTTGGTATAGACTTCCTTGGATGAAGAAACACATTTTGCTACTTTTTCCATTTAACCACTTCTCCAAAAACAATCTTTGGATATTCTTGTTCAACTGGGATTTTTTTGTTTGTTTTTAAAGAAGTTGTCTTTAAATTGATTGGCAAATAAAAAAAAAATCAAAATCTTTCTGCTATATAGGTAAACTGGTATTTAGCTTTACTATCGGTACATTCTACAAAAATACACTGGTGTGCACAAATTTATATCTATAGTCACACTTCAACGATTTTGATGACTACTTACTGCCAGAATGCACCATACATTTATGCACAGGTCTAAGAATCCTTGATGAATAATCCCCATAAAAGTTAAACTCTACAAACTAATATAAAATTCTTAAAGTACTCTCACTGTTCTGTTCAGGTGCCTTCATATCCCAGCCTATTATGAAGATAATTCTCACAATATTTCTGTAAAATCATAAAAGATATATAAGAAATTATTAACAAATTTTCACTACGCTTTATGAACAATCCATAATCAGCAAAGATCCAAAGAAACACATCATTCCACATCATTTCCTCAGCAAACATTTTTTTTTTTTGAGGCAGACATTGCTTGATTTCAAAGAGCATGCAGGGATACGATGGGGGGATGTTATATCCTACTATCCACAAAACTGAAACTTCCCTAAGAAAAGACATTAAAGACCAAGCTCTATCTCAGCACTCAAGAAATTAACCCAGATTTTGTGTGTGCTTCACAACAATGCTGGACTGCTAGAACACAAATTCCTGCTCAGAGAATAGAATAAAAGAACATTTCCACAACGTCATGTTAAAATTCATCGTGAATAACAAAAACCACATGTGGCAAACTGCAAATCTAAAATACTCTCACTACAATGCCTGGACACTGAGCTAATCAAGAAGAGATACAGCAGACTGCACAGCAGACTTCATTCCTTCCTCCCAGAGCTTGCCAGCAGACAGTTTCACAGCTGAAACAGTATCTTAGAAAAATTCTACCCACTGGCTCTACTCTGAACTATTGCATCCAGCAAAATCATTTCAGAGCCTATTCACGTAATTTCTGAGCTTCCGAGCTCAGAAATGCTCAGTCCTGAGCAGAGGCCAGTTAGCTCAAAAATATTTCCCTGGTTACTGTCACTGGACACAAACAGTGAGCCACAGCAGCCACCACTGCTGCCAGCAGCACTCTGAATATGTGTAATAGGACTAATACTGCTCACAGCCGACCTCTCTGCCCAAGGAGACCCAGCCACCTCCTGCAGCCTCCTCCAAGCTGTCACCATCATCTCAGCTCAGATCCCGTTAGAAAAAGCAACAGAAAGATGCTGCAAAGAGCGATGCCTCCCCTTCAGACCCACACACACTCACAAGCATGTGCCCTCCCTTGTGTCCAGACTGGCTTCCCGGCAGTCCCGCTGTGGCAAGGAGTTCACCCGAGGCAGAGGGGAGGGATGGAGAGAGGCAGCGTTCCGTGGAAGCAATCCTGGATCCAACCAACAGTGCACCAAAGAGCTGACGCTCTCCTGGAGGAGACTGCACAAATTGCTAAGTAAGTGCTTCACGGCAAACCACAGCAGAGACCTCTGACTCGCACCGTACCCAGGCTTTAACCCTCCCCAGGGTGCAGCTGCTTCTCCCCGCCCAGGCAGCTCTGCACTCAGGGCCTTGGACACTTGGGAGGCATTCACAGCTTGACACAAACAAAAGTACAGCCCAATAACCAACAAAACAGACTCACTTGCTCAGACTAAGGCATGGAAAGGACTTTCATTAAAACAACTTTAAATAGCTGAGTACCAGGGCAAATGGAAACCAGCAGTGCTGCTGTGAATTGCTGTCTTGGAGTACTATCCCAAAGGCACACCCACACACCAGAGCACAGACCTGTTATTTAAAGACAGAGAAGACTGCACAAGACCCATGAATTTGGTTGGAAACATGACTGCAGCTCTTGAGCCGGGGAGGAATCAGTTCTATATATCTAGTAGGACACAAGTTTGCACAGTGCATGAGGGGAGTACATGTGCTTTCATATTGTGTGCCGATGGTAGCGTTGCATCTACAGCTGTCTGAAGCAATACTGGGTCACTACTTTAACATTAGATTCATTGATAAAATTGTTCTTTTACTACCACAACCCCCAGCAGCTCAGTAACTTTGGATACAAGTCACTCTTCGCCCAGGGTACAGCACAGCAGCTGTCCCCTAGGATGTGTGATATAATGGTAACATCTTGTTTCTTCTCTAAGTCCTGCCATCAGTCAGGCTCAAAAAAAAGACAAGTGTCATTCATTTTATAGATAGGGAAACTGAGGAATGGGAAAAGGAATCCAGGTCACCAGCCAACCTCAGTATCCCCCACCTGTAAAATGAGCAGCAGACCAAAGTTGTTCAGACAGACAGACTACTGCAGTGGATCTGTCTTAAGGACAACACACCCACTGTTTCCATCCATCCCCCATCAGCCAACCAACACAAATTCTCACAATGTTTATAGTATAGCATGAGAAAACTAACACGATTTGCTGTGTAGTTACAGACAAATGCCAAATCAAGGCAGAGAATCACTGTGCTGGTATGAGATATGTATGAGTAGTGTTGCAGACAGACACTACTTGGCAGATTAGGAAAGTGGAAAGATGCATAGTATGATTTTTACACTGCACTTCCTTTCCCCAGCCTCTCCTACACTGCATGCTAAATGAGTGAATTTACTGCTGTAGTGAGTGTATAACGTTACCCTCTGCTGCCTGTACCAGTATGAATGTCCACGTGTAACGAATTTTCAAAATATGTCTCCCATTCCAGATACATTTTGCTCTCAGGTGAGAGATTCCCTTCCAGTTCTGCTTGTGCACAGCAAACAGACAACAGCGCAGTTACACACCGAGCCCAGCTCAGCTCCGGGGGAAGCCCGAAACAACCGAAGAGCCGGCGTTCAGCGGAGTCCCAGCCAGCTCTGGGGGAGCCACTGCCATTCCTGCCGGGACTCCCGCGGAGCACAGGTGGGAGGAGCTCCAAAGCGTTATGAACAAGTGTCACATCTATCTAAGTGGCTGCTAAGCGTGCCAGATGATTCCAGTCCAAAAATCAATTTAAGACGCTGCAAAAGCAGCAGATCCAGCTGTGAAGTTAGATGCTACTCTGCAAATGGAAGTGAATTACTGACCTCATGCTGGATTCCAGAGATAAGGAGAGGAATGAACTCACCACAGAAGAGGCACCAAGAAATTCCTCTTGGTCCACTACGTGCTCAAAGGAAAGCTCATCAGGCAGCACTTTCAGTTTCATAAAATAGATTTACACAGGTCAGACATTTTTTTATTTGGCTAATTAGTAAAGGCAATTTTAGTCAGCATCTGTAAAATGTCTTTGTTAAGCTCAAAAGGCTTAGTTGGGCCTCTCTCAGCAGAACAGTATTTTGCACTATCCAAATGGCTCATCCCCAAGTGCCTGTAACCCAGGGATCATCTTCCCAGATTCTTTCACTGCAGGACCAGGGAAGTCCACTAGGTTCATTGTGTTTGACTTGTTGAGCACACAAGATGTTCACAGAAATTGGATTAAACCAGCATTTTGGAAAGCTCTTTAATCTTATGTTAAAGACTCCCAGCAACTGCAAATCCAGAGTTTCCGCTAGAGCTGGACTAACACAAAGAAATTGGCTTGTGTTTCAAAGCTCCCACTTTCATTTACAGCCTGTTGGGTTCTATTGTGGTTTTGACTTAAAAACGTAATAGTTGCCCCCAGTTTCATCCATTCTCTGGCCGATCTCACTTTTTGAGTCTAGTGGTAAAGTCAAGGGAAAACGGAACAGAGTATCCTCTCCCTTTACCTCTTTCCATCTCACCTCAGCTTTTCCCAATGCTAGCAGATGATGACCTTACTGATAAACAGTATCACAACTTCAGACTCTGCTTCTCAGAGGCCCCCCCAGCAGCACAGTGGCTCAAGGTAGTGACTCAAAAGTTTAGACAAGTAGCCTGAACTCATCAATCCCCAATTTAATGACTCACAGGAACAGGTTTTGAATATGAATAAGGCACTGACTCTGTGCAGAACAAAGATGCTGAGATATCCTGGCTTAGGAAAAGGTGAAAAAATAAATGTTTGGTCAATAATTATTGTCAGTTGTAAAAGCCTGGAGGACTGTTTTTTTCCCCTTGAAAAATTGAACTAACTAATAGGATCACAAATTTGTGCAACAAGACACTTGGCATAGTCCAAATATTCATAAATAGGTGGGCTGCTACAACCAAGCGTTAATTATCATTCTTTTATACTTGAGCATGGGACCCCTGGTGGTCTAGCGGTTAAGATGCGGCACTGTCATCGCCGTGGTCGCAGGTTCGAGTCCCGGTCCTGCTTCAGGGACAATCCCCCGGGTAGATGGAGCTCGTCAGCCCCTAAG
>JAWWLV010000011.1:8252697-8299209 GCA_035041135.1 Platyrinchus mystaceus
AAAAAATCCATTGCGCAGGCTTGAAAGGTAAAAAGACCTTTCCCAGATCTTCGTTCGCGAAGACTGGCCACGTTTTACGTTTACGTTTTTTTATACTTGAGCATGAGTAATTCTACTAGATAATGTACAGGTGGTGAAGAAGGAAAGTCCGTGGCTTAGAAACCTCACAGGGCAGGCTAATCCACAGCAAGATTCAGGTAATAAAGCAGCAGCACAATTTGTTTAAAAGATCAATACAGCAGAATTGGGTCTTTAAGTGGGGTTTGAAACATCAGAACTGGCTGAAATTGAAGAATAAGCTCTGTGGGCATAACCAGGGTGAGAGCTCTGCACCGATGCTCTCCAACCTCCCAGTATATTCAGAACCATTTCCCCCCGAAATCTTCTCCCCAGACAGTTTACACTACAATTTAGGCATATAAAAAAAGCAAACTGTGCTATTATATTGTGGTAATAAGTCCCACAAGTTAACAAAACATCGCCAATTACAGCAATCTGTCTATCCGTGTTTAATGCTTTTCCATTTCACTGAATTGTTTCTTGTTCTGGTATCCTGGGAGGAAGGGAAAAACATAAATACCCAGAAGGCCTCTGCTATAACTTGCCCTCTGAGAATTTGTTCTCTTGATCTTCTCAGTACTACTTATCTCTCAAAATTCTTTTAAAATGGAAATCAAGTTCTGCCTTCCCTATTTTCCTCACAATTCTCTGGACTTTTCTGATTAGGTAAACAGGGTTTAGTATTGATCAACTGCAGCAGAACATGCTGCATATCAATGGGAACAGGTGAAAAGAGACACAAGCATCCAAGATAAAGATCTTCTCTTAGAAAAACCTCTGTGGGAAACAGAATATTTTAATTTAGCTGTTTTCTTTGCAGTAAAAGCCAGTTGAAAAAATACCCCAGGTTCCCTAGGTAGCATGTTATAGTAAAGAGGAGAAGAGATACTGAATGCAAATACAACATGAACAATTTTGAACAATGCAAGAGGAGGCACTGTGACTGAGTCTCAAGGGGTTTTGAAATTCCTTCCACTTATACTGCAGGTTTCTGTCTTCACCTGAAATAGTCACTTTCTCCAGTAACCAGCACCTTTGTGGAAAGGTCAGCCTTGTGGGAAAGGAAAGCATTTCTCATTAATATTTTACTACTAGAGATGGAGAAGCTCCAAAAAGTCCAAGAAATTTCAGTCTGGACTCAATACAGATTAGACTTCCTTCCAGAGATAGCACTGTACTCCTTAACTGCTCCAGTACTTCAGTCCCTTTTCCTCCTTGAACAGATAGACATGAAGAACCACTTTTCAACTCCAGCAGTAAGAGAGTCACAGTAGTAGGACTGAGAAAAGGTTCCCAAGATGGCTGGACAGACAGAACTGCAGCATTCCTCTGGTCTACAGAGGACAAAATCAGAAACCCTCTGTTAGCACAACAGACAGATCCCCATCCCACTGGCAAGGAGGCTCTTGCCTGGTTTTGCAGTAGCAGCAAAATCCTGAATAGCCTGAATAGCAGTAATGAACTGCATACTCCTTAGTGTCTGTAGATTCATTACCCTGATTTATGCAGACACCAGCCTTGAGCACAGATGAAAACCACACATTTATTCCCTTAAAAATATATAATCCACATGAAGCCTGAAGCTCCACAGCATGCAGAGACACAGTCTAACCAGCAAAGAATCATTCAGCCATGTAAAGCCCCCATAGGTGTGTGGTCCCATTGGCAGACTGGAGCATCACAACAAGGCAGGCTAATTGGGAGCATCTGGGGACAGAGAGGGCCAGTTTGGCAGGAGGTGTCCTGAAGCATTAAAGATGTTCATCAGCAGCTGGGTGACATGAGTAGTCATGTCAGTGCTAAAAGGGCACATGAGCAATAGTCCAAGAATAATGTATTTCATGACAAGAGGCTATGCTTTGCTTTTACCTTCAGTATCTGTTTCGTGAGAAACTGAGAGCACTCCAACAAGGATGTACCCTGGACTGGAGTCCCTGTCACATTTCTTGCCTGGCTCTCTTGGGGCTCCTTCCCTTTGGTTCTCATAGCTATGCTATAACTAGCACCTTGGAGCTGCAGATCCCAGAGAGTCTCAAGGTCACATACTGGTACTCAAAATAGCATCATTTGTACACCAGACCCCAGAGGGGCCTTCAGCTCATGTAGCCATGTAGGCAGCTCATGTAGCCTGTTGCAGGGAGTGAGGGCTGTGGAGCTCTGAGCAGGCATCACGTGGCCATAGGAAAACTGCCCTTCAGCTGGCCCCTCACAGCAGAACTTTTTTTTTGTAAGCATTCACTGTTTTCATCTCTTTACCTGGACAGGAGACTACACCCACACTTCTAACCACTCATCAGAACAAATTGCGTTGATTGAAAGAAGCCTTGAAACTCGTGTGATTCAGGGACTGGAACAGCTTGGCACAGCTCTGCTTGCTGTGGGGTAGTGCTGCTGAAGGGCAGGTTACCTGCAGGCCACTACAGCCTCTATTTCTGCTGTAGTTACCTGCTGCAGCTGGATCTTTACACTGCAGAAAGGATACCCCTAGGTGATGGTAAGTCAGAACATGCCACAGGGAAAAAAGCACACATCCCTAGAGTTTCTCAATGAGTCTTTGCTAGTGGGACTAGCAAGAAGGGACAGGCAGAATCCAAGTTCTCTGGAACAGATCATCTTTCTTCCTCTGTGTTTATGCACTACAGACTACAAAGGAAAACTGATCTAATCGTCAAAGGATAGTCATAACTACATCATCAGGATCCACTTTTTATGGAAGCAGGTAATTCTATTTCTACTTTACAGATAAGAAAACAGGCCAAAACAAGACCAAAGATGAGCCTGGGGTCAGAGTCAGCTCCAAGCAGGAGGAAGGAACCCAGGCAGTGTTGTTATGAATTCCTGTGCCACCTTGCCAGCTCCTTAGTCCCCTTCTCACGTTGTCACCACAGGCAGTGATGCCCCAGTGTGTTCTCACAGCTCACCCAGCTCTAATACCTGCAGCAGGAGGCACCTTGTCCCTGGCAATAACTGAATTTCCGCTCCTCCAGCAACTTCATTGGCAGAATTTAGAACTAAAGCAGCAACAACGTTTTCTGCCTCACAAAATGGCAACGGGCTCAGGGTGATTTGACACATTATCTGTTCTCCAGCAGAAAACGATTTTCCAAGGGATTTCCTCCCATAATACTATGCCAGGTAGCCAGCCTCTCAACATGAGAGGCAGAGAAGATGTTTCCCTGGGAACAGTAACCATGGTAAAGCTCTTACCAGTCTCTTCCCCTCTCTACCAACAGGAAGAAAAAGAACAGCAGATGCCTGAGCTCTGCCTCCAACAGGCCCATGGGCCCCCAGAGCTATAAGCAACCTGGAAGCACCTGATCAAACATCCAGGAAAGAACTTCAATGAATTCCGTTGTCTTTTACTGGGATACCAGACATTTCTGCCATACTGTACTGAACTCGGAATGCCACAGGACAAAGAGTGCAACTGGAAACATCAGTGTGACTGAGAGGTCAGCCAAACACAGCAACGCATAGGTAGGCACTGAGCCCAAAGATCAGCACGGATGGATCACTCACAGCAGCAGAGGTACAATGGACTGGCTTTGCAGTTTTCAAACCCTGACATTGTGTGTTAGAGCCCTATTAAAGAAAGCATCTGCAAACCCCAGTTTGTAGGCAGTAGCTGCCGGCCGATGTCCTGCTTCTGGTCCACCTCATTTTCTGCAGAATATTCTCCATTTACCACATTGAATGCAACTCTCTTTGCTGAAGAGCTAATTAAATCATAATAAACAATTCAACTTGAAAATACAATCATATTTCATGCTTTTGGGGATCTTTTCATCACGTACTAGTGAACATGTTGTAATGGATTTGAGGTTTACTAAGTATCTATTCAAGTTAACAGAGCAAATGAAAGGGGGCTCTTTGGTTAATCTTTCTTTCAAATGGCACAATAAAGAAAAAAGTGTTCTATGATTCAGCAATCTTGACGTGTGACTAAGCAGCCAACAGCCTTGATTTCAACTACTATCACTCCAGAGTTAACATGCAGTTAGCACAAACTGCCAGGACACCAGCATCTTATACTAGCAACCCACTGAGAGCAGAATACTGCCCTGTACCCAGGCTGACCCACACAGAGCACAAAAAGCTCCACAGTCCAACTTTCTGATTACAGTGAAACCAGAATTTTACTGAGTAATATAGGAGCACAGGGTGACAGGTTCAACTGGGTCATGAAACACTCTGCCCCAACTTCTTGCTTATACTTAAAAAAAAATATTTTCCTTTCACAGCAAATACCTGCTCCTGACATATACAGAAAACTTGGTGTCTGACATCTGAGGGAAATAAATATTTATTCAGAATGAGCCTGACATTCATTTTAACCTCCTTTCGGTCAAATCACTGCAAATATCCCAGAAATAGACAGCCAAGTAAAATGCTGCAGCCACACCTGAGTTAATATCCAAATCCAGCCAGCTGCTTTTATCTGTCACCAACTCCTCAGAGAAAGCATTAGAAATATAATCTCTTTTTTTGTAAATTGCTTGGGAATGCAATGCAGCTCCCACTAAGAGAAGATGCTATTTTGTTTAAAGATGCTGTACATACCTTTCTTTGCCATGAGCTCCAGCCTAATGCATCCTCCTATAAAATCATGGTAAGATTTCATTTCTCCCTCTGTTATCCGGACAGCGGTGAAAGGCAGATTCCTGGGTACCTGTTGTCCACATTTCCGACACCGAGAAGCCATTGCCACAGCTCAGAAGACTCTTGTCAGGAATCTGCTCTCTGTTTGCTGGAATCCAGCCTGATTCTTCAGCCGTCAGTCCAGGCTGGTGACTTTATCCCACTTAGTTCATTCAAGGTCACCGTCGCCAGCAGGATGTTCGCCATTGCAATTGGCTAAGACTTTATAGGCTTACTGACTGTGTTTGTTTCTCCCTCCTTGCTTTCAATATCAGTTTACTTTAATCTCTCATTCAGAATGAAAGCTGTGAACCTCAGCGCAGCCCATGCCCTGAATGGCTTCCTTATCATTAATTTAAAGCTGCTTTACAAGCAACAATGAAGAGAGAAGATCCCAGAAACACACTGCAAGATCACAGAATGACTCTTAAGGAGCATGCCAGACAGGTTCACAAAGAATTTTTCCTTGAGAAAAGGGTTTTCTTCATGATTTTTGGTCCCTTTCAGGCTTATGATTTTATGATTCTTCATCTCTCAGAATGGATTTTTTTACTTCTGCATTTCAGCTTGGACGGTGCAAGGAGACTGCTCTGCAGAGCTGCTCAACCAATTACTCATATGTCTGGCAGTGGCACTGGGAGGCTGCAACTGTACAGAAAAGCCCTCTGCTGCTGTGCACAGTCCCTGCTCATAAGATCTGATAATCTAAATGAACAGAGTAGCAAATGGAGGACAAGGGAAATATTGCTGGCAGACATGCTCTGCTAGCTGTGCAACCCCCCAACCAATTTTGTTTAAAAAAGAAGTTGGATCCATCAATTTGACATCAAAATGAGAGATTTGAAACATCCATTTAGAAATAAATCTCTGTTTGAAGGGGCTGAGTATTTAAGTTGAATTTTTTTCCCCTTTTTAACAATTACTATAACACAAATCACTGGTTAGAGAGCCTTGTGAAGAAACTAGTACTTGGGGAACTGAGTGCAGAGAGCACTCAATCCTGGTGCAGTAGAATAAAAAAGGAGCCTTCCCTGAGATCTCGAGGGGACTGCACAGGAGATGCATAACAGGCACAAGGCCAGCACTGGTGACAGTGCAAAGAATACAGTGAGAACCCAATGAATGAGGGCTGAGCTGCCACCCAGAGCACAACTGCAGGGACCTGAGCACAGAACGAGCTTCCTGCAAGGACCTTACAGACAGACTGAGAACCTTTGCCTTCCTCTGCCTCAATCACTGACACCTGTTGGCACTTCACACAGTGCCAGAACACCCAGTGTGTTCAGCTCACGGCCTACTCAGACCACCACTGATCCTCAGGCACAGAGTGGGAAAAGAGAAGGGTAATTAATCCAAATCAGAGAATGAACCAGAGGGAACAAAAATGTCCAGGAGAGAAAGCTTCACATGGTGCCATTATTAAAAAGGTGAATAACTGGACTGCATTGAATGCCTGTAAGCTGAAGCACACAGAAGTCAACTCATTCCTGCTTCTATCCCAATTCACAAACTTGCAGCTTCTCCCCTGACAGCTCTGCTGCTCCTCAGCCACACAGTGAGAGCTGTTTAAGCTTCCTAACCCAGCACGCACAAAATGACTGTGCAGTCAAACAGCAACCAGACTTGAGAACTGAGCCTCCAGACCTCCCCCTTTGACCAAAGAAAGCTATAAAGGACATTGCCCCTCTTATGGTAAAAGACTTGTGCTACCCTGCCCCCCAAATTTGCTACAAGAAGCTGCTCTTTGCCAAAACACTGCCTGCAAAGTGAGGACAATGATGTACTGAGCTGTTGGATGACCTGATTCATTAGCATTTGTAAAATATTTATTAGAGCTTCCATGGAGAAATCCCCAGGGGACAGCAACATTTTAGAGATAGGGAGAGCAGTGGCACAGAAGGCAGAATTAATTTATAGAAAACTGCCATCATGAGGTAAGGAAACTAGAAAAACAACCCCACCATTTTATCTTTAAATCTTTCTTCCATCATCTTTTCTTTCATTACAGGGGCTCAAGGTGTCCTTCCATACACAGGCAAACATGATGTACCTGGGAAAGTAAACTTTGCTGACAATATATTCATGTCTGACATACACAGATTAATTGCACTTCAACCTTGCACACATTTACAGTGAGGGAGAATCCAGCATTTGTGGCAATACACTTCTGTCTGCCACTCTTGTGTACTCTGTTCCCACCAGTATCCACATGGCTTAGCAACAGGAGGATCTGTGAGATGCTCTGTTCCAAGTGGGAGACTTGACACTGGAAATAGGATGCAAGAAGAAATCTGCCCTAGGTGTGAGCTTTGGAAGCACAGGTAGCCACAGCACACAACACAAAAACGATCTCAAATCATCTCTCAGTCTTTCCCCAGGAAATCCTGATCCATTACAATGCTCAGTACAAAACTCTGATGCCTGGGGTACCACTGCCATCACCCAGCTCCAGACCAAAAAATAAGCTGACTGCAGCTGCTCTGCATTTAAGCAACAAGGCACATAAGGGTTACCTCAGGGACTGAGTGCTGTGCTAGAAGGACTGGGATGGATGGACAAAAGGATCTGCTTATTCTCCTGTAAGAGAGAATTCACAGGCAGCTTCATTGGCTTCTCCTGACACATATGGGAAACCTCTGACATGGGAGCACTGAGACCTGCCCCATTTCCTACCACATATCACCTCTTCTGTGCTGCTCTGGATGTATTTGCACAGGACCTGCTGCAAGGGCTGGCTTGCAAGAATGCTTTTATGTAACATATGACCAACACACTCAGAGTGGATGATTGATTCTAAACAATTTTCCTCCGTTAGCTAAAAAGTATCAGTCTGACTGAAAGCAAGTCACTGCTCTTTGCATGCAGTAGATTGTAGGGGTGGGGGCAGGTATAAAAAATGGTAAACATGTTTCCCTGGGTCTTCTCCATAATAACAGAATGGAAAGGCGCTACTTTGCTGCTGCTCCAACCATAGCAAAATGTTTGGAAAAGCTAAGGAAGAGGACATTTTCTCTTCATGAATTGCCAGCATTGCCTAGCAACATCATCTGGCTTGGTCTGTCAAGGAATAAGCAAGTAAATAAATGTAAGAAATTGTCATCAGAAATGTAAAAATAAAAAAATAAAAAATCAAAAATCCCCCACTGCACAACTCATGACCCAGATATCCTCAGGTGCCATTAACCAAAGCAGCCTGTGAAGCTGCACGAGTTCCGACTTGGAATTTTACCTTGGAATTGACACTTGTGGGAAAGTGACTGTGTGGCCAGAGGATGGCCACAAATTTAAAGTCAACTCAGTTAAATCAGTTTAAGCCCAATATCTCTTCTCATGAAACAATATGCTTCTGCTTCAAAAAGCAGTGCTCTGATACCGAGCAGTTGGGATTACTGTCAAGCACAAAACATGCGACAAACACGTTGGATCTCGATGCTGAGCCCAAGGGATGTAATTTCTTGTGAACAGTTAAGATTTGAGTTTGGGAAGAGCATTTATGTGCCAGAGGAAGGAGGAAGAGAACTCTGTTTCTGATGCATGGGTAAATGAGGCAGCTAGAAAACACTGTAAAACGTTCCCTGTTTGCAGCATAACCCACACAGTCATTTAAACAATTGCAGGGAAAGAGGCATCACTTTTCCATCAGAGCCTTGTAAGAACCATTAAGAAAGTTTAGTGCAGAATTGCCTCTCCTATCCACCAATGATTTAAAAACAACAACAAAACATAAATCCCAACAGCAAGAGATATCTTATTTATTCATGAAGACCAGCAGCTCCCCCCACCTATGTATATAGTATTCCACAAGGCTGAGAAATAAGTAATCTAAATCCGATGCCACTATTAGGATTGATACACATTGAAGCTAAGAAAATAATCTATATTTCATTCCTGAAACCCCAGCTTCACATTTTCCTATTTCCTATGTGATGTTTTATCTGATGTTTGAACTGATCTTTGATAACTATGCTGAAACGCATTTTCTTTTTGCACATACATCCAGGAGCTTCTTTTTGCCTTCCCCATCACCCAGAACATGCATCTGAGGCATTTCAGCATTTTAACACAAAGGTTTATTTTAGAGCACACTTGGTGCTGTTATAGGTAACATCCATTCCAGTGTTCAGCTAGGAAATGGAAACTGGTCTTTTCCATTAACTTCCACTTATTTTCTTCAACTAATAAATAGCATACCAGGTCTGCAACTCCCTCCTTTTTTAATAAAGGGCTACATCCCAGACATTGCTTTAAGCCCCAAGGAGTTAAAGTAACAAGCAGAGGAAAAAACATCTCTGTTCTTGAAATTACTTTTAGCATACAGCACTGTTGCAATTACAACATGCAGTTCCTGCACTAGAAGGCACTAATTCCAGTGCCATATGGCTTCAGAATCTCATTACACACTGAGCTGCTTAAAGTGACTTCTTAACGGCCGAGCAAAACATTTTTGGTCACCTTCAGCAGAGGAAACAACAACTCTGCCACTGGTGACGCACATTTACTCCCCCACGAGCTGCCGAAAGCAGGAGTGAGCAGAGGGAAAATCAGGGGACGACCTTAGCCAAGGAACTTCTGTTGCCATCTCAAAGCTGTGCAGACATCCAGGGTTAGTCAAGGACTGTTACCATCATTATAAAAATAAAAACACAACCAACCAAAACAAGAGAAAACAGGCCAGTGCCATTACTGCGGGATCAAAGAAGCTTCCCAGGAGATCAGGAGATGAGCGGAACCTTCATAGGCCAAGCAGTGGCATGAAGTGCTGAGGCACCTGCTCTCCTGACCTCTGCAGCTAAGTGCACATCACCAACAGAAGGCATTTCTGTCCTGCTAGGAATCTGCTTGGCAAGACAAACAGATTCTTAGAGTTACCAATCTGTAACTGGCACAGGGGTAAAAAGCAGCTAGATCCAGGGTTTAGGCTTGGATGCAAAATTCTTCCAATCCTGATCATGAAAATGCTTAAGGACCTAAGTGAGATCAAGAAACTTTCTGAGCAATTCATACCCAAAACACAGCTCCTGGTTTAAAGTCAGGAGAATAAACTGAAAGACAAGTAAATGCAAAAGCAATAGATGACAGAGACACTGGGTAACCCAGAGAAGGCTGTGGCCCATAAAACTGGGCATGTCAGACCCCCATCCTCCTACACTCCTGAACACTGTGATGACTGTACCACCAATGCATCTGAGAGGTGGATGCACAGGCAAAGTCTTTGTGCCATGGCCCTCCAGCAGCACCATGAGTGCTGGAAAAGACCTTCTGGATTAAGCAGGGAACATTTTTTTCTCCTCTCTGTATTCTGCCACTGCACACACTGAGTCACCTCCAGAGCCACGGCAACTCTGGCCCTTGCCATCACCCAGGGCACTGCACTGGAATCACTGCACTATTTCTCTCCCCCTTCACCTTTTTCTCCCAACCAGTGGAGCACTCAGAGCAGAACAGCTGCTGGATCTGTGCAGCCAAGACCACCAGGGCAGCTTCTTTCCCCGAGGAGCAGCTGTGCACATTCCCTGACGGAAGCATCGTTTTTTTGTTGTTGTTGCAATTCATAACTTGAAGCAGATAAAGGAGAATCAGAAAGACACAGGGATAAAAATAGGATCTGTGAGCATCACAAGGGCTGTTGATACTCAAGGGTTTTGGACACATGCCAAATGTTAGCTGAACAGGAAGAAAGAGCTTCTCACATTACAAAGTACAGTAAAGGCATTTCCAATGTTCTATTGCCATCTCTCAAGCACTCAACATCAGTTACCATGAGGAACAGGAGATTGGGCTTCAGGGACTATTGATTTTCCTTGTTTCTATATCTGTACACTGAGGTTCACTCAGTCACTCGGCACAGTCCACAAGGAAAAAGGAGCTCCTCTGAGACTTTCTTAGACACCTTTTTGACTGATTGGGCTCTCAGCTGGCAGATACACATCAAACACACTCCTTTAACATCCTCTAGGGCAAGGCTTGCTTCCGTCTAAGGAATTGAGGATAAAATCATCAAAGAGGAGTTACTCCTTCTACTCTGACTACTGTAAAGTATACCTTATCTTTTTTTTTCCCTGTGCTGTCAGAAACTAGAGGTCTGTCCTGAAGGAACTGCCCACATGGTAGTTTCTCCATGCTGGGCACCTGCAAATGAGAGGCTGCAACACTCTCCTGTGGGTGCACCCACAAGTGCAACCACACAGAGCAGCTGGATGCTTGCACACGCCTACAGCCAGGTGGTAGGAATCTGTCCTGCTCAGTGCCCGACGCTGCAGAGCTGTTCCTTCTTCACATCCACCTACAGCCTGAACCCCTGTGCTGTTCCCAGTTTATCCACCCCAGCTTTGTCTCTAAGCCATTAATTGTAATAGATTTAAGGTTCTGGAAAGACAATCTACATAGTGATTTCCAAGTTACAC
The DNA here is from genome assembly GCA_035041135.1 of Platyrinchus mystaceus. NCBI lineage: Eukaryota > Metazoa > Chordata > Aves > Passeriformes > Tyrannidae > Platyrinchus > Platyrinchus mystaceus. The sequence continues at coordinate 8,263,800 of JAWWLV010000011.1, forward strand.
CAAAGCCTGGTGTGTAGCAGAAAAATAAAGGGGTGGATAACCTGCCAGCACGTGCATCAGCCAGCAGCGTGTGAGCTCTTCATTTACCTCTCCCCGCCCAGAGCACACAAGGTAAGACGTTGCCTCACCACACACAGCCACACCCTCAGCTCTCTCCCTCTCCTCCCCAGCTAGCACAACTATTGGTTTTTGGCACCTTATCCCATCTTGAATATGTAAATAAGGTCAATTTACAGGAAACGAAGAGTTTCAATCCTTTGTCCAAACGAGGAAAGAGCTGCTAAAATTATATAGAAAATGGCCGCTGGGACAGAAAAATTATTAGCATCAAAGCCTCATTTCCCTTCATAACAAGCCTAAAATTATTCAGGGATATATACTAAAAGGCAAGTAGGTCTACACAGTAAAAAAAAAAATAATCTGTAAGTCAGCTTCAGGTGCAGAAACAGCATAAAGCTGCACCTGAGGCAACTTCTCCTATGAAAGGCAGCACAAGGGTTTCTCTGTAACACTGAACTAATGCACAAGGGCCTCCCCTGTCAACCCCAAGTGTCCTGCTGGCAGGACATGGAGCATCCATATGCTGGGATGTGCTGAGCACTCTGTGCACAAGGTTAGACCTCCAGCCCACGTGAAATAAGGACAGTGCTTTGACTTGAACAGCACCATGCACTTAAATTGCCTAAAGCTGAGTAGCGCAGTGTTCTGATGAGATAAGGAATTGCTCTTTAGTCTGTCAGGAAGCCATATTGCAAATGCTTTCTGCTGACCAGAACAGATTAACTCAATAAAATGTATCTAAATCCCACATCCGTTTATGGACCTTAGTCCCACTAGATGTAGGTCCCCTTCATGGAATGTAGCATTAAATAATGCTTTGTACTTCTCCAGCGAATCTCAGCTGAGCACTTTGGCACCACAGAGAGAGTGTTACTCTCATGAAATAGACAATTTCCTATTTAATTGCCAATAAAAGGGTATGCTTCAAGAATAATATTTTTGGTTTGTTGTATTTCAGTATGCATCTGAGAACTATTTGAAGAAGGCTTGGAGGTGGGGGGAGGAATAATTTCACCTTAAGTTTTGCCCTACAAAAGCAAAAAATTGGGGAGAAATGTGCTAAATAAATCCATACATCTCCCACTGTCTTAAGAGCCTTTTGAATTGACTTAACAATAATTTCAGCCCATCTTTAACCCTTTCTTTGCTGCTTCTTTGTAGCATAAACTCACAGAATTCTACACAATACCTTCCTGTCTCTTGTTTAAATATACCTGCTTCAAGAATAGCAATCAACTGTGGAAAAAAAAAGTAAAGCAATATTTTTAATTGTGTCAGAGGCATTATAAGAACCCACCAGTGAACTTCAGAATCTCAATACAAATAATGAAGCATGAGGAAAAAAATGTTCAGCTGGGAACCGAATCCCAAGATATTCATGCAATTTGCCTGAGATCAATTGCAGTTACTGCAGTAAAGCTGTAAAATATATGGGGACACACAAAGAAATATCCCTTTCTTGGTTGCAGCCTTAAGCATGGTACACAGAGCGACCCTCAACTTTATTTTATGTCATTTGTAGATATCCCCATCTTTTCAACAATGTAACTTAAAGCAGTGTTTTGCTCATTAAGGTTTTGCAGTGTTCTGTTCCAGGCTAATTACTACTACACACACTTTCAGTGGGCAGCAATATGATAGTGAAGGCTGCTGAACTGAAACTACTAAGAATGACCTAATTGAGTGAAATAAAACCAAAGCACTATTAAGGAGTCTTAACATCAGGTTCAGTGACTGATCCCAAATATCAGCACTGGTAGTGGACATGGCAGGTATTTTAGAGCATGTGGGCTGTACTGAGAAACTATTTTGCATCTGGCAGCAGTATGTAGTCACGGTACTGAGTACAGTAATCACCTGAGGCTCCCACCAACGCATTCTCCATTCAGTGTTTCAGGTACTGCATTTTTGAGGGCCCCCAGTCCCTCTTTCCCTTATGCTGTGAGTGATGCTGTTTTCTGATGCTTCCTCTGCTGTTCGTGACCTGCAGTTTAGACTTGCTAGATTAATTTAGACCTGATATATCATTTGAGTCTCTCATCACCTTTGCTCAGGTATTATGGGACAGCACTGTGGGCGTGAGAATAATCACGCTAATGCCAGCCTTATTTTTCTGCAAGGCATATTCCTAGCTTTTGTATTTTCTGGCAGATGTTTAAGACCTTTAGTAACTTCTGTAATGTTTAATTAAGTTAAAATCACAACAGATCCTCACATTTTCTGAAAGAGAAGCTGGTATGAGATTAGGCTCTTTCTTATATTTTCTAGATATTAAAATGAACATATATGTTTACTCCTAAATACGAAAATAGATTTTATGTAAAACTTAAACTATGGTTACTAAAAAGATCAAGAATTACACACATGTAGTCAAGCAATGTCCTTCTATAGTATATCCCAGTTTGGATGAAAAGCTTAGATAGAGAACTTTTTACTTCAATATTCAAAGGTTCAACACCCGTCTCATAGGGTAGGTATCTCAGGTATTTATCTTTGGAGATCATGGCTTTCTCCGAACTCGTGATGCACTCGGTATTTCGCACCCTCATGCTGTGGCCTCGGGAGGAGACGCCCTGGGCTTGCAGGGCTCGGGCAGGGAATGGTTCACCCTCCCGCGCCCTCCAGCGGATCCTCCGCAAACAGGCAGCGGTGGGAGCGCCTGCATCTCTCCATCAACAGAGAGTAACTCCAGGGTACCAAACCCGGCTTAAAAACTCTTGGAGAAGGGGTTTGAGGGAGTGCGGCTCCCCTGCCCATCTCTGTAACATCCTGCCTTTCAGGGGATCCCGGAAGGATCTGGCCTTTTCCTTGAGGGACGGGGACAGTAGAAACTGCAGTGCAAAGCGGTGCTGATGTGCCCTCTGCTCCTTCGGCTCCCCCTCTCCAGCACAGCTGCTTCCTGAGACCAACACACGCACACAGAGCCCTTCCTCAGGCAGCAGCCCTGCTCTGCTGTCCTGCTGGAAAGAGAAGGGCGCAGGGGATGAGGGTTCGTGTTTTGTTTCTTCTTCGTATGACTGGACTGGGAAAAACTTGCACGGAGGTGACACCCCAGCACTGAAGGGGACAGTGGGACAGGTAGAATGTGGCCTGTACAGAGCTGCTATTGCAGGTACTGGGGTAGAATGGGCACAGAATATCACTGACAGGCTCCTCTTTGCTCTATCCCACCAGTTCTGCTCTTCCCAGGGCGCTTGGCTGCCAGCTCTCTGCTCCCATTCAAGATAAAATTATGCACAAGGCTCTACTGTATAGTCAGCATGTAATTCAACATGATCCAAAATGACAATTGCACAATGCTGAAACTGCATTCTCCCCTAGCTGAAAACAAAGCCAGAAAGATGGATTTTTATGAGCTATCAAAAAAAAAAAAAAAAAAGGACCAAAAAGTTTATCTCAGACTGAACTGTGACTTCAACGTCAGCTGCGAAGCCCCTCCTGGCTTCTTCAGTGTGGAGTGGGAAAAGATACTAGACACTGATAACAGTGTAAATATCTGAGACAGATGAAATTGTGAGAGTAGCTTTGAATCTCTCCTTTAAAAAAATTAGGAAGTTTGTTTTCACAAAATAAGCTGATCGCTGTAACAAGGATTAATCAGATTTTCCCAGCAACCTTCCTGCACCAACTACTGGCACAGAACTGCTGGGAGCTGTCTGAGTTCTGTACCTGATTGCAGCTCAGGGTCATGCTAAGGCCATAGCTATTTCAGTTTGAAATAACCTTTTCTCTGGATATTGCAAGATCAATAGTATGGTTCCATCAGCTTTGGCTTTCATGCTGCAAACACTAATATTGACGCCTTCAAAAACTAAGCCTTGGCTTCAGAGACCTAGGAACTACAGTGTAATGGATAACAGTGAACTTCAGACTCAAAGGGAGGAAATATTTACAGTCATGTTTTGTTAGGTGAAGGATTATTGATTGATAAAAAAGGGAAACTCTCCTGGTAGTAATTCTAGCCACAGCAATTCTATTTGAATATAAACTCTCTACCAGAAAATAACGCATTTGGAGTGTCAAGGTTGTAACATATATAATTAACAAGCAGTATATTCAAATACATATTTTTACATTCAAATCATCTCATTTCTACTTCTCATTGTTACTAGAGCTGCATGTGTTTTTTGCAGTTCTTTCCCTGGTCTATCAGCACATGCACATCCTTGGAAAGTCATAAGTAAACTGGAGATATTGCAATAATAATAACTGGAGATGCCAGTAACTGTGGGCTTATTCCCTAGCTATGTATAATTAAAATATGGCTGCTACCTTAAAGGTCTTGGAATTTAAAGGCAACAATTGCTCTCCTGAAATACTGATACCCTCTCTGGTTTTAGATTTTCTTCACCTCTTCACATTCCAGTTTCCTGAAGTGGTTCTCCCGTGTTAACTGGAAGTATAGATATATACAAAATCTGTGGAACTTAAGGCATGTATTGAATGAGGAGAGTCAGATCCTGTCTGCAGCTGTTGCCAGGCAGCCCACAATGCTGTACATCAGCATTGTTTGCCTTGTATTTATGTCTTGGAACTGCAGATAACTGCTCTTGTATTCGGGGCCAGCTGTACACAATTCATTGCCCAAGGGAAACTGGAAATCACGGAGCTCACGGTCATGCAGAGGAAGCAAGAGCTAAATGGTTTGCAGCCCCTCATATCTCGTTGCCCTGGGCAACAGCCGGCACTGCGGAAGTGGCAGATCCAGCCTTTCTCCTACCAATTCTGTAACATATGGTGTTAATATACGGATAGATACTATGACAGCCCTGCTGTAGGACAGTTGGGGTGCTCACATATTAGGTGATATGAGTGGGTGCATACACAGGATAAGAGCTGCTGGTCTCCATCCAAGATCCTTGAGACACAGATGGAGGTAACCGGAAGCACAGGGATTACAGGCTGCACTCACGGATGTGGGGAATCTGACTTGAGATCCTCTCAGCTTGGCTTTCCTTGAGCTCTGGCAGGAACTGACCCAGGATCCCCACATGAACTCAGGACAATTCTGATGGTAGGTGCTAAGTCTCTGTGCTGCCTCTTATACCTGTTTGCAGCAGCGGCTACAGCTGGGTCAGCTACAGCTGAGTGCACTCAGACAAAAATATCTGGTCCTGTGGAGTGCTGAGTACCAGCAGTTCCCCATTTATTCACTCAGAAATAGCGAGCTCTTTGCATCTTTCTGGATCAGAGCCACTTCGTTGTAATATTGATGAGACATTGTTACCCATCATCTCTTCGCAATGTTTCAAAGGATTTTGGCTTTTGAAGAAATTTAACCTTTACTGCCATGCTTGAGTAATCCAGGTCAGGACTAACATTCCAAAAAGGACCTTAGTATCTCTGTTTAAGTTTCCAGAGAGTCAACTTTGCATTCAGTGTAATAGTCCTGCACTTACTGCAGTGGAGTCCTCATCTGTGTTGCATTCATGTAGCTCTGGGATCAGGGAGGGCTGGGCTGACTGCCTTGAGTGCCAAAAGAGCCCCTGTGTCCTCAGATCAGGAGAGCATTAGATCGTAGTACCTTATACCAGAGCCAAACTATGGGCACAGTCCATGTTTGAGGCAGGCAAATGAGAAGCAGTCTCCAGGAAGGCATGGAGAATCAGTCCTTTGGCCATGCTTGTTAGGTCCTGGCTGCCTAAAAGACTCAGGACTCAGATTTCATGACAGCAGTGATTTTGGAACAATGTGTTTTCAAGAACACTCCAAACAGAACACACAGCAGGTGCAACACTGGTTTTGAGCTCTTGTGTGCATGTTGTTCCACCAACAGAATAGACAATATTCCCACGACAGCATGGATATTTGATACTGGTAGCCCATCTTTCCTTTGGCCACATTGTTTGGGATATTTTTCTGTACTGTCAGGTCCCTGCAATGGCTAGAAAAGATAGACACAGAACACAGCAGCTTTGTAAACTAAATGTTAGGGTGCACTGAAATTTGGGGTTTTCTCTCTTGGTTCAGTGCTTCATTCCCTATGACACTGCAAGGAATATTCTAATAGAAAACAGGATGAAGGACTACTCACTAACAGAATTATTTGCAGGCCTCTGCTGAAAAGGCATCAGCCTTCTGCAGTGCTGCACTGCAAAAGACAAGAGGTGGGTGCTTACAAATGTAATGCATTTCACCCTTGAATGAATGCTGTTACTTCAGACTTTACCAGCCTGAACTCACATGCTGGACATGGCTCTCTTCCAGTACAAGAGCTCAATAATTCCTCAGAGGCACTTATGCCTTTGGACTGACAGATGTTATCTATGTTGTGTTTACATGACAGTGAAGCTTGAAGATACTGTGATCTCAACCCAGTTGTCCCCTACACATCTGTGCCCGTTCCAAAGTGGAGCCTTTCCTCTGGAAACTCACCAGCTTTTCTGTACAGTGTTCCTGCTCTCTGAGCAGCACCTCCCTCCATGCCATGATTTACAGAGCACTTCAGGTATTTATGACTGATGTTTTTCCATCTATGCATGTAAGAGAGGGCTGTGTCTTCACCCTGCCTGTTCCTTGGTTTCAATTCTGGCCATGTCTGCTGCACTGGTCAGTGTGAATCACCACAGCTGACTGACTAATAATGATCCATGTGCCATGTTATCCCTTTCATATCATTCACCAGTATTTTCTCATGTGAGAAGAATCAGGCAGCTTTGCAGAGAACTTAGATTTCTCCCACTCACTTACCCACTGACCATCTGGGGAAATCCAGATGTTACTGTGCTGAATTCTAAAGGGAGGTACAAGAAACTCGGTCAGTGGGATAAGCACAGCATTAACACAAACACAGCATTACCACAAAACAGTTATGGTTTATCTTCTCCCAAATGCTCCAAGGCCAGCTCTGAAGAACAGAATAAAATCTACAGATGGGAATAGCATCATGTACCAGACACTGTGCTGTCAAAATTATTTTAACAGTCACCCAGGGCCAGAAAAGTCCATCCTGGATTGAATGCTGAGTCCAACCTCGGGAGCTAAAAGAGGCCTCCAACATGGTGCAGAAGGAAAAAAAGAGTGACAGCCATGGAATTGATGAGCTTATTCTCTGCTCATTGAGATGACCTGGTGCTGCAAGTACCTTCCGAAGTGTTGAACCTGTTTCCCCAGGGATGTGTCCTCTCAGGGGATCTCTTGGATTCAGGCACCATATGGAGGGCGAGAAAAAAGAATTAAATAAAAGATGAGACAAGAGGTGGAAAAGGGCCCTTGTATTTAACGAGCTGCCAGGAAATGTGATAGATGTCAGCTCAGTTTAATTTCCAGCAAGGCCATCTGATCTTCCCTCTGCCACAGAGATGGGAGCAGAGAGGGGTTTCTCTCTACCTCCTTCTGGCCCTATTTGCTTTTTAATCTTGGGACTTAGCAGTGCAGAATGGTCCCAACTGCCTGCCCTGCTAGTGAGCAATGACTTCTGCCAGCACCAGCATCTCTCATTGTGCCTGACTCACAGGAGGAAACCTCCTACACTTGCTTTCCCCTGAACTGTCCCCTCACTTTCTCCTTCCAGGTAGCCCTGGGCTTGCTCTGGATTGTTTAAGAGCAGAGGGGGAACTGCCTCAGTCTGACTGACTAGCTCATTGAATGATGCTGTAAGAAGTAAATTTTCTCTTGCTTGTGACCTAAGCTACCTCATTCTTCTTTTTTATTTTGAAATTGTTATTTAATAAGAAAACCTCTTCTTCCACAAAAAAAAAGCAAACAAACCAACAAAAACCCCCCAAAACCCACAAAAGTGCAAAAAACCCCCAAAACCCCACAGAAGCCCACCACATAGTGTTCGCAAGAGCCTGCTCCGGAAGTCAGAGGTTTCTGCTTTCTGCTTTATTAAAACTGCCATAAAGGGCTAACACTGTCTAAAATACAGTCCTGAGAGAGACGTGGGCTCAGGAAAGCCATGAGAAGAGCTGACCCAAACAGAAGACACACAGACTTCCTTGCAACTGAAACATGAATCTTGAAATTACTCATTTGTCTCCCAACTGCACCAACAGACAAACTGCAGAGGTGAGTAGAGCTTCCTAGGGATGTTCAGGACCTGGTGTCGAGCCTGCACAGCTGTGGAAGGCACCACAAGCATCACCAGTACCAACAGCTAAACTTGGATTCTGTCCCCTGATTTTTCTTCATTAATTTCCTTGCGTGTTAAACTGTCCTCCATGCCTAGAAACAAACACCTACGAGCCATTACTGAGGCAGACTAGAAAACAAAAGACAAAGGGAGCCTGCTGTGGCATTAGATATAACAGCAGCAATGTGGCGGCTTTTGAAAAAGAGAGTGACTTACAGATTGACAGATTGGATCACACCTCAGTTCCATCCAGCCTAGTTCCTTGTCTCCAACAGTTGCCATCACAACATGCCTAAGTAGAAAGTGTGAAAACCTTGCAGCAAGCAGATGGTGGATAGCTACTGCCATTCCCTTTTCTTTCCAACATCCCGCTCTCTTACTGGCTTGAGAATGAAAGCTCAGGGTATAACAGCCAGTTTTGGGGAGAATATCCATAAATGAGAAAACAACTAGGGCTGTAAGCAGCCTTTCAGCTCTGTGGTGCTCTGCATGGCTCTCCTTACTGCATGCTGCTCTGAAAGAAATTATTAACAGTAACACACCTGGACAGCACAAAATTTTTCTATCTTTTTCTTAAATTCTCTCAAGGATGCCAGGGTCTCATCCCATATGAAAAAGTCCACAGCTAAAGTGGAATATTGAAGAGAAACATCTCTGAGCTGTTCTCTCCCGAAACAGAAGCAGCCTTAATGCATGCTAATATTTCTTCTGGTTCTGGGAAGCTCTTTAGTCACCTCTGTCTCTCTAAACATGAGACAAAACTATTACATAAATATTTTGCTTTGAGACAAACTACTGTTCTGGATCCCCAACTCATAACAGTTTCACATAGTCTTTATTTCTGTTCATGCCTCAACAAAACAGGTTAGATTGTGGGCTTTAAACAAGTATGTGGTACTTGCAATATTCTACATTTTGGACAGTGCACCAGGCACATCTGCACATTTTTTGTGAGCACTTAATTTCCACATTTTATAGACACAAACTTTGCAGCAATAACAAAACACTTTTAAATAGTTCCTTGCTAAACATTTTCTAGAGAAACAGCTGCACAAAATAGGCCATATAGAATGGAGTAAAATTAATAACCACAATCTAGGAACGAAAAAGTTAACAAGTATCTTTTTTAAGCTCTGAAAGAATTCTTATTATCTTTTGTTTCCCACATCCCACTTTCCCACATGGAATCTCTTAGGCCTAACAGCATGAGCTTATTAGTCTTTTCTTCACTAATTGAACCTTTCTCTTCAGTTACTATTTTCATATTTTGCATGAATGCAATATTTTTGACCTCTGCCACTTCACCAAATTTGGTAAAAATTGGCCAACAGTTCAAAAGCTTTACAGGGGTACAGAGAGAAAAATGCAGATAACATGATCCCAGCTCAGTGTTTTTACAGAAGTAGGTCAATGGGGAAAGGAACTCCAACCTACCACTTCCCGTTAGCATGGGATCCCAAGTAAATTTAGCAGACACATTTCTGAAGTTTTCTGTTGTCATATTTCACTGGGAATGCAGGGATAGATGTCCATCCCGTGCCTGTATATTACTTTTGGGTGAGGGAACCCGGTGTGCTGTGGTCAGTGGAATGACCAGTTGCCCCCAACTGCACACCAGAAATCTGTAAGTAGGACAGAGCTGCAGAATTAGTGGTTCGAAAAGAGCTCCTGAAATGCATGAATGATCTAAAACAAAGGGAAGATTTTTCTGTTGCAGGCAGAGGAATTTCTATTGCCTTGATTTGGCCCTTGCAGAGGAGTCGCAGAGGGCCTATTTGATAAGGTACCTCGAAAGCTAATTTCTTACAATATCTCTTTTGAGTGCCCTTGATGTACACAGACAATATCAGAATCATTGCAATCGTCTGTCCAGCTGTGACATATTAGATTATTTGTGGCTTTGTAGCATAAAGCAGATTCTGTGACTTGTGATGCTAAGCCATTGGCCTCGGACAAGTGCCAGCTCGGGTTATTCCATTCTGCTGACCTAAATTCCTCTCACACAGTCAAGTGGATGCAGTATCATCCTTTACTTCCTGTTCCAAATTGTAACACAGGTTCTCTTCACACACACAAGTATTTTACACAGCTCCTCAACTCTGGTGGTTAAGCCAAGAGTGGTGGGAATTGACATACCATGGTTAACAGATAGGAATTTTAGGTGGTTGTCTAAGTCCTGAGGTGTCAATCCTAGACCAACTTCTGTCACTGCCTTTCCTTTTGATTTCCATCAAGTTGCTTAAATTCCTTTTTTTTTTTTTTCATTAATTGGACAAATAAGAATGTGTAAAATCAGCTAAAAGCTGACTTGATTGTATGGTTCTTTTTTTTCATATAACATTTGTGCAATGTAGTGCTTTCTACAAATTCACATCACTGCCTCCCCTACCTGGCACGCTGAAAGCCAGCTCATCTGGATCCAGCTGGCATTTGAACATGTGAGGAGCTCTTACAACTTCATTGAGATTTAAAGGGAGCCTCTAAGAAAACCCCATCTCTAACATGCTGTGGAATTCTTCACTGCCAACAGAGGAGCCAAGCTGCTGTCCTTTTGAGACAGCTCACGTTGGTTCTGGCAGCTCCATCCTATTATAAAATCATTGTAAGAAAAATCTGTGGTAAATGGGGCACTGGGTGGAGGTGCTTGTGTGCCTAACTGTGCCCAGAACGCTGCCCACAAATAGCAGAGCTGGCTTCAGACTTCTGGGGACCAACTGCCGAGTGTGGGTGGGCACTGAGTGCACAAAAGCATATTCTTGTGGGCTTTGCAAGCTGGAAGAACTGTGCATGTTCCCACAGGCAAACAATCCTGCCATCGGTACCAGGCATGTCACCCAGCAAAGCTCTTCCCTCCCCACCACAGAAGAGCTGCCACCTGCCCACCTACCCAAAGGACACACTTTTTCAAAATTGATGAGTGTTTCCCCAACACCTCCCAACAAACAAGTTCAATGAAAGTAGGTTAAATTAAAAACAGAATCTTGACGCAGTTTTGGTAACATGATTGGGTAGCATTTTGTGCCAGATCTCAGATAGTAAGCAGAAAGCCTGCTAGTATTCACAAACTACTCCTGTCCCAGGCACCGGCTGTGGCCCCATTACCTCACCCACATCACGGCTATCAGGAATAATCCCAGGGAGGCCGAGGGAGCACAGAGCTCTTTAAGAGATCTAATTTGGTCCTCTGTTGTTTGACACTGTATGAAGATGTGCTACAGTACAGGGTGCATGGTACTAGAAAAGTACCAATTAAGAGAGCAGGGAAATACATTCAGTGCTGCAGTTTTAACCTGGTAGGGCAGGTAGTTGTATGTATGAAGTCTGCAGCAGGATAAGAGGCTTTTGTTGCAAGCACATGAACTGTCTAACACAACATGAGTCAGCTAATGAGGGATGAGAGCTTTTGCCCAGCACGGATAAGATGAACCCCAGGCAATTAACTATGTTTGTGTCACTCTCATCGATACATTAAAAATAAACTGGTGTATCATCTACTTCACACAGATCAAAACGATCCCATAAAGAATTTATTGCAAATACACGTCTTTCTTTTTAACCCTCCCATAAAGATCTTGTTTGGCATTTTTCAAATTTTGTGAATAAGTTTCTTCCCTCCTGCTCCCTGGGTGAGCTGGGAGCTGTGCTCCCAGCCAAGAGCTGCCTACATTCTACACAGGTTGAATCCCATCAGTCCAAGCAGTATGAAGGTGATAGTTGTTGTAAAAATAGTAAACACTATAAAGTATGTTCACGGTGTGGGATCCCCTCATTTTGCAAAGGCTGGTAGCCCTTTCACTTGTTTGAGGTGTAAAGATACCCACTGAACTTCCAAGAGACCTTTGGAGCTTCCTAGGAATGACTCTTTCAATAAGCTACTGCTGATTCAGCAACAGCAACTCATGTTACAAGATGTGATTCATAAACATGGTGCATCATCAGTGGGTTTGGAAGAAATGTTTTTCCTTCAGCCAATGATAAATGTTTTAACATTACTTGCTTCCATTTTTGCACAACTGCTTTTTCCAGTTACATGATTCAATAAAAAATGAGCACTGCCTACAAAAAGGCAGGCAGACTCCACAAGTAGCATCTGCTTTGTAGGTCTCTAATGGCTGGGAAAATGGTGGGATTATCCTTTCCTGTTGGAAACTGATGAACTCAACTCCTGCCTCAGTGTGAAATGGAAAAAACACCAAGATCTGTGACCTTCATCCCTCCCCCTAGGACTGGCCTGCTTGATCTCCAGAAAAACAGTGACACTCTTTAGCATCAGCTACATGACCCAGAAATCTCTCTTATATATCAGGGAATGGAAGAAAGGTTCATTAACATCTTTCTAGTGTCTAGAATTATTTCCTACTAGACCATAGTATATTATATAGTAGGTAATATAATGCTATGTTACCTCTAGCAAATCCCTCCTGACATCAAGGAGGGTTCTCAATATGGATGATGGGGACCTGTATTGAGTTTAACAGGAAAACCAGAAAACACACAAACCTCTTTGGCTCCACTGAAATATTCTTCCTAAAAAAAATTAAATGTGCCTCACATTGAATCTCAAATCTTCATAATAAAAATGTGAATTCATGTGACTTTGTGTCAATCTGAATTTGCACAATTGCAAAGCAGCTCCTGTTGGCATTACTGGGTCGAAGCTGCCACAAGCTCTGCTGGCACTCACACTCTCTCCCATACCAGCTCCTGCTGAGGTTACCAGGAGCACCAAGGCTGACCCCTGGATATGATCTTGCAGAGATAGGACCTGGTCTTCAATATTTTATTCAGTTTAAATCTGCTTTTGTCCTATTTCTTTAGGCAAGGTACTGATTGCATTTGCTTTCTTTAACTTAGTTCAGCTGCTACAGCTAATATCAAACCAAAGAATAATGTTGGTCTAAAATCTTACTTTGATATTCTCTAAAAGCCAGATTTTGGTAACACTGTTTCATATACAGATTGAGCAAAGTCTGTGACAAAGGCATTTCAAGAACCTGTACAACATCTTTGGTGTTCACAACACACAATCCATTACAAACACTGACAGATATAAAATTTGTTCCCATGCTATTCAACAAAAAATGTTCTCTTTACATGATGCAACACAGCTGCAATCTGCTTTAACTCAACTTTAGGTAACAAAAAAGGGTAACAAAATCCTTTCTCAGTTGATATTTTAATCCCCAGCATCTCCTACTGTCTGGCTAGTTTCAGATTAGTCAATTCCTTGCAGTTCAGTCATCAATGCCAGCAAGTGTGTAGCCAGCTTAGATGCATAAGGATGCCAGTGTATAGCACAGGGCCTCACCTGGATTCCCTAGCATTTGAAGGTTAGCAACAGTAAAATCAAGGCTGACATGGAGAAAAGCTTTTGAGATCCTGTCCTAGCAGCTGCCAGAAATCTTGAAACATCAAAGCTCATAAAAAAGATTCTGAGAATGGGCTGCTTCCAGTATCACAATCAAATGCCCAGCACATTAGCACTGCTGTTGCTCCAGTATCCTCCCACCGCCCCCTTTTCTCTACCACCTCGCTGCAAGGACTGTCTCGGGTATTTTACACAGATCAGTTCACAGGTAGGACACTCTCTGCTCCTACTCCTTCTGCTTTGCAGGGAAATACGTGCTTGAAAAACAAACCAAACCATCAATAAAAGGCTGCCTAATTGCCCAGAGCCGGGGGTTCACAATCTGCCGATGGCTCCTATTTCATGCACAGGTGTGACACTGTCACACAAAGGCATCAGCACCTCCTGGGAGAACAGGGCCCCCAAATCCATAGTAAGAAGAAAAATAAAGATGACTTACCCACATGGGTGATAACCGTAGTCAGTCGCTGGGTAAGCTCCTGATGTGACATCTCTTCCTCTTTTAGCCAAAAAAGCATTTCACACAGGGAACAACTCAGCATCCAAAAAAAGGTGCACCCAGAGTGGGAGGCTGCACACTCACTGCCTCACTTGCACACAAAGCAAGGACCACTCCCACTGCACAGCCCTTCCAGCTCTCACATCTTCTGTCGGCTGCTCACCTCTCCCAATTTGCTGCCGTCCATGCATGAACCTCGTAAAGCTCCTTCCAGAAGGGGATTCTACCCCCGTTGGCAGCAGCAAGGGAGCAGGAGGGGGGAGAAAAAAAAGAGGAAAGAAGCAGGCGAGTTGATTGCTTTTGGCTTTTTTTCCTCCCTTCTCCCGCGGATGAGGCAAAGGATAAAGAGACAAACCAGCAAGCAGATACCTTCCTCCAGGGAGACTTTTGGATGGTGATGCTGCGAGTCAGGGAAAAATCCTGGAGGTAGGAATGGCATCGGGAGGAGTGGAGCTGGCAGGAGAGCTCTAACAGCAGCAGCTGCTCTGCAATGCTCTCTTCACGACCGTGCCTGGGAGCGGAGAACAACCCGCTCGCAGCCTCCGGTGCTCCCCCTTGGCCCCTGGGGCCCGGGTGCCTTGCAGGCTGTTCCCGAATGGAACCCCGCAGTGTCCCCAGAGACCCTCCTCCCACCCCCTCTAAAAGCCCCTGCCTGAAAAATGGGGCCACCACTTACACGGAGGGGGAGGGGGCAATGGGCTTTTTAGGGGTATTGTGGCCAGAGGCTTTGTTGCCCACCTGCACGGACAGGATCCCAGGGATCCTGGTGTGACTGAGCCCAGGGGATCCTCCCCAGCTGCACATGTACAGGCAGGGTGAATTAATGAGCCGTGGGTGCTGGGCAGGACTCACCTGTGATCAGCCGTGCCTGTGGGGCAACCAGGCACAAATGGACTTCAGTGGGCCAGGGGAAGCCTGGGGGGAGCAGATGCCCCTGGGTGCCAGGGACACAGCTGAGCCTGGCATGGATATGTGGCTGCCATAGGGCAACTATGGGAAAGCTTCATCAACCCTCCCAGCTACAGATCCCAGCTGGGATCTGAGAAGAGGGAAAGTGAGGCCAGCAAGAAAGTGAGAAAAGGGCAGGGCACACCAGAGACTTGTATGTCTCCTTTCCCTCTTTGCACTTCCTCCTCTGAAGCCTACCTGAAGCTCCACACAAGATACTTCTGGAAACAGGGAAAACTTACTACACATCTAAAACTGAAGAAATAAAATAGAGAAGAGTGCAGCTGCCTGCAAGACCTGCTCTATTTCCACAGAGTGTATTCAGCTCTAACTTCAGATTTCCCTACCCATTCATAGGATTTTGTTTGAGTCCACCTTTCCAAACATACATGTTTGAACCTGACAACATGTATACACAAAGCTGGAGCTGCAAAATCCCCCCTGTGGGCTCATCAAATCTTAGAGCATGGTTAGTGTGTCTGTCCTGGTGGTACAAAAAGGTTTATCTACCTCTGTGATGGGAAGATCCTATAACCAGCTGGCTGACCTACAAGCCAGTCTATGTGCTGTTGTCCTCATTTTGGGATGATTGACCAACTGTGCTGAGAGGTTCCTTGCATACTTCTGCTCAGTTATTTTAACAGCAAGTCTGTCTGAAAACATGTGAGAAGGATGACTTCAGAGCCACCCACCTGCCAACATTTTGGGATTAAAGCAAAAGACATTTTTTCTGAGATCTAATTTTACTGCCTATCTTGGCAGTAAAGGTCAAACTGTAAAGACTTGACTAAAGTTAAAAGGATTCCCTCAATCAGGGAAGAGATGCCATTATTGGGAAAAAATGCATGTGGGAAGCAGACTGACACCCAGACATAATTTTTTAAGCAATATGAAAGATCTGGGATGCTCTATTTTGCTCTTGGAGAGTCACAGACTACAGGTAGGAACATGGGACTAGAAAAATCACCACATTTCCAGACATTTAACAGATTTTTTCTATTTTTTTTCCCTGCAAGGAGAGACACTCTATAACCCCATTCATAAATGAAAAACACACTGAAAGGCAGAGTAGATGGTTTGCTCTCACTACTCCTACAGCAAGGCTGTTCAAGAACATCAAGGATAGTTAAGAGCCTTTGTCTAATTTCTAGCTAGATTCATTCTCAGTTATTTTAGGACCATATGCTCTTACACAAACATTGTTATTCAGCATCAATAACTGCAGACACATGCCCATTAGCTATTTTAAGAATCCTTTTTCTCTTATTATTTGTTCTTACTATGTGAATCTACTTTGCGTCTTTCCAGCACATGTTCAATAACTTTTGAACCTGTTGGTCATTGCAATCCAGTTCAGGAGAGAGAAGATGGTTCTTACAGGTTCACTGAAATCCAGCAAGGTGTACAAAGTCTGAAAGGGGAAAGGATGCAGTAGGGACTCAATAATTATGTTTTGTGGCTTCTCCCTGCCCAGTTTATTCTGTGGGCTGGGTTACATGGGATTCAGTCTGAGCTGAGGTTGCTGTCCCTCCCTTATGAGGTGAGTTATAATAAACAAAAGGGGGACATTTTGGTGGGAGGGTTTGGGCTGCAGGACACAGCCACGGGATTGCACACTCCACTAGTTTTACCAGTTAGGGGATGATTTCTTCACACTACTAAGATTCATTGGTGCCTGCATTGAAAAGAGGTTGCTGTTTACTGTGTGCATTGCCATTACAAATTCCCAAATGGAAGACCCACAGGGACTGAACCAAGTCAAAAATACTGCAAAAGCACTGGTGATCCACACTTCAAAACCCAAGCTGAGAAAGGGGAAAACAGGAACCTGGGCTACAGAGATCTCTTGGAGAGGAGAGAGAAAGGAAAGCCCTGTGCCTGTCACTTGAGAAATGGCTCAAAGATGGAGCAACTTAGTCCATCACTGTGATGGCAACATTTTCCAGTGCTGAGATTTTTTGTGAAATCAAAACGCTACTTTTACAACAAATACTGATTCCCCTCTGAAGGATAAAAGCCCTTGCTGATAAACATGTGGCAGCTGTACAAAGGATGATGATTTACATTTCAGGCAGGGGTCTCACTGAAAGCAGGATCAGGGGCTGTACAAACACCATGGTTCCACTATTAAAATGATGGCCAACAGGCAAAAGAATTTGATTTTTCCATAGAGTGACAGCCTGACAAATCACCAGCTGTTTATTAGATTCTGAATCAAACAGCTGAGGCCAAAGCATTGTAAGCAATTTTAATAAGCAGTAAATTGCACACTGCAAACAAAAAGTGTTTACAAGATTCTATGACCTGACCAGATGGAAGGGGAAACCCTCACAGGAAAAAAAAATTGATCTTTTCTTCTTTTTCATCTTATATAGCTATACATCTTTCTTCTGTCACTAAAGACACATTTAGTCAACTGAGCCTGAAGGGGTACTGAGAATCAAAATGAGCTCCATCCATGAAAATAGCCAATCTTCTTCACTGTCTTGATTATTTCCATTTTCCCAGTCCCATGTAACCTTTATGAGCTCACCCATCTTCTAGTTTTTCATGAAAATCTCCTTCCAGAACAAGATTACAACTTCCCGGTGTGCAGAGTGCATCTGAAGACACTTTTATAGCAGAACAAAAAAAAAAGCAGGCTGATGGAATAACAGAGAAGTTTAGAATCCCTTTCCCAATTTTCTTCTTTTGAAAACAAGCTACTTTGGTATCACACCTGTCCCTCCCTTAACTCTTGTCTCTATCTCTCTGATCCCTGTATCAAAGGCTGGGGCTCTATTGCTTGCTGGGAAGAACTATAACACTTCTGGCAAAACTGGGAAAGGTAATCACACTGTCACTGCTTCTTACTGGCTATGGCAGCACCTCAGACCTACAGCCTATTTTCATTAGTAGAAGAAACTATTAAATGAGTCAGACACCTCTTTGATTCATACCCACAAAGAAGGCACACAGTGCTGCTTCCTTTCTGGAACATCAATCACATAGTAAAGGAAAATAGCACACCATATTTTAAGTTTTCTTACTTTTGTTCTGTTTGGAACATTTCAGTGAACTGTGCTTCTGCCTGGCTTCTAAGAGGGTCACAGTGCTGGGGCTTCTCTGCTGTTCTTGACTTTCCACTGTCCTCTCGGTCAACTGCTGTGACAAATCTGGGCTTCTCTGCCAAGACTTGCACAAACACCCTTTCTCCACACACAGCTCCCCTGGCAGCTCCTGGGGCTCTACCCTCACACTTAGACTCTTGCTAAACTTTGCCTCAGGGGCCGTTTCAGCTCCTTAAAAGGGAGCACAGCTTCCTCTGACACCCACTTGGAAGAAAAAGAGGGCACTGAAGACACTAGTTTTAGCAAAGCTCTCTGCTCTTGTCCCTTTCTTCGTTCCCCATCATAAACCTTTTTGTCACCATCATTTACATCAATCATTCACTCTCTGTGCTCCAGAACAGCTGTCCTGACACAGTGGTCCATCTGTGAGCAGGACCATTAATATACCCGTAGGAAAGAGTGTATGAAAGAGGCCACTTAGAGAGTCCCTCTCCAGTATTCCCCTTTCAGATTGCAGTTCAGTGACTTTTTGAGCTTAAGTTTGCATATCGCTGATAATATTTAATACTCCATTTATTGGTGAATCTGTCTAGCTGTTTTTAAAATCTACTTATAATTTTCACAGATAGAAAGTTTGGTAGCAACAAGATTTGTAATTTAAATATGCATTGTGTGAAAAAAACCACTTTTTTTTTTTTTTGTTTTAATCTGAAGCCTGATAGTTCAATTTCAGACCTCTGGTTCCTGCACCTTGAGAAGAAATGAATAATTCCCTATTTGCAGTATCCACCTTAGCCATGGTCCACAGTTACTTTTTCTTGAGCTGAGCTGAGACAAATGCTGCCCTAGTTACTATATCTTAGGGGGGAAAAAGAAGTCAATTCATACCTTTCAACAGTCTTGCCATCTTGCTTTGAACCTTCTCCTGTTTGTACAGTCTAGACACTGAAAACTGCCAGCATCAGTCTGCTCTGTGCTGCTTACATAATTTTGACAGAAGTCTTCCAATGCTGAAAGTTAGGAGATAAATGTTTGCTGTTAATTTTTTATGAAAATCCATATATTTTTATTGCATTCATTTCTTTCAACACTTTCTTCTTTTGAAACAAAGCCTGATTTTTTAGACAAAGCTGTTAAATAGCAATCCTATGATTTTAGGGCCAGCTTACTTTTCTAAACTCAATGTCATTTATTTTAAGGAAGCCACTCGTCCACTTTCAGTGTCATAAAAAGCTCTGAGCTGATCTTCTAGAAAGCTTTAATGTCAACTGACTGAAGGTCTAGATTGATGGAGGCATGGGCAGTTCTCCAGGGCAGCAGGCAGAGTAACTTATTAAGACAAATGTCCTCCCCCAAGCAATTCTCCTGCCCTGCTACTGCCCCTAACCCCTGACATGATGGGTTTCTGTCAGATGAGCTCTTGATCCCCCATTCTGTGGCTGTACACCTGCAAATGCTGACATAAGAAGACTGACTGGTGTCCTGGTTTCATCTGGGATAGAGTTAGTTTTCTTCTTAGAAGCTGGTACACTGCTGTGTTTTAGATTCAGTGGGAGGATAATGTTGATAACACGCTGATGTTTTGGTTGTTGCTAAGTAGTGCTTACTCTAAATCAAGGACTTTTCAGTGTCCCATGTTCTGCTTCTGAGGAGCTGCACAAAAAACTGGAAGGGAGCATGGCTGGGACAGCTGACCTGAACTGGCCAAAGGGATATTCCATACCATAGAGCATCATGCCCAGTATAAACAGGGGATGTTGGCTGGGAGGGGGAGATTGCTCCTTGAGGATGGACTGGTCAGCAGGGACAGAGTACTTGTAGTGTGCATCACTTCCCTGTCTTGGGTTTTATTTCTCTCTCTCTCCTTTCCATTACAATTATTACTATTACCATTATTGTTGTTATCTTCAGTATTACTAGTATTATTATATTTTACTTTCTTTTAATTATTAAACTGCTCTTACCTCAACCCACAAGTTTTACTTTTTTCTTTTTTCGATTCTCCTCCCACCCCTTCGGGGGGACAGGGGCAGTGAGGGAGCTGCTGCATGGAGTTAGTTGCTGGCTGGGGTTAAACCACAACAAATGGAAGGAAAAGGACCAGGCTTCCCATTTAGGTCAGCTCTAGGAGCACTGACTAGGCTGGTGTAAACCCAAGAAACGCTGGAGAGAAGCAAATGAGAGGACATGGTAACTGCCTGAGTTTGATCTGTTGGACCTTAAGATGGTGAGTGAATACAATTCAATAGAATAGAACAAGCATAATTTTCAGTCCTTGTATATAAGTGGGGGAGGGAGAGAAAAACAGGAAGCAAGAGATAAAAGCTGGGGTTTCATTATTCTTTTCTGCAGTTTTAAACTTTTGTTAAAGTAATGAAAGAAAAAGTTGTGTTATGAAGTTAATGTAGCAGAGAGGAAGTTCCAATGCTAAACTGAACCTGATGCTCATAGAAAGTTGACAAAATGCTCAAATGTCAGGTACATTTGGAGTGGCCGCACTAAGGAGAGTGGATTGAATACACACCACCAATAGGAACTAAGCTTCAAAAAGACAACAAAGCTTTATACAGTTTCAGAAAGAAACTGATTTCAGAAATCAGTTGTCACCATGACTTGGAAGCACCAAATATAATCACAGTGGGAAAAAAGATCATTGCATTTTCATCTAAAACAAGACAACTTCAGTAATTATATGTGTGGGCATTTCTTGCTAAGGCTACAATCTGGATTTCATTCTTTGTGGTAGAATGCCAGATGAGAGGAAACAGCTTATTTAAAATTGCCCAGAGAAAGATTACAGGTTTGTCTCACTGACTGATGTATTTTCAGCCTAAATTTTTCCCCACATCTCCTTTTCCAAAAGCTGTTCATGTGTTGCCATAGAGACCATTTCCAGTCTCTTTTCCCTTCCACAAGCTCTCCCTTCTGAGGGATCACTACTGCAGCTTCCCAGGCTACTCTGTCTGTGCCTCGTGGCCAGGAGCAGGGAAAATAGTAAAGCAGAACATCTGCAGTCACACAATACCCAGCTGCTGGTAGCAGAAATACTCGCATTTTTTATCCACAAAGTTGGTGTGTGGAGGCTGATGGAGGATAAGCTGCAGCCACCCAGCACATGGAAACGTGGGCGTGCACCGCGACTGCCACATCTACCAGGATGCCTTTTCATCATTTAAAGGTATCTGTCACATCAATCATACTCCTCAATTTTTCCCCCCTGGCTTTACTGTAACGGAGTTTATTAGAGGTAACGAGAAAGCACAAAGAATTCACTTTCGCTTCAGTTCAGCGCCAATGACCCCCGAGCCTGCACACCAGCGGGAGCCGCTGGCACGGCAGCTGCGGGGGGCAGGACAAGGCTGAGCAGCGACGCCCGTACAGCCCCAAATGTATGTCCCAGGACAGGCCCGGGAAGGCCTCGGGCTCCCCTGGGTTTTTCACTTCACTTGGTGGCACCTTCAGAGCCCACAAGACACACCTCGTCCGCCATGGGAGGGCAGAGGCCGCTGCCTCAGGATCTCCCACCGGAAAGAGAGGCCCCTCCTCCGCTTGCTGTCTTACGGCGCGTGTTCTTTTGAGGGGTTTTGTATTATTTTTTTAGGGTGTTTATTTTTGGGAGGGCGGGTTCTTTTTTTCACCTTGCGGCCGTGCCATTTATGAGGGGGCGGCGCGCGCCCGCCCTGAGGCACCGCCCGACTCGCGCCCTCGGCGCGCGCACCGTCCCCGCCCCGCCTTCGGGGGGGAGTGACGTCACGCCTCCACCCCCTCCTCCCGCTGGCGCCGAGCTCTCTCATTGGCTCCCGGCGGGCGGAAGCGGCCCCGCCCCCGGACAGCGGCGCGTTGGCGGGAAAGGCCTGAGGAGCCTGGGGGGCTCCGGCTGAGGCGCCTCCGTCAGGGGGTCCGTCAGGGGGTCCGGCCGGGTGTGACACGGCACAGCCCGGCACAGAACAGCACAGCCGGCACTGCCGCGGCCATGCAGGCCTTCCTGAAAGGCCCGTCCTCCATCAGCACCAAACCCGTGGCTGCCAAGGAAAAGGGCGCGGCGGGGAGCAGCGGGGAGGGCAAGAGGACCAAACCCATCCCTTGGGTGGAGAAATAGTAAGGGATGCTCTGAGGTCGCTGGCCGTGATGGAGGGGTTGGCTCGGGAGGGGTGTGGAGGGGCAGTGGGTGCATAGCAAAGGGGGTCGCTGCTGTAGGTGTCCCCACCAGGCAGAACAGCTTAACTTGCCCTGTTCTGGATGAAACCCAGCACTGTGAGCTGCTTTAAGAGCCCTTTGTGGCTGGTACTGAGCAGAAAATGCTTCTTGCCCATGTCAAGCGATGCAGTTTCATCGCTGTGGTTCCACGTGTAAGTGCATGCAGTGCTTTGTTTTTTGTGGAGCCTTTACCACAAAGTGGTAAAATATTGCAGTTCTGCTTCTAAAAATGGCTCTGACAGGAGTTTACAATAGACAAAGAAAAACAATTTTCTGAGGAATTAGATCACTTAAGTAATACGGATCAGAGATGTTAGATTTTCTGTTATGGTTTTGACCTCAACTACAAAATTCACTGTAATTCTTCAGTACCTGATGTAATCAGAGGGAGAAATATTGTTTTTCTCAATTTCAGCTTGCTTCTGAAACTTTGTTAGCTATTAAGTTGTACTTAATGTCTTTCTATTTAGTCGCCCCAAAAACGTGGATGAAGTCGCCTTCC
This sequence comes from Platyrinchus mystaceus, assembly GCA_035041135.1. Lineage (NCBI taxonomy): Eukaryota > Metazoa > Chordata > Aves > Passeriformes > Tyrannidae > Platyrinchus > Platyrinchus mystaceus. The sequence continues at coordinate 8,286,498 of JAWWLV010000011.1, forward strand.
AGGATGAAGTTGTTGCTGTGCTGAAGAAGTCCCTGGAAGGTGCTGATGTGAGTGTGATGGTAACATCTACCTAATCAGCAAGTTTAGACAGATACTGGAGCCAGTGGTAGCGAAAATTCCTCTTTTCCAACTCAGCAGTGATCATTTTTGCAGTGGTACGCTATGAACAAGCTGAGTGACTTGCTCACAGAATGTTGTGATATACGTGTAAAGCTTCCAGCCCTCCAAACATGGTGAAGGTGTCAGCTCCATGATGCAGTTTGGAATTTTTCTGGAAAAGCTCAAATGGTAAACTTCTTGTTGATGGCTTCAAATCTGAACAGGCCTTTGTTGTCTCCTCACTACTATTCCACAAGTGCTTTTGACATTCATGTTTAAGAGAAGAGGGGAAAGTTTTTCTTTCGTAGAAAAGTCTGGAGTGTCAGTCATTCCTGAACAGTTCTAGTGAGCTGTCAGTTCTTCTGTGAAACTGCTAAACACTAAAGCTGTTTGCTAATGAGAGAAATTTAATTTATAAGTGCCAGGTCTACTACTTGGATCGTGATCCCCAAACTTTGTGGGTTCAAGTTTCCAAGTAAGTCTCTTTGGCTTTAAAATCTAAGTATGACAGTTGCTCTGACTTCACTACAGTGTTTTCTTCTCTGACTGAAGAGTATAAAGAAGATGAGCAGAGCATTTTCAGTTGCATTTATTTACACTTGCATTTGCTTTTGGATAAAAATTCAGTAAATGTTTGGTATGTATGATGGTTATTTCTTCCAAACCAGCTGATGGGGAGATGCAAGGAATGAAGGGAAAAATGAAGTAGGTGGCCAAGAGATAGCAGTGCTTTTTTTTTTTTTTCTTTCAAATCTGAACAATTTCTTCCTTTATACGATCTGAGACCTTTTTTCCTCCATGTTTCACCTGGAATTGTCATTCTTGTGCTTCAAAAGCTGGTTCTGTTTTTATGAGCTGATAGTGCCAGCTCAGATGGTTGGTAGGGATGTTCTGAAAATGCCATTTGTGATATGGCTGTTTGCTCACCCAGACCTACATGAAGCAATTTGGACTGTTGAGAGTTTTTTATTCAAGAAGTTTTTTATTCACTCATAGCGTGCTCTGATGCTCAATATGCACAGGTAGTGTTTGCTACTTGAAACTTTTGAGACAATTTGCCATTTTTATTTTGACCAGTATGAGTCTGTTTCTCTCTGAAAATTTAATTAGAACTTGTAAAAGCAAAAATACCTTATTTGTTTGAGCGTGAGGAGCCACAATCAAATTGGTGTGACAGAACTGGGAAGGACTTGCATTTCTTTCTTTAATTCTTGTCTCCAATTTGCTTTGAGAATGCTGTTGTGTTGTGACCTTGTCATGTGATGTTGTACCCACAGAAATCTGTTTCAACAGTAATGCTGCTGTATTACAGTATTTGTACAGTTGGGGTAATTAGGAAGGAACTGTTCACAGTGGAGGGAAAATGAGGTGCTGCCACCTCTTCTGTCTGGACATATCACTTGTGTAACGTCACTTAGGTGATGGGTTGGGAAGTTCTATTTTGAGCAACAGTTATTTAAAACCTTACAGCTTCTGGATCAGCTGTGTTTCTTGGATTCTGAGCCTTGTACACTTGTGTTGACTTGTTGACTCCTGAGTTGAGCAGACAAATCATAACTTCTGCTTGTAGTTAGAGGCTTTGTGTTTTGCCATAGCAACCAAACTCAGCAAGGCATTTGAGAACAAAACCATGCAGGTACTTTGTATCTGAAGATTTTTTAAAATTTGGACATTTTTATTAGTTCTTGAAAGGACTCATTCTGTCACAAAAGCAGAAGTGTAATTGAAACTCTGAGGTGGCTGGTACTTATTCAGAAGTTCTTACTGAATTTGGAGATCTGGTGAGGTCAAAGAAACAGCTGTGACAACGCTGCAGGTTTGTGTCATATGCTTTATTTAAACCTTAGTGTTGAGAATGGATAACCAGTCCTCTGTTGATTGGCCTGTATTTGTGGGCCTTGATTTGGGAGCTTCTAAATGCAGCAGGACTTGTAACTCCCTGTTATATCCATGTGTAAGACCAAGCATCTGTCCTGATATAAACTGTGGAGATCAGAGCCCCAGTGGGTGTGAACTGGAGCAGTTGATTTTTGTCTGCCAGGATTGTTCATTTGGTTGGTGTTTTTTGCAAAGAATCTGACAAGTGGCACAGTATTCCTTAGTTTTCATTTGCTTCATGATACCTCAGTGACTGAAAAGAGAGTTAAGTGTAGGATTATCATTGTGATTTCCATCTTCACTTGTACTGGAACTTCTGGAAAAGGAGTTGGGATTTGCACTGTATGCAGTGACTTTCCCATAAACAGGGTGATGCCTGTAAGCAGGTATCCTGCTTACCCCTGGCAAGCATAGAAAAATGGATAACCAGATCAGGTTGCAGTTTGTTTAAAAATACTGCCACAGTTGCATAAAGGATTAGGCTGTGCTTGGTGAAGATGTAGTGTGAATACCTCAATGAGAAAAAAGCATAAATGAGGTTGAAACAGTATCAGTAATAAAGTAGAGGTGTAATGGAATTAAGGAACAGTTTCTTAGTAAAACTTTTTACCTGCTAATGCTTGTTTTGAGAAGTAGTAGTGTGTGAATTAGCATTGAGGCATGAAATTAAGAACCTCCTCAAAAATATCTGCCCTTGCAGTGTGCTAACCTAAGGAAATTGATGAATTTTCAGCTGTCATTCAGTACACATTTCATCTCCCTGGAGCTGTCACAAAAGATAGAGGGGCACAACGATGTTGCGTGTATCTCAACTTGAAAAAATATTAGTATGGGATGCAGTTTGCTTGTTAGTAATTAGGGAAACAAGCAATGATTGATTGGCAGGACAAGCAGGCAAAACTGGAAAATTATTTATTTACTAGATATTAATGGGAGATTGAAATTCCTCTCTCTGTAGTTTTACAGTATGTACACTGTTGAATCTGTTCTCTGTCTTGTCTTAGTTGTTAGAATGGGTTGGTTGGTACCAAAATGATTGTCTCTATTTCATTTTTGGATTATAGATTGTGTACTTCTGCATTTTTCTCTGCTCTTTGGGTGTTCTTGGTTTTGCTGTTCCCATTCTGTCAGCATTACATGCTATATTCAGCATAGAATTCTCTAATTTTAGTTGACTCTTCTTAAAAATAGAACATTTATTAAGGGCTGGAAATCAAGTCAGACTGAGAGGTTTGCCTTTTTGCTATTGATCAGAAGGGACTTCTGGATTCTTGTTTTAAGAATGTGGAACTGGAACATCTCCTACTGTTAAAGACAGCAGTTCTAAAGTGATAATTTATAAAAGGGATTAATTTGGACAGTAGTATAGAAAGCTATCATTCCTATGCTAGTGAGAAAGCTTCTTGATATCAGGCAGAATTCAGTCATGGCTTATACAAATTTGGTTTATGGCAGCTCTCTGACAGACAGAACAAAACCAGCTTATCTTTTATTCCAGCTGATGAATTTCAGGTATCTAGCAGATATTTAGTTATATTCTCAAACTGGGAGATTTTTTTGCTTTGTGCTGCTAAATGTCATCCTGTAATTATTCCTGCAGTCTTTGCTGTGCTGCTTTGATCTTCCTGTGTCAGCATATTTCCTTAATGCAGTCTTTTTTTTCATGCTGAGGTCATTAATTAAATTATTTTAAAGATCAATTAACCTAATCTCTTTGAGAAATGCCACTGGTCTCCTTTGGGTGTGAGTTTGGCAGGGCTGTGCAGTGCAGGGAGTGTCCCTGTCGCTGTGTCTGCTGTGCCCTCCCTGAATCCAGCCCAGGTATTCCCGAGCTGCCCTGTGCTCACTGCAGTGGAGTTGGTGGCAGTGCAGAATTCCCAGCATGGCAACAAGGCAGTGTGGGGAGCTGAGAAAGCAGGGGATAGTTAACCTGTGACCAGTGCTGTCACAGTGCACTGCTAGTGTTATCCAGGCAGCTTGAAGATCATCCTTGGATAAATTTGTACGGCACTGCAGTCATAACAGTAAATTCTGAAGGCCTTGGTGATCTCAGACATGTCCTGGAGGATATATATATATATAAAAAATATAAATGGGAATATCAGTTTTGATAGAACATGTGACGGTGCCACCAAATAACAGCTTATTCATGCTGCCTTATAAACAGCAACTGTTTGTCCTCCTTTAGAGGCCTAATAGTGAAAGACTTGGTATTGTTTACTCTGAGGAGTAGATAATTTCTGTCCTATTAGATGCTCAGATTTTCAGTAGATTTTGCTGGTTTTTGTTTGTTTTACTCATTTGCTTTTCTTAAAAATGGTGCCTTGCTGTTTCAGCTTCCCAATCTGTTGTTCTATGGCCCACCTGGAACTGGAAAGACTTCCACTATTTTGGCAGCTGCCAGAGAACTGTTTGGGTAAGCTGCAATCAAGTTGCTTCGGTGTAGTCGACTGTCACATCTCCTAATCATGTGACACAGTGCCTCTGGTCATTGCCTGCTCTTATGTAGTTTCCAAGGCTTTTTCAGGAATATCTTCCCATTCTAATTCAGCTCTAACATGAGATTTCTTTCTCATTTGTCTTGCCACAAGCCATTGGTTTCTGTTACCAGTACAGACTTACGACACTTACCACTAACGGCCATATAACCCCATGGCAGGGTATGGAAAAAAATATGACTTGCATATGCCTTACTGAACTTTGTAAAGGAATTCCAATGTTTATGATTTATTCAGTAAGTTGTTCTCCAAGTGCTTCATACAATGTCTGAATTGTTATCTCTCCTCTAAGCACCACTGAATTGTGTCTGGAAGTAGTATTGGGAGTCAGACTGAAATTCAGTGTGTGTACATTCATCAGCTCACTTGGAACACTTGGGAGTTTTTGAGTAGTGAATTCAGTGATCCATAAGCAAAGTATGGATGAGGAGATGTTTGATGTTACGATCAAATCTAGTGCTGACTTCAGTACCTCCCTCCATCCCATTCATCATCCTTAATCTTTGACTCAATGTTTTTTGGAGAGAACGACTTCAACTTTACTGGTAGGAAGACAACTCCACATTGTGAGTCCATTTTGATTCCCAGGATTTAAAATCCAGTGTATTAATTGTTGAGGTTTGGTTTTTTTTTTAATCAGATTTGCTGGTGTGTAGTACTGCTGGTAAATACTGCATGTGTTATACTTTGTAGACAATTCATTTGGTAGTACTGCCAGTGACTGTATCTTGGTATTTTACTTGTTATTCCACATTGCTCTCAGGATATAAGTAAAAAGGCAGATAATATAGTGCTCTGAACTTATCAAGCCAACTTCCTACTTTTTTTTTTTCCTGGATAACTGATGTAATTTTATACTTCATTGTTTTCTGTAGCCTGGGAGGAGATTCTAAAAATAGCTAATGGAAATTCATACCTAACATTTAATGGTCTCAACTTCACTGTCTTTTAACAATGTTATTTAGCAATGCTGATAAAAATAATCCCTGCCATTCAAAACAGCCAGAAGGTTGTTGATATGCTCTGTAGGTTATCATTACAAGGGTTAGCAGCTGACATGTTGCAATAAAAATTTTGCAGGCCTGAATTATTCCGGCAAAGAGTCCTTGAGTTAAATGCTTCTGATGAGCGAGGAATTCAAGTGATTCGGGAGAAAGTGAAGGCTTTTGCTCAGCTCACTGCATCTGGAAGCCGTTCAGAGTAAGTGCTGGATCAAACCCCTCTTGCTTTGGACAAAGCATGTGGTTGTTTTTGTTTCCAGTATAAATGATGGGTCAGCACTGCCCAAAAGTTGGCAACACACAGGGCTTTGGCTGAGCTTTGACTTCGTGGAATTTCGTGCTGGGGGGTTTGAATACCCAGGAGGATCTATTGCTGGTGCTGTTAGCATTGGAGGCAGGCAGGGAAAATCCTGTAAGACCGACTTCTGGGTTTAGTCACACATTGTTGTCTTTGCAGATGTTTGACTACTCTTTACGTAAATCGTGGTGGAAGTTACTTCCCTAGTACCTCTAGTGGAGCATCTCACACAAGATGGGTTTAGTTTGCAAGATGCTAAAAGGATTCTGGCATTAGGTGGTGAGAAACCCTGTGCAGGTCAAGCCATGGGTATGGACTGTGGAAAGCAGCAGGAAGAAACGGCAATGCTGGGATTGTCTGGCAAAAATGGTCTTGTGTACTGAAATCAGTCTGGTGCAGTGTCCTTTGGAGTTCAGGGAATCAGGAAGCCTGTAAAAAGAAGAGCTACATTAGGTGTTAAAAGAAGAAACAATAAGAGTATGTGTTTTAGAGGAGTTTTGCAGCATTCAAGTGTTGGTCTTTCCATGGGAACTCAACCCCCCCTTTGTTATATATATTAGACCTTTATCTAAAAAGAGTAAAAAAAATTGAACCTCTGAATGTGTTCTATTTATCAAGTACACATTCTTAAGTAAAATATGATTCACTATTTGCAGTTATTTTTTTATGTTTATTGTTGTTTGTTTTTCCTTGGCCTGTACATTGCATGTTTTCTGGATAACAGGTTTCTTCCTACTTTTCAGTGGTAAAATGTGTCCTCCTTTTAAAATTGTGATCCTGGATGAAGCAGACTCGATGACTTCAGCAGCCCAGGCAGCCTTAAGACGTACCATGGAAAAGGAATCTAAAACAACACGTTTCTGCCTTATTTGTAACTACATCAGCAGGTACACGTGGGATTTTTTGCTTATTTGGACTTGTTGCCTGTTCTGTAGTCTCTTTTTATTTTTCCCCACAAAGAGGTTGATATCAGGTCTTCATAGTTTTCAGTTAATAGAGATGTAGCTACGTGATTGCCAGACTGAAACAATATTTAGGTTTCAACTTTTATTTTTTAGTGTTGCAGTTTTAAGGTTATTTAAAACCTCTTCTTCCTTGATAGCTTTGTATGAACTCAACCCACACGTTGATTTACCAAACACTTACATTCCTTTCTTTCAGAATAATTGAACCTTTGACATCTCGATGCTCCAAATTCCGCTTCAAGCCTTTGTCAGACAGCGTCCAACAGCAGCGGCTGCTGGAGGTGTCTGAGAAGGAGCATGTGAAAATCAGTAATGAGGTAACTTCGTGGTTGCCATGTAGTTTTATTGCTTAATCCAGTGCATGGCAGTGAAAGAGGCCAAGTCAGCATACTTTTCCAGACTGCTCAACTGTATGAAATGCAATACATAAACTCACTTAGGTATTATTCTCCTTCCATGGACAATATGAATTTTAAGAGTCGTCCTAAAAGCAGAGAAGTGTCCACCAGAGAAGACTGAAGCTAAACTGTAGGGCTTTTTGTTCTCTGCTGAGTGCACTGGCATTAAACTGTGCTTCATTCTGAAACTGCCAGCACACATTTGTGTTAGTAGAGAGGTTGCTTTGTGACTTGTGTATTGTGCCTGTCTCTGAAAATCTGCTTTAGGCACTACTTGATGTTCTAAAATAACTGTGTTAAAAAAGTGTACTGGCTTTTAATTAACAGTGAACACATAATTTAGTATTTTTTGACATTGTTTTTCAGGCAGTGTCGTACCTTGTGAAAGTGTCAGAAGGGGATTTAAGAAAAGCAATTACTTTCCTTCAAAGTGCAACTCGCCTAATGGGTGGGAAGGAGATCACAGAGAAGATAGTCACTGAAATTGCTGGGGTGAGCTGTGCTTTGCAGTTTCTCCTGTAATTACTCTGAAAAGCATTTTGTTACCCTTATCTACTGTTGCTTAAAGTTTGATTAAAAAATTGTTTGATACCCACTGGTATTGCAGTATGGTACCAGTAGAGTATCCACCGGAATTTTAAAGACTGCCTGATTGTGTGCACTTATTACATAGCAAGTTTCTGGCAACTTCTTCTGTAAATCATGGTAAACTGTAAAATAGTCTTATAATTCAAACTGAAGTTGAAATACTCTGCACATAAATGCAAAATGTATTGCCTTCTGTGGAACAGCAGATTAGAACATTTTTTGGTTCTTTTATATCTATGTGTGTGTATATATAAGTATAGATCATTGAAAATATGGTTTGGAAGCACCACAGGGGAATGACTTTCAGTAGCAGCTCATTTACAACTTAAGTGTTCACAGTGACAGTGTCTCTTCAAGGATCTGTGTAGATCCTGCTTTTTAACAAAACAGCAGTGATATTCTAGAATGACATAGATAATACTGACAGGGGCAGGAGAAACCTGGGAGGAAATGCATTTAGTAAAACATGTGTGAAGGTGTTCCTATAGCAACAAAACACCCCCTGAAGCAAGAAATGTGAGATTAGGAGTTGAGGAGCTGAAAAATAAATGGGTTTTAATGATGGATGCATTTCCCTTGAAGGTGCTGCCATCACAGGTAATTGTAAGGGCTGGGAGGTTTTCACTTTAATGGAACCAGAGGCAATTGCTTCTGTGCAGTGTTTTACAGAACAATTTTAAGCAATTTTCTCAGTGAAGTCATTGTTCAGTTTTGTGTATCTAGCTGTAAAACACAGCTGATATCTGAATAGATATCAGATGTCTGAAACCTGGCAGAAGTTGATTGTAATGATAGGAAAGAGAAGCATGAAATTCCATTATTGAATGAGTCATGCTTGTTTAAACCAAAGGAACCCAACTTTACATCTTCATATAAACTTGAAGTTCTTGGTCATACGTAACTTGTGTGACCCTGGAGTGCCCTTAATAAAGAAGCTTTGAAACCAAACTGTCCAGACACTCAACTGACAGGAATGACAATAAGCAGAGGGGAAAATGAGCAGCTCTTCCCTGCACAGAGTGAAATAATGGCATCTGTCAACCTATTTTCTTCTGATTTATTGTCTGATTTTAGTGCATTGGGCTTTTTTTTGGATGTCTCTGATGTGTTTCTGGAAATAAAACTGATTGGCTGTGTTGTTTTAGTGTAGAATTGTACAGAAAGCATTGGCTGATCTAAATGTTGAAGTATGTTCTCCACTTAGTGTCCTGAATAAGCAGTTGTATGTTGGATTTATGAAGGTGACTTTGACAGTTCACTGTCATTATGGTTTTTGTTTTAGTATCACCAATATAGGACAAATATTACAGCCTACCTTTCACTTTTAAAATTTAGTGGGTCTGTCATATACTTGCTTGAAGTTGTTGGGTGTGTTAGAGGAATGAAATGCTGAAATGGCCTTTGCCATGAGCAGTTTGTGTCTGTTACTGTAAGCATCAACATCAATTTTAAGTTTACAAAGTAGAAATTAAGAAATGTCACTTCTTGTTACAGGTCATTCCTAAAGAGACAATTGATGAACTGCTGTTGGGTTGCCAGAGTGGTTCCTTTGAGAAACTGGAAACACTGGCAAAGGTAAAGTCCTCTTAGTGCTCCAGCCTGAATATTTTCCTCGGTCAGTGCCCTTTGAATCCTTTGTTGCTGGGCTGGAGCAGAAGAACATTGGCCTCAATCAGTTTGGATGCACATTTTGGGAAGTGTCTTTTACCAGTTAGGACTCCAGGCTTTTCCTTCTGAGGAAGAGCTGCAAATAAACTTCCCTACCAGTGGGACTCTGGTTTTCTCCTGAGTTAAACTGGTGGCATGTGGAGCTGTTAGGCTGAATTAGGCAAAGTAGGATTTCTGAGGGACACACTTGGTTCAGGCCTAACTGTCTCTTCAGAGGACTGGAGTAGTCCTTGGACTAGTCACCTTCTTCATTACTCAGAAGCTGTGTTAGATGAGAAGTGTCTGAATAAAGCTGTAATAACTCTTCAGTTTTAAAATATTTCATGTTAATCTTAGGGTGCACTAGTGATTAAGTTTGTAAGACAAATTGCAGTGACATAAAGTAGACCTTGCTGAAGGAAGCACAAGCTACTGTTTTATAGAGGTGGGTTTATTTTCTTTAATGCAGAATATTTCTGAATAATGGGAAATTCCTGATCTCAAGAGTTTAAAGCTGGCTCAGTCAGTCTTGAACTGGATTTTTACTCAGGGACTTGTCCCTGACAGAGGGCCAACCACAGTACCATTCCCCCTTCCAGTGAAATGTTCCATGGCTTTATGAAAAAACTCAGTCACAATCAGCCTCTTGCTTTTTGCTTGGCTGAGCCTCACTGGGTGCTCTTGGCAGGACCTTTGGTTTTGAGTCTGGATTTATTCTCTAAACTTGCAGATCTTAAAATTGTTGTGGGTTTGTGCAGATATCCCTGTCTTACACTTTCACATTTACTTATGTGGTGTCTGAGATGTGTTGATCTTAAGAAGTGATGATGGCATAGTCTTTTATCAAGCCATGATCTGATCTAATCTAACAGAGTGGTTTGGAACTGTTCTCCACTTGCCACAGTAGGTGCTTCGTGGTGGGTGGCACAACTGGACACACAGTTCTGTAAAGCATGGGAGTGGATTTAGCTGTACAGAAGAATAAGGTTGCACCAGCTCTTTTTCTATATTTTCATAAACTTCTTTCTTCCTAAATGGCTTCATTGACCACTGTTCTTAGTATTTGTTGGTTTTGTAACTGGGCACTACTGCTTTTTTTGAAAAGCTATCTTTAGTTACCATAGTTTTTATTTTAGTAAAAGAGCCTTGGCCTTACAGATCTCTGTATGCCTGAGACTAGCAACAACCAGATGAAGAAAATAAATCAAAGTAGGTGGCACTTTAAAATGGGAAGGCTGTGAAACTGCCATGTGATGCTGTGGATGCCAGGCTTTCCTAATTTTAGAATAAGACTGGACAGGTTCAGTGGAGGTTGTTAAATGTTTAATATGTCTCACAAAATCCCCGAGATGTGAATTGTCAGAAGCTGGAAGAACATTTGGGCAGAATTACTGCTCTGTGCCTGCCTTCCTTGTGCAGCCTTTCCTGGGTGCTCACCTGGGGACTCTGTCAGGAGGATGCAGGGCAGGGCTGTGCACAACCTACTGAACTGTCCTCCAAAACGTACAAGTTCCCTACTAAATTTCAGCGCAGTCTTTCAGTTCAGACAGAATGTTTCAGATTGGGTTTCCAGTTGAATTGCCTCCATTTTCCTCTCTCCCTGGCACAGAATCTCATCAATGAGGGGTTTGCTGTTGCTCAGCTTGTAAACCAGCTGCACGACACGGTGGTGGAGAGCGAAGATTTCAGTGACAAGCAGAAATCTGTCATAGTGGAGAAACTTGCGGTGAGTCTGTAGCTTCAAAAAACCCAAACCACGTTAGTCTGCACTGATTCATGTCTGTTTGTACAGTCTCTCCCAAGAAGTACACGGTCATTTTTTTTTGTGTGTTTCTTGGTAGAACCTAAATTTTTATCCTGAGAAATTTCATGAGAAGGAATTGAAACCCAGTTAAGTGAATTATTGTTCATATTATGTTGTTCAAAAAAATTAGGAGCTGCAAAATGCAAGTTTTTGTTCTGATGTGTAAAATGCGCCTTTAAAAAAAAATAAAAATTCATTAACTTGCTAAATTTAGACCAAGAAGAAGAGGCAGCAGTGATGGTGGTTTTGCTAAATTCACTGCAGACAGGCAGGTGGTGTCGATGCCCTGCAGGGATGCTCCTGGCAGGTCGTTTCAGAGCCAATGGCACATCCCTTTGTGTGTGGAGCTGCCGAGCTGTGGCCTCCTCTGGAAGATGGAGGCTGGAGAGCTTGTTCTTCCCAGTTCAGTAGGAGGGGTGTGCAGTGTGTGACTGCTGGAGAAATCTGTGCCAGTTCAGTAAACAGCTGCCAAACTTCACCTTGGGGTTCTCCACTGTACCCCAAGACAGATGCCATGAGCACCATTTTCAGAGGGTTTTACTTCTGTTCTGTGTGCAGGAAGTGGACAAATGCCTGGCAGATGGTGCTGATGAATTCTTGCAGCTGATGAGTCTCTGTGCCCTGGTGATGCAGCAGCTCACACAGAACACCTGACTCCTCCAGCAGCCCTTTGTTCCAGGGGTGGCTGTGGCTCCGAGGCCAGGGACCCATGAACTTTTGTACTGTGTTTTGCAATAAAAGGACTGCTCAGCAGTTGGAAAAGCTCATGTTGGAGTATTTGATTCATTTTTTTTTACACTGAGTTAGAGCAGTGGGGTCAGTAATGCTTCTGTGTTGCACTTATGGAAAGGTAAAGTCATCAAAAACGTGCACAGACTGAACACATAATCAGCTGCAAGTAGAGAAAGGAGTTACTCATTGCAGCCTGTTGGACTTAGCAAAATGATCATATCCCTACTGAACTTCAGACTGAACACACCTCCAGGAGCAATCCCCTGCCACCTCTATCTTGTATCTGATCCTTTAGTGTGAAATGTTACAAAAATAGTTTTCTGGTATGTTCCAACTTTTACTCAAACAAACTAAGAAAAACTGTAAAGGGCAGGTCACGTTCTGAAGATGTTCCTTAGATTGCCTGAGCATCACTCTGTTCTTGCTCACAAACCCAGTTTTAAAGCTGTGACCTGGTTGAAGAACACAGCTCTGTGGTGGTCAAGCAGCTTTGGGACATTTCCTTTCAGAGACTCTTTGAACACCCGTCCCACCTTCCTGAGTGCAGTTAAAAAAGGTGCCCTTGTACAGGAATGAAACAAAAATGCTGCAGTGCAGGGAGTTTAATCAGCCAGCACTGATTATTAAGGGAGCCATTTTCTACACTGATGAAAGGGTGTTTCAGTGTAAGGACACTTGTCCAGCATCCCTAAGCTGTGTCACACAGGGACAGCCTCTGGCACTTGGAGCTCACCCAGTACTAGTCCAGAAACACCCCTGCAATAAATGACAAAACATAGGGGGAAGTCTGGGCTCAAGCACAAA
>JAWWLV010000011.1:8299309-8321101 GCA_035041135.1 Platyrinchus mystaceus
GCTCACCCAGTACTAGTCCAGAAACACCCCTGCAATAAATGACAAAACATAGGGGGAAGTCTGGGCTCAAGCACAAAGCTGCCTGCTGGGCCCTGTCACCTTCAGCTCCCACCCTGAGACAGCCCAGGCTGCTGGCACCCTTCTAGTGAGACCCCTCTACCCAAGAAGCAACTATTTACAATTTAAGTGAATATAGAAGTATTTTATTGAACATTCAAACTTCATTAAGACATGTGCAATATGGCAAATTTTACTGGGTTTAACCCTAACTAAGACAATAGTATGATTGCTTGCTTGCTGGGGCTTAGCAACAGGGTCCAAATCACACTTACCACTAATTAAATACTTTATTGAATAAATACATATGAAACAAAAATGCATTTTAATGCTCTTATAAAAGTTTAGAGATTTTGAAAGGCCTTTCCAATTTAATCTGAGGTGTAAGTACATACAATAAAGGAAGGTAGGCTAGTTTAACATAATTGGCTGACTTTATACAGCACTTATATCTTTTAGTCCATAAGTAAATTATTAAATGATAAAGAACATCTAATACAACCACTTCTATGGAACTAGGAAATAAATTTCTAATAAAGAAAAAATTTACAGACCCCATGACTTTCCACCCAACCCCAACAGTCTAACCCTAAAGTGGACAAAGCCAATGGCTTTCCCCACAAGAGCTCACGACACAAAGTCGCTTCTCTTATCAAAAATCTGTATTTCTGATCCGTAATGAGCATTGAGACAAGATTCAATATATCCCCAAAGAAAGAAGCACAATGCGCGTTGTGAATCGCCTATTCAGCAACAGCGAGCACTGGATTCACAACCACCTCATCCCGGGGACTAAATGAGATCAGCCACATTCATCGGCATCTCCTCCACTGTAGTATTGTAGAAAGTCTCAATGTCTCGCAGGATCCTCTTGTCCTCTTCAGTGACAAAATTGATAGCCACACCTTTTCTGCCAAACCGGCCACCCCGACCAATTCTGCACAGAAAGAAAGCACATTTACACCCAAGTTAACCACTCCAATCCGCTTTACATGTTTGCAAGATCCACTCACAAACTGCTGCTCTTATCTGCCACTGGCCAGCCTAGGCTGCCTTTACAGGACCAGCTGCCACCAAAGTCACCTCTGGTCAGGAAAAACCAGCAGTTGGTGCCAGCAGCATAGCAGGAGGTCCATCCCATGGTGGCAGCAGGGCAGACACGGTTACTCTTTGGCTGCAAAGTAAGATCTGTATTTAATGGTTGGTGCTGCTGTGTGAGGTCGTGGGTCAGTGTCCCTCCCCTCTGTTCAACTGCACACCCACCCCTCATGCATCCAATGCCAAGCACAGGGCACACAGAAGACAGGCTGTTGTTGAACAATCAGACTGTTACTAAATCCAATTACATCCAGTAACATATAGAACAGCACACTGAATTTCACAATTTTAGCTCAACCTGTTTCCAGTGGGAAAACTTAGGGTTTGTTGGTTTTCTTAAAAAGCAAAATCCAAGGCCAACATTTTTGTGTAAGCCCACATTGGTCACTAACACATCAGTGAGTACTGTTTAGTTACACCCACCATCAGCTCTACCTTCCTACAGACTGCACAGTAGAGCACTTTGCCAGCAAGAGCTTAACACACAGAAATGGCTCACAAAACTTAGGGGTAATCATGACAAAAGAAATAAATAAATACCAACTCGCTCTTTATTCAAACTGTGCCGCTTACGAATCCACGTCCTAAATTACGTCAACGCCGTTTCTGGGCACCATCTTGTGTCATCAACTGCTGCTATCGACTCCTGTATTTATTTACATCAAGTAACAAAGCACAGTTTACTTAATTTAGGGACAGTCACTAGAAGCAGTTAACTAAACCTAGGGGAACAAACTGCTACCAGGAGACACACCACAGAGGAAAGAATCCCACTGAGGAGCCACCAAGAGCAAACATGGCACACACAACATGAACACAGCTGGACCTCCACAAGTGAAGGCAGCCCTATACAACTCGCTTGCTGGGAGTAGTAAGGTCTGTCTGGTCCCTGAGCAGCAACAAACTCAGGATCAGCCAGGACCCCAAATTAAGCTGATAATGCTGTCAGTGACGTGCCAGTAACAGCTTTGCCATCGCTCATCACGGCCTACGTGACAAAAGGCAGTTCAGTAGCTGGCATTTTTCCCACATCTTTTAAGAATGGTCAGCCATCACCAAAACCTCTTACACATCTAAGTTTTCCCACTGCTTTGTTTTGTTGTATAAAGTCCAGCTTCTCCCTTCTTTCAGAACCACAGCTGTGCAATGCAGGGCTTTTCTAAAGCCCATCCACAACTGGTTTTATTCCCTGCTGGCTTTTGAGCAGTTACTGTATGCATGGATAAGTAACACCTCCTGTTTTTGGCACGGACTACAGGGAAGAACAGGTGAGGGCCTGTGCCTTTGCTGTGACATTCAGCAGAGCACACAAACTGGTGGGCAGAGCCACTGACCTGTGAATGTAGTTCTCACGATTGGTCGGCAGGTCATAATTGATAACCAGAGACACTTGCTGCACATCAATGCCACGAGCCTGGAAAGCAACACAGAGCCATTAACAGAAGTCACAGGCTTCTTAAAAATGTATATATCCTGGGTTTTTTTGTCAGCCACATTGTTAGTTATGAACTACAACTGTGCAGTCCATAGTGGAGTCGTGGTCTTTGCTGTTCCAAAAGGCTCCTGATAGTTCAGGCTACAAGAGCCATCACTGACTTACGAAGCTTTTGGCACCAGGTTCTAACAGGAACATGTTCAGTGTAAGGTAACACTCACCAGCAAGTCAGTGGTGATCAGGACACGGCTTGACCCTGATCTGAACTCTCTCATGATAACATCTCGTTCCTTCTGGTCCATGTCACCATGCTGGAGAATTTAAAGAACAGTTGCAGTTAGTACAGTTCCAATGCTCCAAACTGGAACATCCTTTAGCAAACAGCCATGTGTGAAACCCAGCGTCCCTACCTGCCGTGGGATCGAAGCAGGTAGGGATAGAAAGGAAGCACTTTACTTTCAGCAGGGGGAACGATAATACAGCACTGCACAGCTATATTATAACTTTCCTGCTTCTGATACCCCTCATTACCACTTCTTTCCCAGTACATACAGGACATTTCAGAAGTTATGGGGAAGTATCAATTCCTACCAGAGCGGAGACTGTGAAGTCCCTGGCGTGCATTTTCTCTGTAAGCCAGTCTACTTTTCTCCTTGTATTCAGGAAAATAACAGCCTGTGTAATGGTCAGTGTCTCATACAGATCACAGAGAGTATCCAGCTTCCACTCCTGAAGAGAAATGAGATAAGGAAATGCATCATGCCATGTACAGCTTAAAACTCCAATATAACAACTAATGAAGCATCCTCTCATACACAGTATTTAGTATGATCTGGAAAGTTGGACCATGACACTAAGTCAAGTTTTTGCATCAACTGTTGCACCAAATCTTAAGACACAGGACACTGGACATTAAGAAAGAGGTCCACCCTAGTCTTTTCGATCCAGTGCTGAGTTTTTCTTCTTCTTGCATGTACTCTACTAGCATTATTGCAGAAACCAAAGCTCAGCCTTGATTTCTGCAATTTTAGTACAGTGCTTTAACAAGAAGATAAGACAAAATAAGTCCTCCTGTAAGAGCAAGTACAGCTGATACCAACCTCTCTCTCAACATTAATGTAGAACTGCTTGATACCCTCCAGAGTCAGTTCTTCCTTCTTTACCAAGATGCGGATGGGATCTCTCATGAACTTTTTGGTCACTTCCAACACATCCATTGGCATTGTAGCTGACAGCAGCACAACCTGGAACACATTTCTGTGTTAGCACGTACCCAGGACACCAATTTGTACAGTTCAGTTCTCAGCCACACTGTAATCAAACCTGCATCCATCAAATTAACCATGTAAAAGCTTTTTACCTGGATGTTTGTGCTAAGTTTTTGAAAGATCTCATAAATTTGATCCTTAAATCCACGGCTCAACATTTCATCAGCTTCATCCAGAACAAACATTTTGATCCATTTAGGTGCTATTGGAAAAAAACAAAATAGCATCTCATGAAGTTTCAGAAACACTAAGTCCTTTCTGATATCATTCTGCTTTAGTACTAGGCTTCCCAGCAAAAGCTCTTCCTGGGTATGAGATTTATACTGGAGATTTATTGAAGAGCACAACTGAGTTTGTACTTACACAGGTAGCGCCTGTTCAACATGTCAAACACGCGCCCCGGAGTTCCGACCACAATATGCGGAGCCTCAGCCTGGAGTTTCTGCATCTCATTGCGCACGTTTGTGCCACCAATACAAGCGTGGCATGTTGCTCCCATGTAGTCTCCAAGGGCCAGGATTACCTTCTGAATCTGAAATAGAACCTTCCATTAGCAGTTCCTGGTACAATAAAGATTTAAGTCCTGTCATCACTGGCATTTATGGGCTTTGGAAGCCAGGACAGCAAACTAGGAGTATGCAGCTCTTAGAAGAGACTGCTGCTAAAATGACTTTGCCCAACTGCACATTATTCAAGTTGTTCACTATTAACCCTAAGTCAGAGGGGCACTTTAAGTTACATTTTTGCCCTTACTTGTTCAACTTGCTGAAGAATGACTGCCATGAATCAATTACTAAGCTGAAGGCAGGGCCTCCTAAAGAGTTGGAGCTCTCAGCTGCTCAGGCCTGCATTAAGCACTTGTACTCTTCTGTGAGCTGTCTGCAAGTGCACTGCAGTGTGCCAGGCTTTAAAACAACTCTCACCTCACCAATGGCTTCAGAGTAGAACAAAGGCTTAACCTTCTGATCAGAATGAACCTTCTGTTCCATTGACATTATTCATTCTTTTCTGTCTGGTTTAGTTATGTTTAGCTTTGCTTTGAAGAAGAATTGTCACTACAGCACTGGCATTTTAGTATATTCTACTTAAAAATGATGTTTCCTATTTTAAGTTGGGTTTAACATTTTAGGACCCCACATTACAAATACATTCACCCTAAAAATTAAAATATCATGTAAACTTTGTTAAGGAACACTCACTTAGCTTAAGAGAATACCAAGCAGATGGTTGAAGGTTAAGCAGACATGCAATTACATTGTCAAGAAAACATACAAAGATATAAAAACATTTAAGTGACCACATATGCACTGCAGTTTTCATGTTGCACAACTGCACTCAGGTTCAAATAGCTTCCAAAAAAGTACATTTTGTTTGTTTCCACTCAGAACACTGTGCTTTCAAGCTGGTTTTCTGCTAGAGATGCTGCCACATCTTAACCACATGCAGCACAGAAGGTGGCTCCTGCACCCCTGACCCAGCACACCCTCCATGGGCATCAACTCAGCTTTTTAAGCAGGCAGAGAACTTGTGGGACAGAAGCCAGTTTGTATCCCATATTACTTTACACAAAAAGAGTTCTGAATGGATATTAATTACAGCCCCTTGAGAAGTCTGTTTGTTGTCTCACAGTTGTGAAACCTGAAACCTATGCAACACACAAGCATTTATTTTTTAAACTACACTATCAATACCTGTTGAGCCAGTTCTCTGGTAGGGGCCAATACTAGTGCCTGGGACTCCTTGAGATCAATCTCCAACTGCTGCAGGATGGAAATAGCAAATGTGGCTGTCTTGCCAGTACCTGACTGAGCTTGAGCAATCACATCATACCCTAAAAAAAGCAGGATACAAATTTACTGCTCCCAGAGGTCATTCATGATTCTTAGTTTTATTTAATTCCTTTTGTATCAAGTGATCAGTACTATAAAGTTCTCTCCATTTCAGGTCAGTCCCGAAAGATGGTGTACCATCATATCACTTTTTCATTCAAGATTAAAGATAAGTACGACTGCACACTAATAAAGCAATGTATGCATTTTACAACGCTTTCCTAAATATTCCATGTTGGTAACAAATGAATTGCCTGCATACCTTTGATGCATGGAATGATAGCTCTCTGCTGAATAGCTGAAGGCTTCTCAAAACCATAAGCATAAATGCCCCTTAGAAGGGATTCTTTTAAATTCATATCATCAAAATTGTCAACAATCTCATTCCAATTGCTCTGTAATGAAAAAGAAAAATAGAAAATGATGAACACGATACCCATCTCCACCAGCGACTAAATTCCCGGGTCGGTTCCCAAGTGCTCACCTCGATGACACCATCGGGCTCCATTCCCTCTGGGCCGCCATGGTCTCTGCCATTGAACAGAACACGCCGTTAGTACGGGACCAACCAGCACCCGGGAGGTCGCCGGCACCTCGCCTGCCAGCGCCACGGGACCCGTGACGGATCATTCCAGCAGGTGCTCTGGGATTTTGCCAACGGGCGAACTCCCATCCCCCCCTCCCCCTGCCGGGGCCGGTTCCCGGCGCGCTCCCGCGGGGGGGGGGTGGAAGGGGCGGGCGCGCTCCCGGCGCCGCTGCGGATCCCCCCGCCCCGCCCCGCCCCGCCGGGGAACTCTCGCGAGAGCTCCACCCCTGGGATTGCGCAAAGCGGGCGCTGCGGGCGCCGGGCGATGGCCCGGGGGGGCCCCCAAAATACAATGGTCTGATCTGCCCCCCCAGGGGGGACCCCACAACCCGGGGCGAACCGACAGCGCACGGGAACGAACAGAGCGTCAAGGAAAAATAATCCTCGTGGAGGCGTTAAAAACATTTCAGCCAGAACTCAGTTGTCTTAGGTTTTAAATTTTTAAAAAAAAACTGGTTTCGGGCGCAAGGGGATGGCTAAGAAAAAAGCCAGTAAGGAAAAGCGAGACCGGGGAAACAGAGCTAACCCGCCGCTGAGTCGCGAGCAAGGGGAGCGCCGGGACAGAAACGTCTAGAACGGGAGGGGCCCGGGCGCAGGACGGAGCGACCGCAGCGCCGGCCTCCCCTCAGCGCGCCCCGGCACCCACACCCATCCCCCTTCGCCTCTCCCCGGCCGCCTCCGCACAACCCACGGAGCCCCTGAAGGAGGAAAGGGCCCGGGCCCCCGCCATACCTGCTATAATCCGCGGAGCCCCCTGACATGTTCCGATCACCAGCTCTGTCCTCAACTGAAAAGGCAAGCGTTCCGCGGCGCCCGCCTTATATACCCGCCCCGCCGCCGGACTCGTTGCGCTCCGCTCTGCGCATGGATATACACCGCATGCCACAGGAGAAAAAGCACGAATCCCCCCGGAATGAGCCCCATTTCCGAAGGGATTCCCGTCACGCGACCGTTTGGGTTACTCCGAAGGTCGTGCCTGAGCCGCTTGGGGCCAATAGGTCAGGGGGAGCATGGGACTCCTTTTTCTCTCGGAGCGCGGAAGGATATTGCACCATTGAGTGCGTGAGGAAGCCTCACTCCTTCCTCCCTCCCTGCCCCCTCCACCGCGTGCACGGGGTTTCCCAGCCCGGCCCTGCTGCGGCGAGGGGAGGGAAGGGGCAATGGCGGCTGGGCCTGTCCGGGTGTGGGGACACCGGCCGGCCCTGCGGCGCCTTTTCCTGGCCGTGTCTCCCCTGCCGTGTCTGTTTTTTTTCTAAAGCCCCAGAGTAAGGGGATGACAGAGGAGTGAAAAGAGCAGCGTCCTCGGGGGGGGGAGGGGGAGGCGGCCGCGCTCCAGGGGCGCAGGTTCGCCCCACACACAGAAATGGCTCCCGCCGCCTCCTCCTCCCGCACAGGCGAAATACACCCCGGGCAGCCCCCCCACCCCCCGCGCTCCTGCGGCCGGGGCCGGGGTGGTGGTGAGGGGGCAGCGCTGGGAGCGCACGGAGGGGCCGTGAGGCGGCGGGGGGAAGATGGAGGCGCCTCTGAGGGCTCCCCGCACCCCCGCCCCGCTCGGCTCCGGCGGTGCAGGCCCGGCGCTGCATCCTGCAGGCTTGGCTTGTCCCGGGGCGCTGAGGCCGCGTCTGTCCTGAAGGGGATAAAGGAGTATTTGGGTAGTATTTCTGGGGGACGGGCTGGGTGGTCCTTGGGGCGCTGCCGAAAGCGCAGTGCTGTGATACACTGCAGGTCGCAGTACAGCGATGTTCACAAAAAAGGCCTGTCAAGACTGATTTAAAGGTTAGTGCAGTTCAATATAAAGCAGTAAGCGAAATTTTACTGTGCAAACCGGTTCAGTTATCACCAATGCTTTCATACTGTGGTAGAAAAAAATACCGATCTAGTGCTCTTCTCAGGTTTCACAATAATCTTCATCTGTATTTAATATGTGGGCAAATAATGTAAATTGTAAGCAATAATTTTTTGTCGACTTTAATTGGTTTATGTGTGTCACTTTTCAAACCCGTTTCCATAGTGATTATATATGAACAAATGGAGGCAGTGCTTGAAGAACTCGACCCTTTACTTGTCTAGAATATTGTAAATTGTCTAGAACCATCTAGAATATCCATAAAGGGAATCTCTCAAAGACTATATATACATTTAATCTTCCTATGGTGACATCTGCTAGGGCAATATTATCTGTAGAAATAATGCAGCATTTACCAATATCCAGCAAAATTATATAAATGCAGCTCTGCTTGTGACCCACCCTAATGGTCTCAAGTTTTGTTTCACCCATGCTGGGTAGAAAATATTGAGAATATCTGGCGTTTGCAGTTCAGACAACCATTCAGCAATAGCCAGAGGCTTTTAAAATAAATGATGACAGTTTGTGTGGACTCATAAACCTCTGCTTGTAAAAGAAACAGGATGGACTGAAAAAAAGACCATGAATGCATGGCTGCCATGGTTGGATTTCCCACTAAGGTGGCTTTGAGTCTAAATGGAGAAATAAAACTGCTGAATATTTGTTAGAGATCTTGAATATTTATTAAAAAAGCTGTTGAATATATAGTTTTTTAATTTAAGTATTGCATTTAAGTCTCAAAGTATTTGCAAACCTGAGTGGAAAAGACCTCTGGACGTGAGGGAATTTCAGGAAGGTAAGTTATCATTCTTCACAGACTTGAAATGGCATCTCAGAAACAAGTATCTATCTTTTCCTATAATGAAATTAGTGTAATTTCAGATTATCCATGTATCAGATCACTTTGAGAATTCAGTTTTGACAATTCTTTTTGACTAACCAAGCTTTCCTGGCTTTCTTTAAGGAGAAATTGTTCCCATTGCTCTAGCTTGCTGAAAGTCTTGTTTTATTCTGCTTGACCAAACTTCATCCTGTTAAAAAAAATCAACTCAGAAAATGTTTTTTTGACTGTTAACTTTGATCAAGGGACAATTTTATAAATTTATATTGTTATTTACTGTCTAAAATAATGGAGAGTCTCAGTCAGATGCCAAGATTTCTTGGCATTAAGGCAACTGTGGAGCCAAGCAGTGCTGCCTGCCCCCCCAGCTCTTGACCACTGAGCTTTGTAGACTTCTGTGTCTCTGAGGAGTTTGTTCATCTCTGATTTACCTGATGCTTGAGTATAAAGAAAAGCCTGTTGAGTTTATTGCTGTCTCCTGTCACGTGGTCGTGGCAGAGTTTGGCAGAGTTTGACAATTCAAGTTCTTGGCCTCGTTATTTGCTCTGGTTCATGGTTGTTTTAATGCTGTGACAGTCCTCACTCTGGTGGGCCCTTGGCAGACACTCTCTTTTTGCCTTGGGTGTTGTATGACTGGAACAATGAAATTATGATTTAAGAAACAAATCATCAGTTCCCACGTAAAAGAGATTTATTCCTATGGATGTTTCACACCAAGGCCTATAGGGAACAGAACCCAGTGTTTCCTGCAGTGGAAATCATTGACTTGTTTCACCAAATGAAAAGAGGAAAGAATTTTTATTTCATTAACTTTGGATAAGCAAATGGTTGGAAATACAGAATCAGTTCTCTCTTTTTGTGAAACAAGATAGCAGAAATCCAGGATTGTTATCCTAGCAGTGACCCCTAACTGTACTAGAGGAAAAAATTTCCACATTTTGCACCCTTTAAAACCTTTGTACAGTGTTTGAGAAATGTCTCTGGTTACTGTAGGGCAAGCAGCCATTTCATGTGATTTCACATCTAACTTGTGTATTTTTAGGCCAGTGTTACCCATACTCTGCCTGGAATTATTTGTGTTCTGAACTTGAAGCATCACAGTGAGGAGGTACCGAAAGGTCAGATTTTGTCACTGACAAAAATCTTGGAATTACACCAGGATTTCTTATGGTCCCCTGGCTTTAGATCTGATTAAGCTTTCTAGAGCAGCCTCAACTGCAAACTTGCTCCTCAAGGATCAGGTTCATGTTTTCATCAGGCAGAAGAGATACCAAGAAGACACTAAATAATATGTCTGTGTACTAAAGATAGGATCCATGGCCACATATATATGTGCACCTAATATACTTCAGTAGATGTTTCCCAAAAAGACAATCCAAGTGAATCATGAGCTCTTTAGTGAGAGTGAACATAATTATACATTTATTAACAGGGGGTAACAGATGGACTAGCTGGTTTAGCAGCTGGGTTTCCAGTCATTACTCATGCAGATTGAAGTGAGGAATCTAAAGAAAGCAGTAGGAGCTGACACCTCCTGAAACTGAGCTCCAGTTGAGTAATCCCTGCTCACCAATATTCTGGCAAAGGCTGTGGTACAGTTTGCCTTAGGAGATCTCAGAAATCTCCTTTTAGAAGTTTCATGGCGTGATTTGAATTTGCTGTGAAACTGTCACGTCCTTCACCGGAAACCTGGAAGATCCCTGAGTTCCTGTCCTGCATTTGTGAGTCTGGTGTGAGAGTGGAGGTTGTGTATTATTTGATTGTCTTGACTAGCAGGGCAAAGAAAGTAATGGTAAACAGGCAGAGCTCACTCACAGTAGGTCATGTCAAGGATCACGATGATTTGTTAGGGTGTTGTTAGCAAGAAGTCATGTTTTTCAGTTCATCGGTCCCAGAGGATCCTGCCTAAACAAAAGCACTCTTCCTCAGATGTAGGAGTGGATAGGGAAGATTCTGGAAAACCTCCAGGGGAGAAAGAAAGTCCAAATTCCAGGAGTCCCATGCTTGTTATTTAAAAGTAGTCAGAGTTTGATTAATGCTAACTTACGCATTTTTTGTCATTCCACTGAAATTACAATTTAAACAAACTAAACAATAGGAATTTATAAGATGCACTGTTTTTAATGGACTGAGAAAGCTGGCTTTGTATTCTGTAGTCTCTCATGTAATCTGAAATCCACATTATGATGACTTTAGTATGTTGGGCTGCTAGGTTTGCTTTGTCATCCTTTTTTTAAATTAATTTACAACTTTGTTACGCTTTGACAGATATTTCTACTCTTTGTAACTGTAGTCACATTTGTGTTGTGAAATCTCAACGATGTCCCCGTTGAGTGAATTAAAAGTACATCCAGACACAGAATTTCCTCTCCCAAAGTTCTGTCTCACTGAATAGTTGTGCACTAGGTCAATAAGGAACATTTTCAAATATGCTTAAATTACTTAGATGCCAAACACTATAGACAGACAGTGGGATTTAAGCTGCTTTAGTTGATTTGATTGTCTCACATGCTCAGTCTATTCATGATATTCAGGCTTGTGTAGAGGATGTGGGGTGGACAGGACCTTTTGCTGGCCAGCTGACTCACTTGTCTGAAATGTATGCACGGTGGTTTGTGGCTTGTCCTTCCTAGTTGCTTGGAGCACAAATCTCTAAGGAGTGTTCCTGCTTCAGTTTGGCATAGTTTTGTTTCTTAGCCCAAGTTCTCCTATTCCCAGTTACATTTTTTTCCTTGATAATATCAATTTGTTAAACTGTTTAAGACTAATTTTTTAAAAAGAAAGAGCAAAGTTGTGTGAATTTACTATTTCTGGTTATTCATCCATTAATTCATTTCCTCTTAGAGTTTGGAGCTTAAATTCAGACTCGTAGGGACCTTCCTGCCTTCAGAGGTTTGAAGTTATCTGTTAACGTATTTCTTATTCTGAAATAATGAAGTTCTCTGATTTATACAGTGGGAAAGTTTTAGTAAACTGCTGCTGAAAGGAAGTGGCAGAAGTGTTCTGGGCCCTCAGAGGAACCCAGGATTCTCAGCTCTGTCTCAGAGGGTAAAAAAATCTCAAGAACTAAGGGAAGTGAAATACTACTTATTTTTATAGTAGGTATATATAGTTTCATTCAGTGGCCTTTGAATTTGGGAAAAACTTCCCTTTTACTTTAGTTAGCATTACACTGGGCTTCTAATAAAAAAATGAGGGTTAATTTTAGAAAATCAGTATTTCATTTCTTAGAGGAAGCATGTAAATTACTGTTAATTCTTTAAAGGAGTACCAAGTAAGAAAACTATCATATGGAATCACTTATGGTGGTCTCGTAATTTTAGTAACGATTCTGGTAATGAGAAGAATGTTGGCACAATAAAATCTTAACCCAAATACTTGAAACAGAAATATACTTTTCTTTCTATGATTTTTGTAGTCATTCAGTCCTCTGCATGCTATAAAACTCAATAATTACAATTTTAGGTCTTGAATATTCTCCTTGATTGAGCAATTAGATCCTTTGTTGTAGTTTTTAAGGCTTGTAGTCGGGTCCAGGACATGAAGTCGGCTTAGCTGTGTTCTTTGTTGTGTTAAGGACTCCCAGTGTGACCACAGACATGTAATTTTAACACTAAAATTGAACAGATTATATTTATTAGAGACTTGCCATTGACTCTCACTGTAATGAGAGCTCTTTTTGTTCCTGAGTTTTCTCCTCTGCAAAGTGGGGTGATGGTGTTTGCCTCAGAGGTTACATGTGGGCAGAGGATTGAAGGGGGGGGTCAGCAATGGCAGGAGGCCTAGAAATCTTTGATAGAACTTACAAGTACTTTCAGGGTAGAGTTTGTTCTTTCTATTGCAAAAGTAAAGAAAAGCTGAGAGATGAACCAGGTGGCAGCTGCTGATAACATCCTCACACAGTAGTGGTTACATTTATTTTTAAGTCTACTGGAAGTCTTTTGCACTACCATGAATTAGTGCATGTCATATATTTCTGTGAGGCAGTCTGCAAAGAATATTTTTTTCCAATTCTGAGCGAAGGGTGTGAATCTGTGCATGCAAACCCATGCAAACAAACCCATTACAGCATTATTTTGAAGAAAACATTTTTCCTTCTGCTATTGGTTAACCATCTCTGCACATTATTTATTCTCATGATTATTCAAATTTGGAATCCACTGACATTGCTTGAGGTTTTTAACTGCTGATTTCAGTTGTTTAATTTTTGGAACAGCCACTACAGGCTCTATTTAATCTCTATTTAATCTGAGTACCTTTCCTCATTGATAAAAAAGTTGAGTGCTGTGTTCTCAGTAGGGGGAAGTAATGCACATGCACCAAGCCCAAGATGAAAACACCAAAAAGGCCAAGCAGGACTTTGATTTTTACAGGGGTAAAAAAGTAATAATCTCTAATGTATGTTGTAGATACGTGACCCTTGATAGATGCTCTGTGTCCTGACTGATGAGGGCCAACCACTCAGCTCTGTCCTTCCCCATCCACGTGATGGGACATTTCCACTTTTGGACGTCAGGGCAAACACACGGTGCTGTTCAGTGTCTGTGCAGTGCTGTGGGTTAGGAGGGCCCATCTCAGATTAATGGCAGGGTTTTATCAACTGATACACTGTTGCACATTGAATTTCACTGTGAGTGTCTTACAGCCCTTTATTGTCAGGATATTTAAAATGTGCACATCCCTAAGCAGCAAGAGTGAGATATCACACCAGTGACGTCATTGTTCTTTAACAGAAGCTCTTTCTGTGTCCATATCCAGCTTTGTCTCTTAACTGAATTCTCTTGCTCCTTCTCTATCAGAGCATTTTAAATTTCAGAACACTATTTTGCAGTTTATAGTTTGTTACAGCATGTAAAAGTTAACAATAAAGATAAATACTTTGTCATTAATAAAATGAGCTGTGTAGTCAAAAGTATTGCCTCAAGGTAAATCTTGGTTTCTACAAACTGAGTTTCCTACTGAGATTTACTTTTCATAAGAAAATTGAGACTATTAATTTCTGCAGGTAACTACAGCTCAGAATCAGTTTACTGATACTGATTTAATGTGAAAGTATAGATAATTAGTTTCAGCTTTGTGCCCTTCTTTCATCTGTTTGTACAATGGAAATTATCATCTGTCTTTGAAGAATCTCTTAGACTGGAAACTGTTTAAGGCTGGGACTGGTGGCTTTGTGTGCTGTGCTTCAGCCTGCTAACAGTGAGCTCTGGGTGGGGAAAAGTTTAAAAACTTAATCAAGATAAACATTATGACTTTTGTAATAATTTTGTTTGCTTGTTTTCTCAATATTTCTGAGATCTTTTGGGGATGAAAAATATAACTATTCCAAGGGTTTTCTCTTTAACAGTGTTACAGATTCATGTTCTTGTCATGGCTGGGTGTGAAATGTGTGCCCATGAAGCTGCAGTGCCAAGTGAGCTGCTAATTGTAACTGTCCTGCTCTGTTGTTTGGGACTTCTGTTTGTGCTGTGAAGCCTCTGTAGGCCCATCCATAGCCCCAGCTGTTTGTGCTTTAACCCATCCCAGAATGCTGTTATATATTGTTTTGTAGGCTGACTGAAATCTGCCAGATGAGGCAAAAATGAACACGTGAGGTGCTGGATAGTAGAGAATTCATTCTTTTCCTCTCAGGTTTTGCCCAGGAACAGCTGCCTGTGTTTTCCTGGGGTCCACCAACACAAGCAGGTGTGGACATGGACTAATGCATGGACAGGACAAGATGCAGGTGATCCTGTTATATTAGATAAGAACAGTTGTGGTGCTCGTGCCACTCCAGGACATGCACTGTAACACATCATGTCACAGCAATTGGCAGTGGCCAGAAACCTTTGTTCTTTACACAGCAGGAGACAGAAATGTGAGTTTGTGCTGAATTGCAGGAATATATTTATTCATTTATTTCATGCATGTAATGAAAATGATTAGATTATACTTTACTGACAGTTTTTTTGCAATAAATAAATAAATAAAATGTATGTGCCTCTATTCAAAGAACTTTTATCTTGTGCTAGGTACTTTAGTTTAATTAAAGAGTTTCTGATAATAATTCTTTCTGAGTCTTAAGGAGCTGTTTATTTGCTGTCATATTCAACATTTATTTGTAGCTCATTCTTCTGAATAATTTAAAAGTAGCAAAGGTAGGAAAATCCTAATTTCTAAGCAGGCAGATACTATAGTGCTCAGTAACCACCCAATTACTGATATTTTTTCTTTGCTTGCTTTTTTACCCTCTGTAGCTTGTGCTACCATTTCTAAATGTATTCTCACATACACTTTTCCATGGGTTACAGACTATGAATTCTTGTGTGCCATTACTGCTTTTTAGTAGGAGTTTAAGAAACAAACCACTGATTTAATTGATGTGTTAATAACAAATAAAGAAAGACTCAGTCAAACAATGACAAATACTTTTAGTTTCAGGACTTCATTTGGATGTGATATTTTGTGTATCTTAAGCTCAGAGTTCGCTTTTTTCACATTTGTGTTCGAGAAAGCTTAGTTATCACAAAGATGATTTTACAGTTAATTACACAAAAAGAGTTCTCTGATTTCCTTTACTATTATTCATTTGCATTAATATTCAGTTCTTCTGGGAATACAACTTTGTACCCCAGGGAGCACACTTTTTACTGAAATAATTTTGGAATTGTGTTTGTTAATTTCCATCACATCAGAATTGTCTTTGCTAATTTCCTGGGCAAACAGACTGTGTATCTTTATGCAGAAGGAAAGAGAGAAGTGAGGGCTGTGAAGGACTGCTGCCTCAGAGCTGCTGTTGCCATAGAGCTGCTAACGAGGAAAAAAAACTGCAGCATGGATTTCTTGTGCTGTTGAAGGTAAGATGAGGGCACAGCAAAGACTGTAGGAGGGGGAGGGGAGGCGAGGCAGAGGGAGGGAGAAGAGGAAGAAAGTCTGCGTCCTTGCTGTCTAAAAAAGGAAATTCAGTGTCAGTGTTCATGAGCAGAACTGCTGGTGCAGAAGAACAAAGCTCTCAGTTGTTTAGGGTAGCAGGAGTGATGAGCAAGCAAGCACACTCCCGTGCTTTCAGGAGGAAATACTGCAATGAAAGGAGGGAGAAGAAGAGTGACTTTTTCATTTAGAAAATACTCACTACTGCTTCAAGGTAGCTGCTTTTTGATACTACTTTGGCATTAACATTGTTACCCTGGGTAAAGACATCTGTGAAAAAACTCAGTAGAGAGATAAGAAGCAAAAGTGGTGGTAAAAAATTCAGCATAACATTGAGCCGATGGAATTCTGTTTGTATATATTAAAATATGTCAGTTGTTGCATTCAGCTGTGCAGTGCTGTGAAACCTTTCAAAATGCAAGTGAAACTATGGTTTTTGTGCTGCTTAGATTGTTGGGGTATATTGATGTGTTATCCACCTTTTATCAATGATCTTTCATCTTCTGTTTTCTAAGTAGATGTCTTTTGAGTGGAAGTGTATAATAAATAAATGAAAAATAAATATTAGGTACTCAAGAATACTGACTACAGAACTGACATCAGACATGCTTTATGTGGGATCTCTTTAACAGGGTGAGCTTTGCAGTCTAAGACTCTTCAAGATCATTGCAGAATTATATGTGAAACACTCATGCAAAAGCTGCTGCTGCTGTTTCTACATCTGTCTAGTATGTTATGTATTTTTACTGTCCTTCACCTGCTCCTTCTCTCAGTCTTTTGGCTCTCTCTGAGGCAACTGAACCCTCGTGCCCTGCACTGCGAACCCGGCACACCTGCCATGTTTGAACTGTGGGGCCTTGGAGAGAATTAAACAAACCGTGGAGGCAGCGATAACGCTGTCTTAGCTCTGCTGATGCTCCTGTGTTGATATTGCTTAACCATCTGTTTGCTGTGTTATCGAGTGTGCTTGGATAAAACAGCCCTTTCTCACCATTTCTTGTTTTGCACTTTATCACCATTTATCAAATGGTGTTTGACTATTCTCCTGCAGTCTGTTTGCAATTTGGGTCAGAGCAAATTTTTTTCCTATAGCAGCCTGGTAGTTTGGCAATTCAGGCTGTAAACAGGGATTCACTTTTTTTTTTTTTTTTTTTTTTAGTATTACCATTTCTCACTGTGAAATTGTTATTCTTTGAGATCATAGAGCTTAGCTCATGCATGCCATTTCCCAGCCATGAGTGGCACTGGGCAAGGTACATAATTCACAAATACATCAGTTGCCCTTTCCAAGGTATATCATGGGGAATTGGATGTTTAAGTCTATTTTTACTACTCCAACTCATTTTGTGATTCAGACTAGTTTTGTCAGACTCATTACCTGCAGTCAGTTCTTCAGTCTTCAGAATCATTCTTCTTATTTACTATGGTCCCCAGTGCACTTGGGGTTGATGACATCCTGTGTAGGTTTGCATGGGTCCTTTGAGCTTAATCCATGGCTGAGGCACCCCGGCAATACAAGTGATTGTGATTTAGTTCAGTGTCAGCAAGGGGTTAAATCACCTTCTGCTCCCAACAGTTGTTACTGCCTTGCTGAGTTTGTGTTAGGACTGAGTTCCACAGAGCATTGGGTGCTACATTCCAAAAGAGATCACTGAACTTCTGGGTCCTTCAGAGTTGTAAGGTGACTATTCAAAGCAATAGGAGTGTATAATAAACACCTCTCTGTACAGTAACTGTTAAAGGAGGAATGGACCCCATGCAGACTAAAATTCAGTTGCCTTAGAATAACTATTTAGTGGAAGGTTAGTGTTGCAGTCTAAGATTGATTTAATAGTTCTTCATTGGCAAAAACAGGTAGCAGAAGCACAATGTTGGTAAATAACAGGTTATTCTCATAAATTTGTAAATGGTATGAATATTTATTGTTTCTAGTTGATGGTGGCTAATATTTATTTACAGTGAAAAAGAGCAGAGCTGCAGCAGTGCTGATTCAGGAATGTTTTGAGTGCAGTGCACTCACATAACCTTCGTATTGACACTGTTCCTGTGCCAAACTGTCGGCTGCAGCAACAGATCTGTCACCTTGAGTCAAAGTTCCAGAGGTGTCTCGGTTGTCTTACAATAGAAAAGTAACTTAATTGGAAGCTCAATAGGGCAGAGGAGTTGTTTGTAAATCTACTAATCTGTCCATACATCTGGACTGAACTCTGAAGGAAGAGGTGATCTTGTAGCTTGTTCTTGGTGTCCTTGCTTCTTCCACCTGGTTTATATTGTGGGAGTGATAAAGAGAATATGGAAATATGGCAAAACATTACCCAGAACATTCTGATCTCTGTATTTGGGCCACGAAAGAAAGCTGTTAAGCCACTAATGCTGTTGTTAATACCAGGACCTGCACCTATTCCCAAAGCACTGTAAAATATAAGAGCTACTTTGAAGGTTAATTCTGCCCATAATTGCCTTTTTGAGGCATTGCACTGCTCTGTGTCCATCTTAGCCACTTCCAAGTAATACCAGTTTTCTACACCACAGACTTTGGCTGAGTGCTCTGAGGCCTGATTTTTGAAATGCTGAGTACCCCTAATGCTATTTAAGGTTAATGAGAGCACAGACTTCACAGCACAATTTAAAATCAGGCCTCTGCACTCAAACAGGAGATTTTAGTTTAGCAGTCACAGGATTGCTTAAATGATCAGTCTGAATTCTAGATTCCTTCTGGAACTGATTTTTTTTTCTTTTGCAAAGCCTGAGCTATGTCCCATTATACCCCTTTATTAATTTGTGAGCATTACTACTCTTTTTGTTAATATACAGCTGCTAGAACATCTGGCACATGTAAATGAAGAGAATTCAGCTGTAGTAGATTTACTTTTTTGTGATGTTTTATGGCATTAATCTTTTTTTGTTTTGGATTGAATGTCAAGGAATTAACTTCTGCTGACATGCTTAAGGGTTAAAATAAGAAATAAAACTATGTTCCTTCACATGTGTCTGTGGATTTTCAAGGTACTAAACTATACTGTTTTGGGCATGTAGGTCAAAGTCTTTGTTTAAAGGTGTTATGGCTCCTTTTGATGTTCTGTTGATGAGCATTATGTTCCCCAAGTTGAAATCAATAATCCTCAATTCTTGTCTACCCCAACTGTTTGAGTTTTTTTATAGTAATCTAAGTTTCAGTTAAAAATATGTTCTCCCTGAGTGACAGGTACTTCCTTGTTCATTCTCTTCCCTAGTCAGATTTGTTTCCTTGTTTTTCACTCATATTAGTATTTTTTTGTTTCAAGCCAACTGGTCTCTAATGGCTCCTGTGATAAGTGCATCCAGTGGAAGGTGGAGAGGCATCCACCAAATTCAGACAGTGCTTCTCATAAATATATATTGTCTGTTCACTTTTAAAACAAATATAATTCTTTGGCATATCTCTGGGTTCTGCAGAGAATTCTGATTCTCTGTGGCTCAGTTTGAACTGAAACAGTAAGGTGAGTAATGTAATGCCAGATCTTCAACCCCAGATCAGCACTGTCAGTATTCATGGCAGAAGAGAAAAGAATCGCTGTCAAGTTTTGAATCCCTGTTACTCCATATTGGTAGGAGTTACTTCTTTGGAGCTTATGGTTGAGTTTTCACTGAGCAGCAGATTGAAACCAGTGCAGGAACAGCAGTACTACCAGTATTCATTGTAGAAAGATGCCTTACCCAATTAGGAAAAGCTTCCCTCTTTCCTCCTTGAAGCAGCCTTCCTCTCATTTTAGAATGCGGTAGAAACATTTTGTTATTAATTACATTTTACCAAATGAACTTCACTTAAAGCTTAATTATAACTGTGGAAACTGAATTGTACTAATGTAGTGCTGTAAACACAGCAGCATTAGGAGTTGTGTGTGAGTAGCTGGTTATGGACTTGAAAATATCTAACCCCATTGTTATTTTTTAACAATATTTGAGGGATTTGCATTTTGGATTTGGTACAGCTTGTCTATATGACAGTGGCCACATAATGATGTAATTTCTAATTCTGTAGCCTCTTATACTTGTTTTATCCTCAGAGCTGATATTCCTAAATTGGGAGCAATTATCTTGTTGGCTGAGAGACCTGAGAAAACAAGGAAGGAAATGGGTTCTTACGTTATCAAATGCCAGTATTCATTGTTAATGCTCCCCATGTTCTGATGTCAGGTGTTTGCACAGCTCTCTCCCATGGCTTACACTGTGTCAACATAGCACAGGAGAATGACTGGAACTGCTGAGTGTGATTAAAAGGCCGTGTTTGAATTATGGCAAAAATCCAGTGGGCCATCCATAGTAAAGCTGAGGAATTTTTCATGGTCAGTTAAAATACATATTTTATCCCACAATCACAGGTGGAATGAACAAGAGAGAGAGCACATTAAATTCAGACAGCTGCAGAATGGCCATTGTGCAGCTCTGGATGTCAGCAGTATCCTGAACAGAGCTTTAATTCAGACATGTTTTCATATCTAGACTCGTAGTTCCTGCATTATCTGCATCACTAAGAATGCAATTTTTCTGGTACAGGAGTAGCTTTTATTTTTTATGTTCATGAAATTACACTTAGAGCATTATTTATACACCTTGCTCATAATTAACTGTCAAACTTTGGAGCTCTGTTGCTAGAGCTTAATATTTAAACAGATTGCACAGATGGGGTGTTCTTGTCTACATTGTTACTCACCCAAACGAAACGCTGAGTGTTAAGCCTACTAAGCCTTTCCTGGCAATCACAAAACTGACAAAATTTGGAGATCATAAACGCTGTGGCAAAAAAATGTGCCATCTGCTGGCCAAGGAGGAAAGTACTCGTCAGCCGCCGTGGTCCCTGCACAGAGCCAGCGAGATTCCAGCACTGGGAGAAGCTGGGAGCTTTGCAGAGCTCTCAGCAGCACAGCTGAAACAGGGCTGGTCAGTAGTTTTCTGACAGCAGATTCTTCCATCCGAAAGTGCTGTTTTGTTGTAAATGAGAACATGTCAATGAGAAATTGAAATGTTCCGTTCTAAAAATATCCGAATGTTCTCTTTCAAAATATTTAGACTGGAATACTGATTTTTTGCTCCAGAATGAATTTTTTTTAAAAGCAATTATTTTTGTAAATTATAAAAGCAAATTGAAATTATAATCTTCGTATTAAACATCAGTGAAACCTCACATCATCACTATAGCACATGGTAAATGACCACTCAGTCTGTCTCTACTCGTGATCAGGTACATATGAT
This sequence comes from Platyrinchus mystaceus, assembly GCA_035041135.1. NCBI lineage: Eukaryota > Metazoa > Chordata > Aves > Passeriformes > Tyrannidae > Platyrinchus > Platyrinchus mystaceus. Next base: position 8,320,411 of record JAWWLV010000011.1, read on the forward strand.
TCTCTGTGGGGAGAATACATCAAGGGTGTGACTATCTTTTCATTCAGATCAGGGACATCAGAAATGGGAAGAAAACTTTGTTTTTCTCATCTTTGCATCTTTATTTCTTTTACTGTAATTTTGTACTAATTACTTAAATTGCTAGGGTTGTTTAAAGAAAAATTGATTTGAGCTTATGCTCTTTTTAATAATTCAGCATACACAGAGTTTGCAGATACAGACAAAATCATATGAGTCAAAATTCAGAAAAAAAGAAAAGCAGAGAAATAAAGATAACTCTCAAGGCTTTTGTTTGTTTAGCTTTGCAAGTTTAGTACTTGTTGTGATAAAAAGAGAAGATAGACTTTGCATTTTATGCTGCAAGGAAAGGAATGAAAAAAAAATGCAGGATTTGATTAGTGGTTGATCCGGGACTTATTATTTTTGTTTCTTTCTTTAAAATGGGGCTCCAGCTAAGTTATATTCTGAAAGATTGGTAATTTAGTTTTCAGAAAGAAAGGAAGTACAGTGGTTTTGATCATATATCAGCAGTCATGACAGGTGTCTGTCTGTCTATATGGCAGCCAATTACACTGTGTAAAAAACTCCCATTTAGATGCACATCAGCAGGCTGAGTTTATATTCACAGAGACCATTTCTAATTTTGAACTTAATGACTTTTTCAATACATTTCAATGAAGCTTTTAATGCA